>CM050514.1:41319693-41774693 GCA_027563665.1 Antrozous pallidus
CAAGTCTTTGTTCATTTAAGGGAGAGCTTATTTAAGGCTTTTAACTATAGAGTAAGTGAACTCTGTTCAGTTATTTCTGAAGTTGTTTGCAACCAATGAATGATTTAAATGTATTCAAAACTGTTTTGTTCTTGATACACATTTTTTCATGTTGCTGTTTCGCAGTCTTACATTTAGTTGCACTAAAACACAAGATGATCACCTTACATATGAATGGATTTATCTTAGTAAATCTGGAACCAGATGTTTGTTTAAATTAGTCCCCACTAAGAGACTTCGGTATGACTTTGGCTTTTTTTTTCTTTCTTAGAAGAAATCACTGGTCTATAGAATCTGTGTTTGAAAATGACAGTTTGTTATTATTTCTAAAAGCCCAGAAACTTTTGAATATGAGACAGGTAGGGTTATAACAGTGAATTCAAATTAATGATTTGAGGTAATATTTTGATACTGTTTCTCATAACAGAGTGAAATACACCCACATCATTACAGTGTTTTTTTTCTTCTCATTTCATTGTTAATGCTTGGTGTTATCTAATGCTTTTGCTTCTATCATTATTCTTGTTCTAAAAATACCCTTATTGTAATTCCACTTGGTTTATTATAAAAGAAATGTTCTAATTCATGAGGTTTGATTTTTAAATCTACCTATTAAATATATCAAGTAATAAACTGAACCGCTGTATGGAAGTCAAATTAATTATAAATTGTAGTCTATGTTAACATTCATTTACATTTATATGTATGATCTATTTAAAAAATTATGCTTTAAATGATATGTACCCTTAACAGCAAGGTTTGGTTATATATAAACAACAATTCAGAATTAAAATTAGGCATATGGAGGATAAGAGAATTAACTTACATCAAAATATAAATCATATTTTATTATTTGTTTCTTGATACTCTATAAATAAAAATTATTTTATTGGGAGAAAACAAAAACCCTTAAAGTGCAATTTTTTTCTGTTGAATAGTATAGAAATACTGAGGAGTTATAAGTGTAATATTTTCTGATGATTCAGATAAGACTCGATATGAAAATATGTAAAGCCAATTTTGGCTAACCACCAGCTGAATATACTAACAGCAAACTTTTCACTTAAAATCTCCATTGCACATTTTTTTTTCACTACAAAAAATGTTCTATTACATATTTTTTCTGATCACCACTACCTTCCCTTTTCATTAAAACTTTAAGCTAGCATTAAAATCTTCAAATCTACAGCTTCCCAAATAACAATTAATATTTCCACATCTATTAAATTCCTTGAACAAATAAGTAAATTAAACCTATTTTAGATTATGAAAGTGTATGTTTTTCACATAGGCTTTCATCGAACCATTTCCTTTTACTTCTCCTGTGTGAATTCTGGAAGCAGGGGACTGGGAAGGACATAACACTTTTGCGTCAGTGCTCGCACTGCTCCGAGTCACCATTTTGAAGACGGGCCAGATGTGTGGCGGAATTATGGCGGGCAAGGAAGTCTCAAAATAACACGTTACAGGCTGCCAATGGCTCATCAGCATATGTGTACGTGTGTTTGTGTCCCCCAGTAATGTTTTCGGCCAAATGGTGTTTAAAAATACTGACAATATTTTACCTCAGTTTGAATCTTGTGATTATCAACGGAGAATTTTCCAGAAAGATGCAAAAAGGCAAATGACTAAAAGCATACATAACTAATTGAGGACTTCAGGAGTAGGAGTCGTTAACTAGGAGCACAAATTGGGAATATTGCTGCATTAACTTAAATAGAATCCTGTGAAGTAACCATTGAGAAAAATGTGTATTTGTTGAGCTACTTGGGGTAGTTAGATAATAGAAAGACAAGCGTTGCCTTTTTGTTCTTTCTGCCGTTGTTATGATCCTCCCTACATTGATGAGCTGCTATCCTTTTCTGGGATTACTCAGCTACGGAAAAAGACATTATCTTCATTTCCCAATCTAGAGTGCTAAAAAGACATCGGGGACACAGACACATATAGATAGTAAAGTGTTTCAAAGATAGAAAGTTGAATTCACTTTTATATTTTTCTAAGCTCTTATTGGAATGCTGCGACCTTATCATATTAGGACAGATCTTTGTTTTCCATGTGTTTGATTGATATTTTCACTTTTTGGGGAAAGTTACTGCTAGAGGCATGGGCTGGGTTCTGGCTTTCACAAAATAATTCTGAAGTGACCCCTGTGGGGAGGCAGAGGAAGAGTCTTGAGGAAGCAGGTTAAGTTTGGGGGCTCAAAGCACTTGTGTTAGAGATCAGAGAAAATGAGGGAGTAGGTGTGGAGTCGAAGAGGTGGAGCATCTTTTCTGTATGATGCTTGGGGTGCTACAATAGGAGAGATACCCTCCCCTTAAAGGTGGTGGTGTGGACCTGCAATGTGAAGAGGTGCCAAATGCATTTGCTCAGAAAATCCAATACATTTTATATTTTTTTAAAAATTTGATAGTTAAATAGATCATATAACCATATACTTCAAAGTAAGCCAGACACAAAAGGACATGCATTGTATAATTTCACTTAAGTGAGCTACCTAGGATAGGCAAATTCATAGAGACAGAAAGTAGAATAGTGGTTACCAGAGGGTGGTAGTGAGGGAAGTGGGGTATTATTGTGTCATGGGGACAGGGTTTCTGTTTAAGAAGGTGAAAATCTTCTGAAAATAGATGATGGTGGTTATGCAACCACGTGAATGCACTTAAGCCACTGAATCATATCCTTAGAAATGGTTTATATGGTAAAGCTTATGCATATTTTACCACAATAAAAAATTGCCCAAAATGTGTAACAGCAAGCAACCTTATACACTAAACTTCACAAGCACGGAGTATATCTTCTTGATAAATTATAGGGTGTGCAAACATATGTGCATTTTGATAGTTATTTACCTGTTCACTGATTGTCTATTAGTCTGCCTGTTTCCTCACATTTAATTAAACTTTTATATTTCCAGCAACCTGAAAGGTGAAAAATCCATTGCTTTTTTTTAAATTTATTTTTTATTTTTATTTTTTAGGAATAAAAGGAAACTGTAAACTTCCTTAAGGAGCCGGAATTGGGATTCCATTGGTCTTATGTATATGAATGGGGAATCTGAGGCACATGAGTGCTTTTATCCCACTTCCTAATAAAGCTGTGGTTGAGCTGATTGATAATGTATTCCTGATCAAGTGATGCACTATTCATTAATTTTTAAATGGCTTAAGCTAGTGGAAGCATAAAAAGTTTTCCTAAATGATATATATGGTATTGTTTCAATCTGTATACTTCTTCATTTGGGAGAATTTCAACTTTCCCCCCAGTTATTAATTACCAGGCATTTAACAATAAATAAGACATAATGTCTGCCTTGTGGAACTTACAGTGTGATAGGGGATGCTATCCAATAATAAGGCAGTTGCAATTGCCATGTGAAGGTGAGGGTGGATTGATACAGAAAGATGACTGGATGGGTCCTTCCCACAGATATGGGTGGTGAGAGGCAAGGAAGGTGATCCAGAAAGGTTTGCAGGTGAAGTGAGTTCTTTTTCACAAATAGGATTTAGGCAGGTGGAGTGGGGAGGGGAGGGAAGGATGGATAATCTGAGGAATCTGGAAAAGGAACAAACACATTCACTGCAAGGTTCCGAGGCAAGAGGGAAAGTGTGGAACCTTGGGAGCCTTCCAGATAGGCCAGGTGGCAGCAGCCTAGACTGAGAGTTCTTCTGATTAGCATTTTTTTTTGTTTGTTTGTTATTCTTTCTAAAAAGTATGGGCCTTGATCAAACTTCAGACTCAGGAGTTTCTCCTGATCCTAGAGCTTAACAAGGCATTTTCACTTTTCACCCTTGGTCAACAACAAGGTCAGTGATCATTTTTTCTCATATTTTGAAATTATTTTTACATTGAGGCTGTAGTATGTGTAGCAAGCTTATGCTCCTAACTCCCATTTCCCTACTTTCTTTTTTCTCTCCTTGACTTTCATCCTCTTCTTTATCAAACCTTCCTGAAATCCCAACCTGTACTACCAAGCCTTTCTCCAAAGTCTTTCCTATCCTGCCCACTTCTTGCCTGTGAATCATTTGTTTCTTCGTCGATAATTTAGCGAGCACTTTTGTGCGGACACTGGGTAATGTGTTGAGGGTATAAGGATTATTGAGACCAGTTCCTGTCCTCAGGTTAATATTCTCTTGAGCACTTTATTACCATTATTATAGTGCTTGTTACAACCTGATTTGTAATGCAGGGCAACCTGATTACTCTGAGAGCATTTTGATTTGTGCAGGCAGCCTTCAGTCATAGTATAGTGCCTAGGACACACAAATGTGTATTGTCTAATCATTTCAATTCGGGGTGGGGTGGGAGGAGGAGGAGGAGGAGAACGAGGAGGAGAGAGAAAGAGTTATTGAGTGTTTACTCTGTGTCAGGCACTTGGATAAATGCTTTATTGATACTATCCCATTTAATTTTTCTCAAAAAACCATGGAGCAGGAGTGAGTATTCCTCCATTTCATGAGGTGGGAAACTCAGAAACAGAGTGCTTAGATAACTTGCCCTGGGTCATCTTGCTAACAAGTGGCAGAGCTGGGATTCATCCCCCTGGAGTCTGGTTGCAGGGATCTTCCTTTTTGCCACTGTGCTAGACTGGTTTTATTCTTGGTCCTCATTCCTCAACAGATCACACAACCAACAGCACAACTGCAGCCTATTGGTAATTTTGCTTTATTCATTATGATGTCCCTGAGACTCAGTGGCCCTGTCTGTATGTTCTAACTCTGGAGTTCCCGCCTAGGTTGTAGCGCCCAGCCAGTGAGCTCCAGACATCAGGTAGCATCTATATTTATCTAGTTTTACATGATGCTTGTAGACAGATGTCTGCATTTGTATGAGCCTTTAAATGCCATGTGATGATAATGAGGCTGATTTATGCTGCTTACCAGATGGATCCCCAAGGCTGCTTGGAAGCTGGCATACAGTCAAAGGCAACTTGCAGATAGCTGTGTTGTGACAGTAGATCTTCAGAGCTCTGCTTGAGAAAGCTCTCAGTGTGGTTTAGACCAGGGCTTCACAAACTTGTCCACTGGAGTCTTCCCGATAGCCATGGACAGTGAAGCATGTATGTCCGTGAGGTAGTGATGAAGCATGGAATTATCAAGGCATTTCATGCCTGCATTCTCCAGGTTTTATCTTAAAATTCAATGCTGGTTTTTACTAATAAATAATAATCCAATAATAATTGAATAATTTGTTCGTGCTTATTTATTTACCATCAAATAAAATGGGTCCTGCAGGAGGTGGGCATTATGTTCTGCAACCCCAAGGTTTCTTGGGCACACCATTACGTCAGACCTCACTGGGAGGAGCACTGGTTAAATAAAACTGATGTGGTTTAGACTGTTCGAGGTGTAGTCACTTAAAACAGTTATTGTCATATCATGTCAAGGATGAGGAGGTGCACAGGCAATCTTGCCCATCCATAGTCTAGGGCTGAATACCCTTTCTAATGGCTGTTTTCAATGACTGCCCTCTGATAGCCCTGTGTGGAGACAAGCAGTGGAGACAATGTAACATTTCTGAGGAGCCCAGTAGTGTTCCCCTGGGATTCTACCTTAATGAATTTGAACCCCAATCTGCAGCGGTCCCCATAATTTCTTGACATTCCTAAGGGTTTATTTTCTTGAGGCTTCCTCTAGTTTAGTGTTTTGCACCTACAGGTGTTTTCTGTTTTGTTTTTAGTCCACATGGATGCAAAATTTAGTGCCTACTAGTTTACCACCTCAAATCCACTCACACAAAGCATTTCCTGAGTTTGTTAATTTGACTGAGTATTGGAGGACTTCAGTCCTACAACAATTTCACTAGCTCTCTGCTCTTCTCTTCCCTACCCTGACTTTCTTTTCTTCCCTCTTAAGAGCAAATAAATTGCTCTTTCAGTCTCAGGGCTTATAGTTTCACCCTCTTCTCTGAATCCTTGGCCTCAGGTAACATTCCTGCCCTGGCTGACTCACCTACCCCAAATGGGGCTACTAAAGCATTTTCCCAACAAAGGCAATTCTAATTCTCTAAGAGGAATTCTCATAGCAGCTGTCAAGAGAATTAAATGTTCTTCATCCAACACCCCCTAATAATAAAGTAACAAAGGTTGAGGGTGATCTATTTTCTTTAAAAAAAATAAATTAGAACAGACTCAAGGTTATCTCTGTAATAATAGCTCTCTCTCTCCCCCTTGCATTCCAATATGCTGTCTTGAATGGGGAGAAAGGCATGAAGCTACAGCATGCTCAAAGGGAATTGAGTCTGTCAGGGTGCTATCTGTGTATTGCAGGAGACAAAAGAGCTTCTCTACTTTGTGTGACTCCTGAAGAGTTATCTAGCATCTGCTTCAAACATTCCCAATGTTGGGTTCACAGCCCCTTAGAGCAGCATGCATAGTCTCCGATAGTGCTGACAATTTAGAAACTCTTCTTTGTATTGAACTATTTCAGTCTTCTGGAGCTTTCATCCTTGTTTTCTAACACAATTTACATAAATTCAGAGCTGATTAGTTTGACTTGAGTTATATTAGTCCAGTATTATATGCTCTCCATCCTAAAAATATGAAGATTGGAGTAAAAACCACTTTCCTGCTCAAAATGTCTTGGTGGCTCCCCCATTACCCAGAGAATAAAGTCTTACCTCCTTAGCAGAACAAACAATGTCCTTGATAAGTGGGATCAAACGTCCCTTTCCATCTCAACCCTCTGCTTCCTGGTCTTTTGTCTCTTGCTATCCGAGTTCCCCTAATTCCCCAAGTAGATGTGCCACTTTGTTTTATTCCTCTTTCCCCCCACCATTATAAAAAGCTTCCCAACCTGCCTCATCTTCACTCATAAGCATCTTAATTATTTTCCAATGGTACTTTCACCATGAAGCCTTCCTTGCTTTCTTTGGTCCAATGAGTTCTTGCTATCTCTGGGTTCCTTATTGTTATGTAGACTTGTGCTATCTAGCACAGCAACCATTAGCCACATGTGACTCTTGAATCCTTGAAATTGGCTAGGTCAAGTTAAGACGTATTGTAAATGTAAATTACATAGTGGGTTCAAAGAGTTAGTACAAAAAATGGTATGCAAATATCTCATATGTAGCTTTTTAAAAAAATAAATTGATTCTGTATTTAAACTAGTGACCTATTGCAGGAAGATTCCTGCAAGAATAGAGCTTCCTGCGGCCTGAGCAAAGCTCGCTCCCTTCTCTGCTGCCTCTGCTCCCTTCTCCACTACCTCACTCTCTCCCATCTCTGCTGCCTTGCTCACTCCCGTGTCCTCTGCCTCGCTCCAGTCTCCTCTGTCTTGCTCCCTCCCTTCTCCCCTGCCTGGCTTGCTTACTTCTCCACAGCTTTAGTACAAAGCTTCTGCAGTGTTTGGCTTCCTTTTATGCCATCTTCTGTGTATGGATATGCAAATTAACTGCCATCTTGGTTGGGTTAATTTGCATACCTACTCTGATTGGCTGGTGGGTATAGGGAAGGTATAGTCAGTTTGCATATTACTCTTTTATTAGATAGGATTAGAGGCCTGATGCATGGATTCTTTCACTGGTGGGGTCCCTTGGCCTGGCCTGCAGGGATGGGGCTGAAACCAGCTCTCTATATCCCCCCCATGTTTCCAGATTGCGAGAGGGTAGTTGTTTAGTGATGAACCCCGTAATCAGGCTCCCTCCTTTCTTCTCCCACTATAATGTCACTTTATGTACCTGTCTCATATCTTTCATATCACTTTACCCTATGTTTGAAGGTAACTGATGACTTGTGGGCATTTAGCTTCAAAAAGCAATTATTTAGCAAGCAGGATTTACTAAGTCTGGAGTCTAGTCAGCCTGAGGCAGGACCCTGCTCAATGTTAGGCTTTCATGCCCAGGCCCAGAAGGTTCTTGGGTGATGCACCCAGAATTGGGCTCTCTCAAGACCCTCTGGTTCTGGGACACTAGAGAACTGCAGCTGCCAAGTCACCACAGCTCGGCAGCTCCTGTATTGAGTGTCTGTCCCCTGGTGGTCAGTGCACATCATAGTTACTGGCTGGCCAGTTGGCTGGTTGCTTAGGCTATTATATATATATATGTAGATAAGATTTTGGGCCCGAGCTGGTTTGGCTCAGTGGATAGTGTTGGCTTGTGGACTTAAGAGTCCCAGGTTCAATTCCAGTCAAGGGCACATGCCCAGGCTCAATCCCCAGTGGGGGTTGTGTAGGAGGCAGCCAATCAATGATTCTTTCTCATTGATGTTTCTATCTCTCCCTCTCCCTTCCTCTCTGAGATTAATAAAAATATATTAAAAATAAATAAGATTTTGGTTATATTGGTTTACATAAAACATTAAGTTAATTTCACATTTTCAAAAATTTTTTTCAAAATATGGCTACTAGAAAATTCAGAATTACATAAGTAGATCACATTATAGTTCTTTAGATCATTATAGGAGATCAGGTCTAAGCATCTTGCATTATCACTCTGTGTGCATTTCAACCCCTGCTGTTAGAATTCAAGTTCCCTGCAATCAGGGACTTGTACCCTGATATTGCTCACTACTCACTCACCCAAAGATCTTTTCATTCACTGGATGTGCAATATATGCAAATGAATCAAAATAGAAAATGTTTTATCAGAAGAGGTCAGAAATTCAAGTGCCGACAGGTAGAAACCTGGCAGGTAGTGTTATTATATGAAGTGAACTGGGTTTAAAGGGATCTTGGTGTTAGGGACACAATAGGATTTGGGAGTCAGTTAGTAGGGACTATGGTCAACAGGATATTCATGGCTTTATGAAGGAGGCAACTACTTCTTCCCATCAGCTGAATTATTCCAACATGGGAATATAGGCCCAAGGTTGCTAAAGTTTTTAGTCTTTTTAAGAGAGACTGGATAGCTGGACTTTTATGTGAATTTAACTGGTTTTTATTTATTGGCTTTATTCTTAAAATTTTGTAGGAGCAACCAGAACAGATTGGTGGCTTGAACACATCCTGAAAGTTACTAGTTAGTGCTTCTCATCTAAAGAGTAAAATGAAATTTGCCTTCAGTGCCATGCTAAAGAGTAAAACAAGAGTCATTTTTGTGGCTTTGATCAAGAAGGGACTGGAGCCCTAGAAGGTTTGGCTCAGGGGATAGAGTGTCAGCCTGCGGACTGAAGGGTCCCAGGTTCGATTTCTGGACATGGCACGTGTCTGGATTGCAGGCTTGATCCCAAGTGGGGGCTGTGCTAGAGGTAGCCGATCAATGATTCTCTCTCATCACTGATGTTTCTCTCTTTCTCTTTCTCCCTCTCCTTTTATCTCTGAAATCAGTAAAAATATTTAAAAAAGAAGGGACTGGAATTTGGATCCTTAAATTTGCAGATCATTCAGAAACCTATTGATAGGGGGTATTTTCAAATATTCCCAAATACTATAGAATTTTCCGACTTAGGCTCTTAAGGGAACAAGGAGGATGTGGGGTCTACAAAATAAGTTTGAATGAAACTGTCCACTTAATGCAAAGGAAATATTGTCTCTCATTCTTAAGTCTAGGAGTTTGGAAAATATCAAGAAACCATTATTTTCTGACTTTTCAGAGCTCTGTGACTTGTGTTGACAGAGGGATTCTTGTGGTTGACTTTACCATATGTGATATGATAGGTGAGAATGGGTGGAATGCTAAGAATAATGTTTCTAAATGACAGTGTGCTGCTTCTAAGGTAGATTAGCAGTACCCCTGCTTTGGTTACATTTATTTGAAAAACAAAATCAGTAGACCATGTAATGCAAAATAACTCTAGCTTAGAATTGTATTGCATGTTGAACAGGTCCTTATTAGTAATTAGTAACTTTGTTGTCATTTTGTAAAGCTCAGTAACCTGTGTCATAACAATATCAGAATTAGCTTACCGAAGGGGTCATTATTCTATTGAGTAGGAAAATGAGTAACGATATAGATAACTTCACTTCTATTTCATTTTACATGTAAATTGAACACCTGAAAGTAGAGATTCTGTTTACAATGATGTCTTTGAAAAACATCCATCATGTATAAATGAGTGTCTGATAATTTTTTAAAATCTCCTAAGCAAATAGAAAGAAGGAGCATGTTATAAGGTATTAAATCAATGAATCAAGATAATAAAGTGTTCTTAACTTTTAATACACAGTATATGGTAACTTGACTAAGTAAAAGGAACACTATATTTTATTACCATAATTCACCTATTATTAATCAAGTAAGTATAAGTGAGTTGTAAATTAATTCTGACTTGTGACTAGCCTTTGGAGTAAGTCCCAAAACCTTTCTGTTTCTCAGTTTCCTAATTTGCAAAGTAGTTGCAATAATATAATTTATCTCTCAAGCATAATCACATATTGGTTTGGAAGATGGTGCTACTAGCAAAGAGTTCTGAGATCTAGGCAGATAAATGTGGTTTTTATTTCCATAGTATGCTGATATAGCAAACATCTATAATAATAAAAATGTAATATCCTAATTAGACCGGACAGCCAAAGAACCTTCCTGATGTCCTTCCTGACAAAGCTGCCACATTGGGGACCACGGAAGAGGGGGTTAAGGGTGATCAGGCAGGCAGGCAGAGTGGTTGGGGCAATCAGGCAGGCAGGCAGGCGAGTGATTAGGAGCCAGCTAGTCCCAGATTGCAAGAGGGATGTTTGACTACAGGTTTAGGCCCAATACAGGTTTAGGCCAGATCCTATTGGGCCTATACCTTCTCGCAGTCTAAGATCCCCCAAGAGGTCTTAGACTGCAAGAGGGTATAGGCCAGGCTGAAGGATCCCCCTCCCTTGAATGAATTTTGTGCACTGGGCCTCTAGTGTTTTATAAGAGCAGCCTGGATTACTTTATAGTAGATTATTGTTTAGCTCCACAAACTTGTTATGGAGAGTAAATAGTCATATACATTAACTATTACAAATGATCCTATCTAATAAAAGTGTAATATGCAAATTGACCACACCTCTGATCAAGCAATGCCCACAGCCACGCCCATCAGCCAATCAGGAGCAAATTATGCAAATAAACCCCAACCAAGATGGTTGCTGTCACTGAGAGCAGGAGGAAGGCTTGGCTTTCCCCAGCAATGGAGGAAGCCAAGCTTTCTGCCTATCCTTGCCGGCCTAGGCTTCCACTCAATGCTACAAAATTTCAATTATAGAAGATATATCCCAACAGAAATGGCAGCAGCCATGGAGCTGGAAAGAGCAGAGGCTAGTGTTGCCCAGGCGATGGAGGAAGCCAAACTTTCCACAGCCCTGGCCTGCTTTGGTCTCTGCTTAAGGCTACAAAGTTTCAGTTCTCGAAGTTCAATATCCCAAGAGAAATGGCTGTGGCCACGGAGCAAGCTCCAGGCTACAAAGTTTCAATTGTAGAACATAAAGAAATTCCAGGTACTAGGGCCTCCACTTGGGTCACTGGGGGGCATGGGCGACCTCCAAACCACCACAGGCCCCTCGCCCAGGCCGCCCCTCACCCCAAGGGAATGCCCACCCTGATCCAGGACACTCTTCAGGGCAAACCAGCTGACCCCCACCCATGCACCAGGCCTCTATCCTTCTATCTAATAAAAGGAATGAAATGCAAAGGGGCTAAGAAGGAATGGTCAGAAAGAAACAGAGGTGTCCTAAAAACCAAGAGAAGCTGAGGGTGGCAGTAGTGTTGTGACTAGCGCAAGGGCAGAGCTGACTCTGGAATCCAGGGCTATTGATGTGTATGTCCCACAGGCACAGCTCCCCATCCCATGGATAGGCACAGTTGTAACATTTAACCCCGTGGGTTCTGCCTTTTTCCAGTCCAAGACAGGATTCCTCCATTTACCTAGATCTATTGGATTCTTTTACATTGAATTCATTTCTCGATCTGAAAACACTAAAATCTAAGAATAGAATTATTTGGTTTATAAAGATGTTTTATTTTTTTCTGCTATTATCTTGTAACAGTAGTTCCCAGACACTGGTTTAAGAACACTAGAGCTTCTGTTTCAGTAGATTTAGGGGGCTGCAAGGGTTTTCATCCTATCTAATAAAAGAGTAATAGGCAAATTGACCATCACTCCAACTCACAAGATGGATGCCCCCATGTGGTCAAAGATCCTGTCCCCATGTGGACACAAGATGGCTGCCACAAGATGGCCAGCAGGGGAGGGCAGTTGGGAGGTTCCAGGCTCTGCAAGGGAGGGCAGTTGTAGGTGATCAGGCCAGCAGGGGAGGGCAGTTGAGAGGGACCAGGCCTGCAAGGGAGGGAAGTTGGGGGCAATCAAGTCTTCAGGGGAGGGCAGTTAGTGGTGACCAGGACAGCAAAGGAGGGAAGTTGGAGGCAACTGGGCTTGCAGGGAAGGGCAGTTGGGAGGGGGCCCAGGCTTACAGGGAAGGGCAGTTAGGGGTGACACATATGTAACACCTTAATCAATAAAGAAATTTTAAAAAAGAAATATGGTGTGGGCAAAAGGTCTACAGTTGTTCACATGGAAAATAATACAATAATTAATAAATAATATAAGAATAAACTGTATTTTTTTTTGTACTCACAGCTATAAACCTACTTTTGTCCACCCTGAATATAAAAGCTTCACAGAGATTTTAGAATGGGACATATAGCAGTTTGCCATACCAGGGGATAAATAAATGACAATTTATTTTCACAGAGAATAGGTTCAGAGCATGTATATATCTGTTGAACTTTTTCTCCATTAAGATGATTAGGATTCCTAGGAAATTAAAACATGATAGCATGAGTAAATAATTGGATACACTCAAAATCTACAGGGGAATAAGATCTCTAGATCAATTTTTTGTGAAGAGGAATGTGCTTCAGAGATAATCCCAGCCAATGGGAAAAGAGGGTGGTATCGGAGGACGCTTCTTCCCAAGGCTCCTCACCTGTTGCTGCTCCTCACCTTGGCCTCTCCATGGGAGTGATGTGTTGCAATAGAAAGTGCCTTGGACTTGGTATGAAGTCTGCTCTGCTTCTTGCCAGCTGACTGACCTTCAGAGAGTTCTTAAAAAAATATATTTTATTGATTTTTTACAGAGAGGAAGGAGAGGGATAGAGAATTAGAAACATCGATCAGCTGCCTCCTGCACACTCCGCACTGGGGATGTGCCACAACCAAGGTGCATGCCCTTGACTGGAATTGAACCTGGGACCTTCCAGTCTGCAGGCTGATGCTCTATCCACTGAGCCAAACCGGTTTCAGCAGAACATGGGATTCTTATCTGTTAAACATGATAATACCAGCATGAAAAATATTTTTTAAAAATATGTTTTTATTGATTTTAGAGAAAGAGAGATATAGAATCATCAATGATGAGAATCATTGATCGTCTGCCTCCTACACACCCCACATTGGGGATGGAGCCCACAACCCAGGCATGTGCCCTGACTGGGAATTGAACCGTGACCTCCTGGTTCACAGGTCGATGCTCAAACATTGAGCCATGCTGCTGGGTGAGAAAATTCTTTCAAAATATATTTTTATTTATTTCAGAGAGGAAGGGAGAGGGAGAGAGAGATAGAAACATCAATGAGAGAGAATCATTTATTGGCTGCCTCCTTGCATGCCCCAATGTTTTGACAATGTAAACATGAAATAATATTCATTATTAGCTCTGAAAGGTACAATTTCTGGTGTGCCTGCTCTCATGCATATTTGTGAAATATAAACATTTAAGATATTTTAAAATGATTGTATTTTAAATATTCTTATATTGTTTGGATGTGTTGTATATGTCTATAAGTTGATTCCTAAAAGGTGTGTCAAGGTCACCAGGGGTCTAGCATAGAGGATCTGAACTGGGACTTTTTAATCTATACTTTTCCTTAAGAAATACAAAAAAATTCACTCTCTTTTTATATGTTATATGAAATTTACAAATAAACTTAAATGCAAAATAAATATTAATGATTAGTTTTTGAATATGCATAAAGTTTTACCTCCCATTCTTTGTCCCGCCGGACTTTAAATTTGCTTTTTTTTTTTTTTTTTTTTGGTAAGCATACTTGTGTTTTAAAGTCTTCAGTGAATTATTTCCTTTCATTCACATTTATTCCTTTTAACTAAGCTAAAAATATGACCTTTTAACTGCCAATTAAAAACCTATTTTTATTTATTTTTATTTTAAAAGATGGTTTTGATTTTATTATAAAAGTTTGTGTGGTTTTTAAATCTTTTCTTAAGTCTTATTATTTACTTTACGTGACCTCTTTGAAACAACAGGTGTTTCTTTGTTACAAGATTTACTTAATTAAAACTGAGTGAAAGGAGAGGAAGGAACCCTGTTCTGGCAGGTGTGCTCACTCAGGAGGCTCTTTAGCCAGCATTGTAAGGCATGGGGTTGATCTTTCTTTAGGGACTCCAGTAGATGGGCAGGAGGAGTAATACTGAAAGACTTTAGACAATATCTTAAAGCGAAAAAGACCAATTTGAGTCTTTTTAACTAATCTTTGCCCATTGACTTAGGGTTTAAATTCATGAATACTTGACCCGTATTTTTTATTGTTTGTGATTTCCTTGAGACTCTAGATTTATTTATTTATTATTATTATTTTTTAAAATATATTATTATTGATTTCAGAGAGGAAGGAGGAGGGAGAGAAAGATAGAAACATCAATGATGAGACAGAATCATTGATCAGCTGCCTCCTGCACATTTCTATTGGGGATCGAGCTCGCAACCCAGGCATGTGCCCTTGACTGGAATCAAACCTGGGACCCTTCAGTCCTCAGGCCAACACTCTATCTACTGAGCCAAACTGGCTAGGGCTTAGTTCTGTCATTTTTTTTCTTTTTTATGTGTAATATATATATAAAATCTCCTATCTAATAAAAGAGTAACATGCAAATTGACCATACCTCCAATCAAGCCATGCCCACAGCCATGCCCATCAGCCAATCAGGAGCAAATTATGCAAACAAACCCCAATCAAGATGGCTGAGGCCACTGAGAGCAGGAGGGAGGCTTGGATTTCCCTGGAAATGGAGGAACCAAGCTTTCCACTTCCCTTGCCGGCCTAGCCTCCACTCAATGTTATAAACTTTCAATTATAGAACATACATAATCCCAACAGAAATGGTGGCAGCCACGAAGCTGGAGAGAGCACAGGCTAGGGTTGCCCAGGTGATGGAGGAAGTCAAGCTTCTGCAGCCCTAGTGCTTAGGCCTCCACTCTAGGCTACAAAGTTTCAATTATAGAATTTAAATAAAACCAAACAGAAATGGCTGTCACCATGGAGTGAGCAGAAGGCTTGGCTCTGCTCCAGACTACAAAGTTTCAACTGTAAAACATAATTTAATCCCAGATGCCATGGCCTCTGCTTGGGTCGCTGGAGGGTGTGGCCGGCCTGCAAACCACCATAGGCCCCTCGCCCAGGCTGCCCCAACCCCCAAAGGAACCCCCACCCTAATCTGGGACACCCTTCAGGGCAAACCAGCTGGCCCCCACCCATGCATCAGACCTCTATCCTATCTAATAAAAGAGTAATATGCAGATTGACCATCATTCCAACACGCAAGAGAGCTGCCCCCATGTGGTCAAAGATCCTGCCCTATGTGGACACAAGATGGCCACTACAAGATGACCAGCAGGGGAGGGCCATTGGGAGTTTCCAGGCCTGCAAGGGAGGGCAGTTGTGGGTGATAAGGCCAGCAGGGGAGGGCAGTTGGGGGCAATCAGACTTTTGTTCACTGCTGTATCCCTATGCATAAAACAATGGTTGGTACTTAAAGATAATTTATTGAATGAACATATGATTTATTTTTTTTTAAATAACAGGACACACCTGTATCCTGGATTATGTTTCTTATTTTTTGAATAGAGTTGTTTTTTTTCCTGTTTTTGTAATTTGGTAGTCTTTCTCCATTTCTAAGAGCCTTACCATCTGCTAGGATTGCTAACATTCTGATTTTCACCTACATAGAAAGGCCAGCAGGAAGTCCTATTAGGCATGTTGTCAGTAATATAGCTCCAAGTGTTAGACCAGCGGAATCAGACAGGACCTTGGTTCAGTAACGTCAGTACTTGAGTTCTGGTTAAGAAAGAATTCAGAGCCAAGATTCAAACAATGAGAGAAAGTTTAGTCACAGAGGTAGAGCACATGAACTATAGAAGGAATGGGCTCAGGAAACAAGTTACAGAGGCAAAAGAAAGGCCCTCAGAGCTCAGGAGAAAGAGAGATGCAAGGAAAAGATGCCTGAGGAAGAGGGTAGGGAAAGACAGAGAGAGAGAGAGCAAGTGCCGTGTTGGGTCCTCTGTCTTAAAGATATTTATCTTTAAGGAGGCTTCCAATGGAATATTCATTAGCTTTTCAGGTATGTCCTTTCCTGGTAGTGGTTTCCACTTTCAGGTAGTGCTTTCCACTGATTGGTAGGCACCTGTGCAGGGAGTCTTGTCAGTGCAGCTGGTCCTGATGTCTGGTTTTGCTGCTTGTCTGGACCTGGAGCTGAAACACAACTGAGGCCTAGATGTTATCCCTAGGGGTTAAAGCTTAGGGAGTGGCTGTGCAAGGTTTCCTCATGGGACTTGCATGAGCCGACTCTTTGGCCCCTTGTTCCTCCTTCAATAGGGTCTATTGAATGACTAGCAACATGTCAGGGGAGAGTCTGAACTACAAGACCAGTGATATAAAAGGTCAGGGGTCTACATTGCATGACCAGTGATATGCTAGTAGAGGAAAGGTTACCCTGGGGGTGAAGTCCTTGTTTTCCCAGTTTTGCCTATTGCTAGGCACTGGCTTTTCGTCCCGGTGACCTGTACCTGACCTGGCCCATCATCTGTGGTCTGCCTACTACAGGTGGAGTTCATTACCAAGGGTATTTCTCTCTGATGTGAGCCTTGGTCCTCAGGTGCATAGTTCCAGAAGCTTGAGTTCACTGTCACACTGGCAGCAGATCCATCAATCAGGAGTAAACCTTAGCCAAGCTGTGACACTGATGTATAATACTAGAATACCAATTTGTTATCATGAGAAATAAAGAACTAGAAATCTGTAAGCCTATCATTTCTATATTAGGGGCCCCGTGCACGAAATTCATGCTCTGGGGGTGGGTGGTCCCTCAACCCAGCCTCCCCACTCTCACATACTGGGGGCCCTCAGGGGATGTCCAACTGATGGCTCACCCCCAGCCTGCCCAAGGCCTAAAGTCTCTAGTGAGGCTTTAGGCCTTGTGCACCCAGCCATCGCCCTGCTCAGCTCAGCCCCGGCTGCCTGCGACAACCCAGCCCTGGGGGCCGGGCACTCCCTGCCACCGCCACCACCGCTGCTGCTGCCACCGCTTCCCCTCACAGCACCCTCAGGGCTGGGTGCTCGCCACCGCCACCACCACCTTTTCATCTCCACCGCTGGGGCCCGGCTCTCCTGCCACTGGCCCCATCTCCGCTCCTGATTGGCTGGTAGTATAGCCAATCATGAGCGAAGGTACGGTCAAATTTTCACGTTTCTCTTTTATGATATAGGATGCTCCCTCAGCAAACAGTTTCCCCCTCAATCACAGCATTTGTTACTTGCTGTATTTTAATCATCTGTTTACTTATCTCAGACCACAGTGCAAGGTCTTTGAGGGCAGAGGCCAGGTCTGTCTTGTTTGCTATTGAATATTCAGGACATAGTGCATTGCTTGACACTCAACGAAGTGTTGGTTAAATAAATGGAGGGGTTAAGGGACTAGAAAGGGAACTGGGACTAAAACAGGACATAGGTACTCCTGTGATCAGTACTGGTTTCTCTTCTGTGTGGAATGCTCTCCTAAAAATATAAACATGTATATGTATGTGCATGTATGTATACACACATATTGAAGTAATGCATGCTAACTATGAAAAAACTTTTTGAGACAAACTGGTCTGGATGTCAGCCAAGACATTACTTGTCTGATTTTGCTGCTTTAGTATAGATATATTTAAGATAAAAGTTAAAATCAGTTCTCTTTTCTTTAGGCTCAATCCTAATTCCCAGAAATAGTCACTTAAATAGTAGGGTATATTGCTTTAGATACTTTATGTACATGACACTGAGGGGTATGTGTGTGTGTGTGTGTGTGCGCGCGCGCGCGTGTATTTATACATTAAAAAAATATTGTCATAGAATTTCCTTACTTTCACTTAACAGTCTTGTGGTCACATACTGGGCAAATAATTAGAGCATGCAGATTTACCTATTTCTTTTAAACAGTTGGAAAGTATTTCTTTGTATTGCCATGACATTTGTTTATTAAAAATATTTGTTAGGCTTCAGTTATGTGCCAGGAACTATAATTCTTTAAACCAATCCCTCATTGATTGATTTATATAATTTCTAGCTTTTTGGTATACAATTTTGAAATTAAATATACCGATACACACATTTATGGCTTCATGCATTTTTTGCCAATCTTACAAAAACAGGTATAATTTTTATTGCTTTACAAAAAATAATAATAGCAATTACCTACCCTTTTTGCTCCAAAGTGACTTCTTAAAAAATTGGGTGCCTATCCTTGCATATAAGGATTTCTGGTACCAATAATTAATCAGAAGCAACCCGATTATACAATGTGACTAATAAGATTCACCTCTATGACCTATATATTTATAGTTCAAGACAGGGCAGTCATAGCAGTCAGCTATTGTTGTGTTGGCTACTGTCATTTTTATTTGACAATCTAAGGGAAAGGAGGTCAGTGCCCTGATTAAATAGTCAGGTACTGCATGTTTTATTTTTTATTTTTCTTAATATTAATATATATATATATATTTGCAGTATACCTTAGATTTAATAGTAGTACATATGTTTTCTTTTTTACCCCCCATTGTCCTCCCTCCAGCCTCCCCTCCCCCCCAAGGTACTGCATGTTTTAAAAATTCTTTTGGTACCAGTTGAAAAATGCTGCCATAAACCACCAAGGTTTATCTTGTACAGCTAGATCGCTTTCTTCTTAAGTTTCTTATATTGTTCTTTCTATTTAGCCTTAATCAGATATAGCAAGTTGTATTAATGAATGCATAGACTGCATGCACCTAGGCCTCAGGGAGGAATTCCAGGGCAATTTTATCACCCAGGGCAGCCTAGGCCCGTGAATTAAAGCTGATCTGAATTCAGAGCGAAGATGATGTCATTTATCATTTCAGCTCAAATCAGGAATAGATTTCTCACTGATGGTTCCCATTATGGGAGAAACTGCTTGTAGGGTGGCTATAAATAATGAGTCAGTTATTCCTTTGGAAACTCCTCAGAGCAACCAAGAGAAGTCTCATTTTGGAAAGATATCTTCAGTCATCCGAGGGCTACAAGATCTATTATTGACATTTCTTTAAATACCGGAAATTCTCTTGCACCTTTAGGCATAACTCTCTGGGTGAGAGGCAAATTACTACTTGTCTCTTGCACAAGAAATACAGTAGTGCTGAGGACTCACATGGTACCCCCGGAAAAAAGCGTTGTTCATAATTGTTGCGTCAGGTGGCAGAGGGGGGAGGAAGCTTCTCCCTGAGGGATAGCTGGCACTTTGTCATGGTTCGTTGAGATGCAGCAATTGGCTGGAATATACCATTTTCCAGTTGACATGTGAAGCTTGTTTGGGTTTTTGCACCGTATTAGGCATTAAGTCTGAGTTGACCCAACCTCAAAAAGAATATCAGGCCGGAGTCACAGACCTTAATGGGTCAGAAGTTCAGTTTTGGCAAGATTCTAATGGCAAGCTAACAGCTGCTTTTCGAAGGCATATGCAGACCGTCCTCGGGTGACGTCAGACTTGACGCACGTCATTTCATGGTCATGTCGCCATCTCCCATTTACAGTATTTATATTAAAAAGTTGTCATTTTGACATATGTACGTATGTGCTTTATGTGTTCTTATTATTTATTTACCACAAGTAAAGGTCAGGAATTGCTATCTTTTATTTTTTAAAAAAATATGTTTTATTGATTTTTTTCACAGAGCGGAAGGGAGAGGGATAGAAAGTCAGAAACATCAATGGGAGAGAAACATCGATCAGCTGCCTCTTGCACACCCCCCACTGGGGATGTGCCTGCAACCAAGGTACTTGCCCTTGACCGGAATCGAACCCCGGACCTTTCAGTCCGAAGGCCGACGCTCTATCCGCTGAGCCAAACCGGTTCGGCAGGAATTGCTATCTTTCAAATGATGTTTGTACAGTTTCACTTCATTACTGCTGTGTATGTGCTCCATGTGAGTGTCACAGGTGCTTATGTAGATGGGTTTGACTTCCAGTGAACACTGTGTTACGTTGTGCCGTAGGAATGGATCTCCGCCGTAACCCCAGTGAATTGAAGCTGATCTGAATTCAGGGCGAAGATGATGTCATTTATCATTTGAGCTCTTACTGTACCTGTGATCTGTGTCAGAGAGGCAAGGAGTCCAAACCCCAGGTGGTACCTATGAATTCAGGCTGCCTCCCTTGCTTGAGACCCCAGGAGACAAAATCGTCAGCCACAGAGCACCGTAGCTCAATAGGTTCCGGAGGGTGGCGGAGACTCACAGGTAGAGAATGTGCCATGGCTTTTCTCAGTTTTATCAGTTTCTGGGTTGGGTGGAGAGACAGGGAGGAGATATCTTCTTTTTCATTCAGGTCTTAGGCCGAGTGGTAAGATACAGAGAGCCAAGACCAAATGGGACCTTAGAAAAGGGCGTAGTGCAGGCAGCTTAGACAACTTCTGGCTTACATCTTAAGTTATAAATCACTTAGTTGAATTCAAGTCCAGGCCTTCAGAGTTAGAGAAAATATGTGCCCTGGAGTCTAATCCTCCTGCCTGATGAAATAGGATGGTGTTATTTGCCTGGAGTGGCTGCTATTCCTCTCTTTCCTGGAAGGATCAGGAAAAGAATCATGTCAATCAAATTCCTTTTTTAGAGTAAGCATGTAGGCAATAACTTTTTAAATTGTAAAAATATATTTGAGATAAATATATAGGTTTCCAGCAGAGAAGGATCATGCATTAGTGAAACTCTTGCTCATTATAGACCTTTTAATTTTTATTAAGTGTTATTTCAGTTATAAAAGTGCTCTCATCGTTTTTTCCTTTGAATTGTTCAGAGCTTTAGTGGTGTGTTGTGCCGAGCCAGCACAGTCAAGGTTCGGCGAGCCTGAGGGAGGGCCGGCGAAGGATGAGGAAAAGACAAAGAGAATAAGCTGGGTCTAAGTGGATCTTCTGTGTCTGATGAGGCCACAGAACAGATCCAGACTGCAAGCAGAACCTTTATTTTATAGTCAGAGGTAAACAGGGTAATTTACAATATTCTTATAAGTTTCACTTGTTTTGGCAGCATTTGCTGCACCTCCCACAGCCCATTAGCTACCCAGGAAAGATCTAGGGAGCAGTCACAAGGTCAAGCTTAATTATGCTAAGAGGGCTGTGCCCTCTAAGCTGGGACTTGTTTGCGGCTTTGCCAACAGGTCAGTCCGAGGCTTAACCCTATAACCGCTTCCTACAATGTATTACTTAAATGGATTATTAAAAATATGTTGGGGGTTACCAACCTTTTTTACCAGACAAAAATGTACACATGACCAATTTCTGGACAAGCAATGTTATTGTCATACTATGTCCCATGTCATACCTGTCAGGGAAAACCCAGTTTCATTTATCTCCTTTTTGCTGTTGCTTGGTGAATGTCCTCAGCCCATGTTTCTCTTTTTAGTTGCACACCATTATCCAACTACGTACCAGTCATTTAAACCAGGACAGGTATCTTAAGGATGACATCAAAATCAAACATACACTTCTCTACCTCCTCCCCCCAATCTCCTCCTCCTCCTTCGTTCCTCCTTATCAGCATCATTCCCTTCATTACTCACATCAGAAGTTGGGTGATCAAAGTACTTCTATGTCCAAACTGGTCACTGATTCTTGCTAGTCCCCACCCCCCCCCCCCGATAATCTCTCACATTGACCCCTTCCTTGTCATTCCCATGGCCTTTCCTTAATTCACATTCTCATCTGGATTCTCTAATAATTACCAGGATCACTCATCCCCATTCCATTATCCACTTTGCAACCCAAGCGATCTTTCTAAAATATAACTGGTAATTTTATTTAATTACTTAAAATACAATGACTTCATGTCAATGGAAACATTAGACTTTAATTCCTGGCATGGAGTGCCTGGCCCTTGTTCATTTTTTCAATTTATGTGCTACTGTGGTGCTTAATGCTGGACATTCTCCTTGGCCAAGTATACAACCAATATGTTTGAAATGGAGTTTGATTTGTGAGAATGGGATACTAACTTATGTTTCTACATTTTAAATTGAGGAAATAGTTTATTGAGAGATCATTTGAAATGACTCAAAAGTCTAGTAAAAAGAACCAAAATGACTGCTATTTTAGAACTGAATATAGGATATACACCGAGTGGCAAGATTATTATGATCTCTGAATGCATAATAATCTGGCCACTCAGTGTATATCCTATATAATAAAAGGCTAATATGCAAATTGTCCCCTCGACCAGGAGTTTGACCAGCAGGCCGGCCAGCCAACTGTCCATGTCCCCTCCCCCTAGCTAGGCTGGCTGAACCTTACCCATGCACGAATTCATACACCGGGCCTCTAATATGTATGTACACACACACACACACACACACACACACACTGATTGGCCAGATTATTATGTGTTCAGAGATCATAATAATCTGGCCACTCAGTGCATATCCTGCAAAGGAATATTTTTTCTGTTTTTGTATACATTTGTATAAAAAGTATTGCTAAAGTATATCATTATTGTTTGAAGCAAATATCTTTCTTTTTTAAAATTTAGTAAGTCTTTATTGTTCAGATTATTACAATTATTCCTATTTTTTCCCCAAAGCTCTCCTCCACCTGGTACCCACCCCACCCTCTGCCCTTACCTCCACACCACTGTCCTCATCCATAGGTGTACAAATTTTGTCCAGTCTCTTCCTGCACCTCCCACACCCTTTCCCCCCTGAGAATTGTCAGTCTACTCCCTTTCTAAGTTTATTCTGTTAATCAGATTTTTAATTCACTTGATTTTTAGATTCACTTGTTTATTGACATGTATTTGTTGTTCATAATTTTTATTTTTACCTTTTTCTTCTTAAAGAATACCTTTCAGTATTTCGTATAATCCTGGTTTGGTGGTGATGAACTCCTTTAGCTTTTTCTTATCTGTGAAGCTCTTTATCTGACCTTCAATTCTGAATGATAGCTTTGCTGGGTAGAGTAATCTTGGTTGTAAGTTCTTGCTATTCATCACTTTGAATATTTCTTGCCATTCCCTGGCCTGTTGAGAAATCATCTGACAATCGTATGGGTGCTCTCTTATAGGTAACTAACTGCTATTCTCTATCTTTTTCTCTTGGCATTTTAATTACGTTGTGTCTTGGTGTGGTCCTCTTTGGATTCCTTTTGTTTGGGGTTATCTGTACTTCCTGGACTTATAAGTCTATTTCTTTCACCAGGTGGGGGAAGTTTTTGGTCACTATTTCTTCAAATAGGTTTTCAGTATCTTGCTCTCTCTCTTTTTCTGGCACCCTCATAATTCTGATGTTGGTATGCTTGAGGTTGTCCCAGATGCTCCTTACACTATCTTCAATTTTTTGGATTCTTTTTTCTTTTTGCTTTTTTAGGTTGAGTGTTTTTTGCTTCTTTGTATTTCAAATCTTTGACTTGATTCTTGTGGTCCTCTAATCTGCTGTTAGGTATAATATTTTTTATTTCAGTCAGTGTATGCTTAATTTCTAGTTGGTCCTTTTTCATATCCTTGAGGGTCTTGTTAAATTTATTGGCCTTTTCTAGAAAATTCTTGAAAAACCTTATAACCATGGTTTTGAACTTTATGTCCAGTCATTTGTTTTCCTCCATTTCTTTCAGTTGTGATCTGTTTTCTTGTCTCTGCATTTTTGCTGCTTCCCTGAGTTGGTCAAGTAGCTTTGTGTGGTAGGTGTCCTCTAGGGGACAGTGGCTCAGCCTCTACAGTTACCTGAGGTGGAAACTCTTGTTGCATCCCTTTATGGGCTGCACTGTTTGGTTGTAGTTAAGCCTAGATTGTTGTTGGTATCACAGGGAGGGGTTGACCTCCAGGCCAATTGGCTGCGAGAAACAGTTGTGTATATGCTGGGAGAGTGTCTGTGCTCAGCTTGGATGGGGCGGAGTCTCAGGGCTGAGAAGTCAGCTTTAGTTTCCCATCAGCCCCACCTTAAGTGGCTTCTGGGTCTTAATGTTTCACGGCAATGGCTGTACGCACCTCTGAGAGAAAGCTGCCCCCGAATTTTGCCCGCTGTCAGACAGTCCAGTTTCTCCCCGAATTAGTCTGGATACCCAAAGTCTCACCTGGAACTGTATTGCAGTGTAGTCAGGAGGTTTTGTTTTTTAACTCCTGAATGAGAAAGCAAGCCACACTCTCAGCTGCGTGCCCTCTCCACAAGCTTGTGCACCTCTATACTCCCCTGATTCTTATTGTGCTTCCTCCTGACAGTCCAGTTTCACCCTGTATGAGTTTGGGTTTGAAACTTCCCCGAAACTGGAGTTCAGTGCAGTGGGAGCCTTTGTCTCCCTCCTCATTTGGGAAAACAAGCCGTGTATTTAGCTACCTGCCCTTTCTGCTCATGTGTGTCTCTGCACCTCTGTCTCCATGTCTCCGCACCTCTACCTTCCACACCTCTACCTTCCACACCTCTGAATCTCAGTGTACTTTTATCTTTCCTTCTAGTTACAGAATTTTCACTCATCCAGCTTTCTGGTGATTCTGCATGATGTCCGTTTTGTCTTTTAGTTGTAGTTTTGAAATTGTTGTGCGAGGCAGCAGTATAGGTGTTTACCTATGCCGCTATCTTGGTTCCTCCACAAATATCTTTCATTACAATGATAAGAAATTATAATTATTCCTTCTATGAAATTCAAGATCTGTCAGTATAAATATTGAGGAAACTTTAAGGATTTAAGAAAATTTAGTCTGGTTAAAAGTATAAAATATGATTTGATAAGGATTTATTGAAAGAAATGTATAAAATTCACATTTGTTTTCTGAATTTTTAATGAGGACTTATGTAATTTAGATGTTTCTTATAGTTAGCCTAAAGAAATTTATAATTCCTGAGTTCATGTAGAATTTAATGTAGTTCAAAATTTCAAGGTATCATATATATAATTTAAAAAAGAACTCAATTAATTTTTAACAATGTATTTAATATGTACATATGTTTCAAAATCAAAATACATAAAAACTTTTGTCATGAAGTCTCCCTCTACCCTGGGTTTTATCTGCTCAGTCCCCTCTCCCAGCTCCAGTCAGGAAACCAGGATTATTAGCATCTTATACCCCTTTCTAAAGTTTCTATGGATATACAAGTAAATCCAAGTACATATTTTTATTTTTATCCTTTTTTGTGGTTTAATATATACATGGTGTCATGCATTCTGTGTTGACTTGTTTTCTGAATAGGAACCTTGGGAAATAAATTATTACTAGAAGATTTTATAGAAGTATTAAGGATTTCTGGAATATATATTCTTAATATTTTCTTATCTACTTAAGGATTATCTGAGGCAAATATTGAATCTGAGGTTGGACTCCCTGAGTTCCTGAGCAGGCTTTTAAGACTTTCTCTCTTCTAACAGACCTGCTTACATTTCTTAAATAGAGATTAAGTCTAATACAGACTCCAGGAATAAAACTGAAAAGGTAAAACTATAACTAAGAATAGCAAATAACTTAAATATGAATGACATTTATGTTACCTGTGACACAGTGCAATTATGGGTACAAGTAAGAATGTTCAAAATGTAATCATATCGGGATGAAGTTTACAAAAGTTGGCCATAATCATTCTTCCTCCACTGCCACCACCTCTTCCAAGCTCTCCCCCTCCTGTCCCAACCTGTGCTGCGTTTCAGGACTTTAATGTGGAGTAGCCACATTTGTTCACTCAGAACTGCCCCAGGCACCCTCCTAGCACAGGGCCCTGGAGTAGGTCACAGTACAGTACAGGGTAGAGTAGAAGGCTCTGGATTTGGAATCTGAAGCATGGGTTCTTATACTGGCACCCCGCTTTGTTAGCTGGGTAATCTTGTCAACGCATTTAGCTTTTAAAAAGTTTTGTAGGACCCAGTATTTTCATGCATAAACAAGGCTGGTAACTTCCATCCTGTTTTCCCTGCCAGATAGTGGGTAATACCCAGCATGAAATGTGGTATGCCTCACAACCAGCATAGTGAGATGCAAATGTTGTTGCTATGGCTTCATTGGGATTTCTGGGGAGCACAAGGTTTTTGTAGTAGTGTTGTAAATGCTCGTGCCCAGCAGTGGGACAGTAAGACATTTTCAGAAAAATCAGTCTCAGTGTTTGCCATCAGTTTGTTTGTAAGTATATATTTGTTCTACTGTTGTCCTTTAGTGTTTTTCTTACACACATGCTCATCACTCTTTAACAATATTTTTGGTGGCAAATTTAACTTGTTTTGTAGGTTTTTATTTAAAATAGCCTTTTGACAGGTGCTCCAAAATGTTTAGGTTTCTTCCAAAGGCTACTTACTCTCCCTGTAAGACATGATGCAAACCCTCAGGTATATTAAGGGGACCTGATATTTGGGAATTGTGGAAATCCTTATCACGTCCCGCGTGTCCAGGTTTCCAATGTCGGGTTCAGCGTCTGGAGGAGGCCGCACACAATGAACAGAGACTTAGAAAAGCATAAATTTGGGAAATGGGGGGCCAGGCGGCAGCCTATCTCTAGTGGAAAGACTGCACCTTGCTCTGGCCTGGCCATCCCTTTTATTAAGGCTATGGGATCCACCCATAGCCCCCAGGCAGGAAATTCCAACAACAGAAATACACAAAGAACAAACAGAGGTGTTTCAGTTAACAATGTTTTTAGCTCTGTCCTTTCAGAGCAATTAAGGTTGTTTACCAGGCTCCTGGACTTCCTGTCCACATCTTTCTATTAGTGAGATAAGACTGGTTTCCTACAGGGAATGCAGCCAAAATGGGGGCAAACTTAATCTAAGGCTAAGACTGATGGTCAGAAAGTACCTTAAAGAAAATTGAAAAAACTCTGAAGAGTGTTCTCAATCCATATGTTTGTAACTATCCTATATAATAGAAGCCCAGAAAGTTTAACTATTTAGAGCAGCGATTTTCAAGTGATGTACTGCACTACCTGACTATTTAGTCAGGGGCATTGACATCTTTTCTCTTAGATTGTCAAAAACAATGACAATGGCCAACACAATAATGGCCATCTGGTGTGATTGAATCTAAATCTTACCTAATTTTTTGTCAGATTGGCAAAAAATATAATATTTTGGTGTGCTGCAGAATTTTAATAATTAGTTTATGTGTGCCATGAGATGAAAAAGGTTAAAATCTCTGCATTAGAAATTGGGATTCTAGGTCCATGAAAATGTAGAGAGCAGTGGGGTGGGGGTCAGGATAACTCTGAATGAATTCTCCAGAAATTTCAGGACATTTAAAACTTGCTCTTACAGACACTTTGAACTTCTTGCTGCTACCTTAGCTTTGGAGACCCAGAACATTTTCAGAGGGTCTTGAGACAAGTTGAAGCTCCCCAGGACAACATTGTGGAGCCAGTGTGGAGTCCTGTATCCACTTAAATTTCAGTAGGGCTCTAAGTGTGGAGCTCTAAAGCAGATGTTGTAGATGTGGCATTAATGATGCTCTCTGACTTATTTATTTTTTGTAGGCCACAATAAGATCGTTCAAGTCGTGTGGTCTGAGAAGTCACACTGTGGGCTCATTGACTTTGTCTTGGAATTGTGCCACCAAGTCACAGGCTGTTTGAGGTCTAGTGAAACTGTGGACGGGGAGGTGTAAATCTCAAGACAGGTGTTCTTATTCCTAACAAATCTATTCCAGGGCTGCATTTAGGGGTGGGCAGAGTTCAGGGCCATTGAGCAGGGGACAGCGTGCTGGCTCTGTGTCTATCACTTCCTTATAGAATCAGTGCAACCATACTTCTCCTCAATATTTCTTCTTAGTCTGTGGGGATGTTTTGCATATCTAATATTGAAAAGAATCCACACTGTCACCATTCATTCACGCAGCAGCCCTGACTGCAACATTTGCATTGCTTTTGAAATTCTGACAAATGAAGACAACTTTTCTCAGTAGGAATTTCTCCCTGCATTGCTGGTTTGCTCTAACTGCACCCTCTTCTCACTGGACACCATGTCACTGCTTTCACCACATGAGTGGACCTCTCAGGCCTCTTCTCTTACATTGGCCTTTAAAGGTGACATTTACAGCAATTATTCTACTCAGTTTCGTTGCCCTGCTCGCTACAGGAATAGCTATCTTGAAGGAGAGACTGGTTAAGTTGAATTTTGTTTCTGTTTTCTGGTTCCTGGAATGATATCTTCAATCGCTCTCCTCTCTGCTCTCATATCCTGCTAGGGATGGCATGAGGAGTCCCGATCACATTTACTTGATCTCTGTTTCTGTGGCAGGAAGGGAAAATGAACATCAAAGGCCAGATATTCCAGGTGGAGTCATTCTGTCAGTGCAATCAATTTCCAATTAATAACCTACTATTTATAAATATCATTGCAATTGCAAAGAAAATTGAGACCATTCATTTTCTCGAAAACATCTTCTGTGTTCTAACAAATGTCCCATTTCTTAGTACTTTATACTTCTGATGGACTTTGATTATATATTTGTAGGTTTATTTTTCCCCTGAAGAGAAATAAAAAGCCCTTAAACACTTTTATTTTGTCTCTTTGTTCAGGCAGTCTCTTAAGTAGTCACACTTGCACATAAATGAATGAATGCTGAGAATGCTTGCCCATGTGGGGCGCTACTGGAATGTTCTTGCTTTTCCAGCTGTCTCTACTTGGGAGTGTTCTTCCTATCTTCCACTGTTGACTCCAAAGCTACTTGTGGGCCTTCCCCATTCGGTGGGAGACCAGCTCCTGCTTCCTGGTCTAACTTTAATGTAATCTAGGGCAGGGTTGGCAGCCTGGTCAGCCTGACAGTAACAAGGACGAGGGGAAGAACAAGAACTTGAGCTGCTGTGCCTGCTTACCTGATCTGGCTCTAGCACAGTCTTATTCTGATTCTCTCCTTCCACACAGTCCCCTTCCTGGAAGCCCTCCCCCAGTGCTTGCCATAACAAGAGACATCTGATGCTTTGTGGACTCACTCTGCAGCAGAAACTCTCACTCCATTCATGGTGTCGCAAATGGCCTATCAATGACACCCAAACAGTCTAATGTATCCTTGTGGGTTTACGTGGGCAGTCTTCTGCAAGTCCAGAGACCCACTGATATTATACAGAAGAATTGTGTTTGAATGTGCATACATACATACATTCCTGTGTAGAGTTCATAGCTTTTATCAGATTCTCAATGAGCTATATGACCCAAAGATATTTTAAAAATCCAATAAATAACTACTGATGTGGTAGTGGATGACCTAGAGGCAGGGTTTAGTTCAACAACAAATGTTTATTGAGCACCTATAATATGCCAGGTACAGTTCTAGGCTTTGTGAACACCCCTTCTCCCCCTACAACTCCAATCCTTACCTTATGACATTTACATTTCAGTTAGGAGCAGATAGCCAACAGTATTCATAACATATTCTAAAGTACATTAAATGTTGTGAGTGCCATGGGAAAATAAGCAGAGTAGTGGAGATCAGGGATGTGGTGGGGGGAGAAGTGTTTCTATGATATCAGGGTAGACCTCATTGAGAAAGTGGGAGGAATCACGTCAGGGGAGAGTGTGTTAGGCAGAAGGAACAGCTAGTGTAGTGACTCTGAGGTAGGAGTAAACCTGGCATGTTCAGAGTGGTGGACTGGAACGAGTGAGGAAAAGTGACAATGAGTCAGAGGTCATAGGGTGTATGTGCCTGCACATGTGTATATGAAAGAGGAGGAGCCTTGTATGTCTCTGTGCATGACTTTGGGGAGCCTTTAGAGAATTTTCAGCAGAGGAGAGACATAATCTGACTTAGGTTATAAGCTGATTGCTTTAGCTAATGTGTTAAAAACAGACTGAGGGTGCCCTAACCGGTTTGTCTCAGTGGATAGAGCTGCGGCCTGTGGACTGAAAGGTCCAAGGTTCAATGGTTCAGTTCCAGTCAAGGACATGTACCTTGGTTGCGGGCACATCCCCAATAGGAGGTGTGCATGAAGCAGCTGATCGATGTTTCTCTCTCATCAATGTTTCTAACTCTCTATACCTCTATCTTTCTATCTTTTAAAAAAATCAATAAAATATATTAAAAAAAAACAAAACAAAAAAGAGACTGAGGGGGCAAAGGGCAGGAACAGAGAGACCAGGCTGCTGTTCAGTCATCCAGGAGAGAGAGGATGATGCTGTGGGTCAGGTTGCAGCAGAATGCTGGAGCTGGTTGCATTTTGAATATCTTTGGAGGTAGAGCCAACAAGGTTTGCTGACTGATCACTTGTAGATTGTCAGAGAAAGAGAGGGTTAAGGATGACTCCGAGGCTTTTGGTCTGAATAACCAAAATGATGCAGTTCATAGGTAAAGGTAGGGCTTTTAGATGAGACAACTTGGGTCTCAGTTCTGCTACTTACCAGCTGTGTTGTGACCTGATTCATGGGCAGTGATCTTGTGAGTCTCAGTGTTTTCATTTGCAGGATGGGGACAAGCATATCTATGACATAGGGATGGATGAGGAACTTCGATAACATGCCTGTTGTACATTGCATTCAATAGATGCTAATCCCTTTCCTCAACTGTCTATTAGAAAGAGGAAAGAAAGGAGGGGGGGGGAATGTAGGTGAGTGGCGACTCCATCTTACTGGTAATGCTTGCTTAACCGGATTCTGCCTTTTTGGCTCCATTGTTTAAATATGTTGTGTATTCTCTGGGGGTTCACAGCCTTACATCAGCCCCACAGTTTCTTCTGCCAGATGCCTGGGCCTACTAACTCAGGGTTCACATGAGATATTATCTTTAATGCATTATTTTATTGTTATTTACATTAAAAAACATATTCCTTACAGTGAAGAAGGAATTCTAATCTGATACTGTTATCTGTGTGTATTGTCAACAAACAGGCCTAACCAATAGTGATCTTTATTTTGATGATTAGGTTATTTGTGTATTTAACATTTTAGGTTATGCAGAAATCCTTGGTGATTTATTATACTAGTATAGCCATTGAGTGATGTTTTATTGATATTTGAGGTGATTAGTGAGGATTTTTGCATAGATTGGGCATGCATTATCATTTTTCTCACTTAAGACAATGAAATATAGTCTACTACTATCTGATAGTTACTAAGCCTGCTTTCAACAGTGGCTAGGTTTTGGATAAGGGATGCCGGATTAGGAATTTAACAGATGAGGGAGTGAGTTTAAACTGTTTGGGTTATAAGGAAACATCCTGTTTCCTTTATTTAAAGATCCTCACTCCCAACCATTTTAAATTTTCTGAAATTAGAGTGTGTTTTGTGACCAAGATATACATTTAATATGATAATATATCTGTCAAGATTTTTTATATCTATAATAATAAAAGCATAATGTGCTAATTAGACCAAACAGCCGAACGACCTTCCGAACGTCCTTCCAGATGACCTTCCAGACTAAACCTAGGCTGCGAGGGCCGAGCTCCTTGCATGAATTTCGTGCATTGGGCGTCTAGTATTTCAATAAATTGCACCCCTCCTCTCTATTCCAATTTAAAACCAATTGAAAAGTGAGTCAAGAGAATATGCCAGTAGAGAGTAATGCTGTCAGTTTTGTTGGTGATAGATTGGGGGGGTAACTTAATTTGTGTATTCTAAACATAACAGTTTCTAGGTTGATGATTCCTATTGATCTGGGTGGAGAAAGGGGACTGTCCATAGCTGGGACTGTGGTTAAATAGCTTCACTAAACTGAGGAGTGAGGTCCAATGGCTCTGGTCCTCCAACCGACTTCGTCACCCACCTCCAGGGTGAGAAGTGAGAGGCAGTGACAATCAGGGGTATCAGAAATTTTCTCTCTAGCATTACAGGATAGAGAGTCACTCTGAGTGTCCTTAAGAGACTATCACAACTCCCTTTCAATAAGGAAATGTGAGGTGCCTCCTGGAAGCCCTAGGTTAGCCAGTTTTTGGCAGAGGGGTAGTTAGGTGCCTCTTGTATAGGAAAAGGATGTAATTCCTATTTTTACGTTTTGAGTTTCTAAAAGGAGGTACAACTTAAGGAAGTTCTGGGAGAGAACTTAGGGATAGGTGAGTACTTGGTTGTCCTTCTGTCCTTTTAAAAACTAGTCTCATTGCCAAAATATATTTATTACACTCCTGTATGTATGTATGTTTTGGGAGGGGTTGGTGGTTGAAGGGAGAGATGGAGAAAAATATCTAAATATTTTATTTTTATAAAATGCAAAATGGAGGTGTCAATAGATGTGGCATTACCTATTTTTAATTTTTTTAAAATAGGAGATTTATACTCAAATAATTCAAAAGAGGATAAAACCAGTCTTTCTCTTTTTCTCTTTAAGTTCTCTTAGAGGCAACTACTATTACTAGGTTTTTGTGAGCCCTTTCAGAAATACAGGTGGGGCAAAAGTAGGTTTACATTTGTGAGGACATGAAACAGTTTATTGTCATATTATTAATTATCATATTATCTTCATACAACTATTGATCTATTTTGCCTCATCCTGTATCTATGCATGAAAAATATTTTGTTTTATACAAATTATTATTATAGGTGCTTCCAGAGAAATACATCAGATGTACTTTATTAATCTTACAGACATTTATGACATAAAAACTATGTGATACCTGCCAGTAGAAAAAAATCCTTTTAATTAAATATGCAATTACTAATCGTTGGCTTAAAATCTGTTAAAGAGGAAAGAATCCAAGTAGAATGGTTATTGAAAGGGGCATCAGTTGTACCAATGTGTTTCGAAGTGTATATTACAGATTTCTTTCTCCTACAGTCTCTCTGTGATATTATGCTTTTACAGTTGCAGGTAATAGAAATAATAAGAATGAAAATAAATAGAGACCTGAAATGGAATTATTATTGCAGATTTTCTCCACAGAGGACATTCATTGTTACTACTGTTTCCTTAGGCTCTAAGACTTAGGGTAATTTGGAAACTCAGGCTCCAGATATAAAAGGCAGATAGATATATTCTTGTTGGTTCATTGATACTTTTCTCTAAGTATGCCTTTACTTACTTAGGAATTACATTATATGGTGTACTAAAAACTGAATTTGTAAGCTAAGAACTGGAGTGAATTTCTAAGTAATAACATTTGTTGCATTCTGGCAGAAGTGCTGTGAGAATGAGGTACAAATGTAGTCACATTTTAAGAACATTTTAGACCCTGTTCATAAGAGTAAGTCAAGACAAAAGTCGCACAAATACCTGTTTATAGTATTCTTAGGTTTCAATTTCTTTTCAACCATAACAATTGAAACAGGTGTTGACGGGAAGCAGCCTGGAGAATTGGATAATGTTCTGCACTAGTAATAAATCTGAGTTGCTTCCCAGCTCTACCTCCTCACAGATGACTTTGATTTGACCAGTTATTCAAACGCTCCAGGTGTCAGGTTTTTTATTTGTCAGATTGAGCAGGTAATCTCTCATGTTGCTTTCAAATGTAACATTCTATTATGTTAGAAAAGGACTTAAAATAATTCATACTCTCCTCGTCTCATTAAAAAAACCTGTGAGTTCTAGTGTGAGCTTCTTGCCTGACAATTTAAATTAATGCATCTCTCTCAAAATGCTTAGCAGCTGGGTAGTCATACTCATAACAGATATCATTTAGTTATTCCTCAGTAGCACAATTAGATAACCACAATTAATAGCACCTGAAAGCCTTGGGTTACCCACTAAAATCACACAATTTGTATGACTTTCTCATGTATTATGTATTTATCTTTTTAACTTATTGCTTCCCTCATCAGCCACAGACTTAGTGAGATTAAACTGATTTTAGGAATTAGTTTAGAAATAATTTATTATTATTGCTGAGCACCTTTTTAATCAATGACAACTACATTAAAATTTTTAGTGAAATATAACACTACGCGGGAAGGAGCACAAATCAAAAGTTTAGAGCTCAATGAGTTATTATTAGGTGACCATGCCCATGTAGTCACTACCCAAGTCAAGAGCTAGCACGTGGCCAGTGCCCCAGAAGCTTTCCTCTGTACTCTCTGCTCTTTCAAATAAGACTAAACTCTCTTAGGAGGATTAAATGGCAGAGTGGTCTTGCCTGTTTCCAGATTTTATATAAGTGAAAGCCATATAGTCGGTATTTTGTATCTAACTTCTTTCATTCAACTTGTTCGTGAGAGTCATTGTTGCTGCATGTCCTTGTAGTTCTTTCATTCTGTCTGGCATTCTGTTGTATGGCATAGTAATTTATGAAGTGATTCTACTATTAATAGAAATTATGATTGTTTTAGTTTGGGGCTATTAAGTATAGTGCTTCTCCGAAAATTTTTCTACATGTATTTGGGCCTCATGTGCACACTTGTATGTTAAGCATATACCGAAATGGAGGGTTGTTGGATCATAAGACACATGTATGTTCAAATTTGGTAGAATCTCAGTCTGTTTTTCAAAGTGACTGTCTTGGTCAATGTGGGTTGCTATAACAAAATACTATAGACTGGGTGGCTTATAAACCATGCCAGCATGGTCAAGTGCTGGTGAAGATATAGACTGGTAATTTCTCGACATACCCTTACGTGGCAGAAGAGAGCAAGGGAGCTCTTTGGGATCCCTATTATAAAGATACTCATTTCATTCACAAGGGCTTCAACATCAAGACCTAATTACCTCCCGAAGGCCCCTACCTCCTAATTCCATCACATTAGAGGTTAGGATTCAGCGTGAATTTTGGGGGACACAAACTTTCAGTTCATTGTAGTGTTTGTGCTAATCTACACAATCATAGGGGGTATATGAAAATTTCCATTGCTCCAAATTCTTGCCAACATTTGGGATTTGTAGTCTTAAATTTTAGACATTCCTGTGAATGTGTAGATCTTGTGATTTTTAATTTGCATTTCTATGATTACTGGCAAGGTTAAGGTATTAGTCAGGGTACTGCAGAGAAACAGAACCAGGAGAGAATGTCATATACACTGAATACACACACACACACACACACACACACACACACACACACACAGACACACTAGAGGACTGGTGCACGAAATTCGTGCATGGGGGGTGGCCCTCAGCCCACATCTCCAATCTGGGATCCCTCTCACAATCCAGGACTGCTGGCTTTCAACTGCTTGCCTGTCTGCCTCCCTGGTTGCCCCTAATCACTTCTGCCTGCCAGCCTGATCACCCTCTAACCACTATCCTGCCAGCCTAATTCATGTCTAACTGCTCCCCTGCCAGCCTGTTGCCCCCAACTTTCTGCCTCTGCCAGCTTGATCGCCCCCAACTGCCCTCCCTTGCAGGCCTGGAACCTCCCACTCTCCTCCTCTGCTAGCCATCTTGTGGTTGCCATCTTGTGTCCACATGGGGGCAGTATCTTTGACCACATGGGGGCAGCCCTCTTGTGTGTTGGAATGATGGTCAATCTGTGTATTACTCTTTTATTAGATAGGATAGAGACCTGGTGCATGGGTGGGACCAGCTGGTTTTCCCTGAAGGGTGTCCTGGATCAGGGTGGGGGTTCCCTTGGGATGTGGGGCAGCCTGGGTGAGGGGCCTATGGTGGTTTTCAGGCTGGCCATGCCCCCCAGCGACCCAAGCAGAGGCCCTGGGATCTGGGATTAATTTATATCCTACAAGTGAAACTTTGTAGCCTGGAGTGGAGCCAAGCCTTCTGCTCACTCCATGGTGACAGCCATTTCTGTTTGAAACTCTGTAGGCTAGAGTGGAGGCCTAGGCTAGGGCTGCAGAAGTTTGGCTTCCTCCATCGCCCTGGCAACCCTAGCTTCTTCTCTCTCCAGTTTCATGGCTGCCGCCATTTCTGTTGGATTAATGTATCTTCTATAATTAAAACTTTGTAGCATTCAATGGAGGCCTAGGTTAGCAACAGCAGGTGGAAAGCTTGGCTTCCTCTGTTACTGGAGAAACCCAAGCCTCCCTCCTGTTCTCAGTGGTGGCAGCCATCTTGGTTAGGGTTTATTTGCATAATCTGCTCCTGATTGGCTGGTGAGCATGGCTGTGGGTGTGGCCTGATAGGAGGTATGGTCAATTTGCATATTACTCTTTTATTAAATAGGATACACACACACACACATACACATATATATATATCCTATCTAATAAAAGAGTAATATGCAAATTGACCATACCTCTGTCACCCCCACAAGCCATACCCACCATCCAATCAGGAGCAATATGCAAATTAATCCTCAATCAAGATGGCTGCGGCTACAGAGAGCAGGAGGGAGGCTTGGGTTTCCCTGGCGAAGGAGGAAGCCAAGCTTACTGCCTGCACTTTCAGGCCTAGGCCTCCACTCAGTGCTACAAAGTTTCAATTATAGAAGATACATATATCCCGACTACCGGAGAACTAAGATGGCGGCAAAGGCAAAACACCTATCTTGCCGTCATAATCAGCAATTTTAATACTACAACTTAACGAAAGAACAAACACCTTCCAGAATCACCAGAAAGCTCGCCGAGTGAAAATTCCGCAAATAAAAGTGAAGATAAGACACTGTGACCCGGAGGAGCGGCGGCGGACGGCATTGAAAGATTCGCCCGGAGAGAGGTTTGGAGCGCACGCCGCGGAGAGGGCGGGCGGCTGAAAACCGGCCAGTTTTCTCGAACGGGGAGACAAAGGCATCCTACTGGGCTGATTCTCCAGCTCTGGGCGAAGTCCAGAGAACCCACTATCACACGGGGTGAAAACTGGACAGTGGGAGGGCACACCGAAGCTCGGGGGCTGCCGGGTCTCCCAGCTTGTGGAAAGGCAGCTCGCGCGAACAGCTCGGCTGCGTGACGGCGCAGAGAGCGCACCGCGACTTGTCTCTCATTCGGAAAACTGTCAGACTGCTTTGTTTTACGATCCTGGGTGAGACATTGCGCATGCAGACTCATTTTGGGAAAGTCTGAATTCCCCGGCAGCCGGCAGCCTGTGGAGCTCCGTAGCGGCTCTCTCTCAGAGGTGCTGGCGGCCATTGCCCCCGGCACAGAGTCCCTGGGGCCGCATAGGGCGGAGCTAACGCTGTCTGCTTGGCCCGGAGACTCCGCCCACCCAACCTGAGCACAGCTGAGCTTCACAGACAATTGGCCTGGAGGTCAACCCTCCAAGTGCTAGCAACGATTAACTGAGCTTAACTTCAGCAAGACTGTGCAGCCCATATTCACCTCAGGTAACTGGGGAGGCTGAGCCACTGTCCCTTGTAGCACGTCTACCACACAAAGCTAATTGACCAACTCAGGGAAGCAGCCACCATGCAGCAACATGGAAAGAAATCAGATGTGAAAGAAATGGAGGAAAAAAAACGACTGGACATGGAATTCAGAACCACGGTTATAGGGTTTTTTAAGAGGTTCCAACAAAAGATCGAGGCCTATAAGGAAATAAGCAAGACCACAAAGGAAATGAGTGAGTCCTACAAGAAAATGAACAACACCCTCCAGGATATAAATGAGAGCTGCAAAGAAATGATCAAGACCAACGTGGAAATGATCAAGACCAGCGTGGAAATGAATGAGTCCTACAAGGAAATGAAAGAAACCCTCAAGGATATAAGGCAGACTCTCAAGGATATGAAAAAGGACCAACCAGAAATTAAGCATACACTGACTGAAACAAAAAATATTATACAAAGACCTGAAAGTGCCCTGGAGCACCCCAAGAACCAAGTTAAAGATTTGAAATACAAAGAGGGAAAATCCACTCAGCTGAAAAAGCAAGAAACCAAAAGAATCCAAAAAATTGAAGATAGTGTAAGGGGCCTCTGGGACAACCTCAAGCAAGCCAACATCCGAATTATAGGGGTGCCAGAAAAAGCGAGAGGCCAAGACAATGAAAACCTATTTGAAGAAATAGTGACTGAAAACTTCCCACACCTGGTGAAAGAAATTGACTTAGGAGTCCAAGAAGTGCACTGAACCCCAATATATAGGAACCCTAAGAGGACCACACCGAGGCACATCATAATTAAAATGCCAAGAGCAAAAGACAAAGAGAGAATATTAAAAGCAGCAAGAGAGAAACAGTTGGTTACCTATAAGGGAGCACCCATACGACTGTCAGCGGATTTCTCAACAGAAACGATGCAGGCCAGACGGGAGTGGCAAGAAATATTCAAAGTGATGAACAGCAAGAATCTACAACCTAGATTACTCTATCCAGCAAAGCTATCATTCAGAATTGAAGGTCAGATGAAGTGCTTCGCAGATAAGAAAAAGCTAAAGGAGTTCATCACCACCAAACCAACATTATATGAAATGCTGAAAGATATTCTTTAAGAAGAGGAAGAAGAAAAAGGTAAAAGTGCAAACTAGCAACAACAAATGCACATCTATCAACAAATGAACATAAAAATCAAGTGAATTGATAGGCTGTTGAACAGGATAGACTGGTGAATATAACAGAGACATGGACATAGAGAGGGAATGGACTGACAATTCTTGGGGAGAAAAGGGTTGTGGGAAGTGCAGCAAGAGACTGGACAAAAATCTAGCAACAATGGGAGAGGACAGTGGGGAGGGGAAGGTGAAGGTGGAGGGTGGGATAGGTACAGGGTGGAGGGAAGCTATAGGGGGATAAAAAGGGGAAACAATGTAATTAATAAACTGAACAATAAAGATTAAAAAAAATGTTAAAAAAAAAAAGAAGATACATATATCCCAACAGAAAGGGTGGCAGCCATGGAGCTGGAGAGAGGAGGAGGCTAGGGTTGCCCCTGGCAATGGAGCAAGCCAAGCTTTCCGCAGCCCTGGCCTGCCTTGGCCTCTGCTTATGGCTACAAAGTTTCAATTACAGAAGGTAAATATCCCAAGAGAAATGGCTACAGCCACAGAGTGAGCAGAAGGCTTGGCTCCACTTTAGGCTACAAAGTTTCAATTGTAGAAGAAAAATAAATCCCAGATCCCAGGGCCTCTGCTTGGGTGGCTGGGGTGCGTGTCAGCCCAGCAAACCACCACAGGCCCCTTGCCCAAGCCACCCAATGCCCCAAGAGAACCCCCACCCTGATCCGGGATACCCTACAGGGAAAACCAGCTGGCCTTTACCTGTGCACCAGGCCTCTATCCTATCTAATAAAAGAGTAATATGCAGATTTACCATCACTCCAGCACACAAGATGACTGCCTCCATGAAATCAAAGATACTGCCCCCATGTGGTCAAAGATGGCTACCATAAGATGACCAGCAGGGGAGGGCAGTTAGGAGGGACCAGGCCTGCAAGGGAGGACAGTTGGGGGCAATCAAGTCTGCAGGGGTGGGCAGTTAGGGGTGACCAGGCTGGCAGAGGAGGGAAGTTGGGGGCAACCGTGCCTGCAGGGAAGAGCATTTCGGGGGGGGGGGGGACCAGGCCTGCAGAGGAGGGCAGTTAGAGGTGACCAGGCCTACAGGGGAGGGCAGTTAGGGGCCAACAGGCTGACAAGGGAGCAGTTAGGCATCAATCAGACTGGCAAGGGAGTGGTTAGGGGATGATCAGAATGGCAGGCAGAAGCAGTTAGAGGCAATCAGGAAGGCAGACTGGCAAGCAGTTGGGAGCCAGCGGTTTTGTATTGTGAGAGGGATGTCTGATTGCCTGTTTAGGCCTGATCCTACTGGGATTAGGCCTAAATGGGCTGTCAAGACATCCCTCAAGGGGTGACAGATTGGAGCGGGTGCAGGCTGGGCTGAGGAACTCCTCCCTCTACATGAATTTCATGCACTGGGCCTCTAGTTTCATTTAATACTGGTTTAGTGGTGATGAACTCCTTTAGCTTTTTCTTATTTGGTCTTCCATTCTAAAATATAGCTTTGCTGGGTAGAGTAATCTTGGTTGTAGATCCTTGCTATTCATCACTTTGAAAATTTCTTGCCACTCCTTTCTGGCCTGCAAAGTTTCTGTTGAGAAATCAGCTGACAGCCATATGGGCATTCTCTTGTCATATGGGCAACTGCTTTTCTCTTGCTGCTTTTAAGAGTCTGTCTTTTGCCCTTGGTATTTTAATTATGATATGTCTTGGTGGTCCTCTTTGGGTTCCTCTTGTTTGGGACTTTATTTGCTTCCTAGACTTGTAATCTATATCTTTCACCAGGGGAAGTTTTCTGCCATTATTTCTTCAAACATGTCCTCAATATCTTGCTCTCTCTCCTCCTCTGGCACCCCACAATGCAAATGTTGGTATGCTTGAAGTTGTCCCAGAGGCTCCTTACACCATCCTTACATTTTTGGATTATTTTTGCTTTTCTGGTTGGGTGTTTTTTGCTTCCTCATATTTGAAATCATTGATTTGATTATCAGAATTCTCTACTCTATTGTTGAATCCCTGTATATTATTCTTTATTTCAATTAGTGTATGTTTAATTTCTAACTGGTCTTTTTCCATTTATTTTGGAGGTTTCTAGAAGATTCTTGATTAATCTTATAACCATAGTTTTGAACTCTATACTCAGTAGTCTGTTCTCTTCCATTTCTTTCATTTGTGACATGTTTCTTTGTCTCTGCATTTTGCCTGCTTCTCTGAGTCTGTTTATATGTATTGGGTAGATCTGCCATGTCTCCTTGAGATGGTAGAGTGGCCTTCTGTAGTAGGTGTTCTGTAGGGCCCAGTGGTGCAGCCTCCCCAGTCACCTGAGCTGGGAACTCTAGGTGCACCCCTTTGTGGGCTGTGTGCACAGTCTTGTTGTAGTTGAAACTTGATTGCTGTTGGTGTGACTGGGATGAATTGACCTCCAGGCCAATTGGCTGAGAACCAGTTGCAACTGCAGTGGGAAAGCTGCTGAGCAGGAGACACCCCTATGGAGCAGGACTTACTTCAGTGGGGCTTTGGTGCTCATTGAGTCTGCCTCTTGAGTGTGTCGTTTATGGATGTGTAGACTTGTAATCTGGTATAGTCTCATACTGACCACTGGATACACTGGCTCTTGGGTCTTTGGGAGGTGCAAAGTCAACCTCTGCTTGGGGCTACCCAACAGGAGCTACAGAGAGATCTACAGATTTCTCCTCTTTGTATTAGGTTTGGAAGTGCCCTGATGAGGCCCAGCAAGGCAGTCTGGTGCTGGTGCTGGTGCTGGGTCCTGGGCTTTTATTGATAGGTTTGGGACTCCCTTGACCCAGCTGCAGTTTGTTTGAGAGGTTTTCCCCTGAGCAAGGACAGGCCATTCATATGCAAAAGCTGTTGCAAACAGCTTGGTTGAGTTGTAAATTTGATGAGGTAAGGTTTTAGGGAATCATCAAGGGTGGGGTGGGGGGGGCAGCACAAGAACAATGAGCCCTGTGAGCACCTCCATTTGGGAGAAAGCTATGCCTGAGTTCCTGCCCTAATGCCAGATAATCCAGTTTTCCTCATATTTGTCTATGTTCCCCCAAACCTTGCCTTGGTGCTGCAGTTCAGAGGAAGCTGGACCTTGTAAGTTCAGTTTTGAGAGAAACAGCTGTGTCTCCAGCAGATTCTGTGTCACTGAACCCAAAACCTCACTGGTTTTTATAGCCCATAGTTCTAACTGTTCATAGGGACTCCTTTTCACAGTGCTGGGGCCCTGGGCTGGGGATCTGGCGTGAGGCTGGGACCTCTTGCTCCTCCGAGCAGCCTCCTCAGAGAGGATCTCCCTCCTGATTAAAAAAGCAGCACAAGTGGTGCAGGAACAGCCAGGTCTGTGCCTGCACACCTCCCAATAGTCTCAGTGTGCTTTCTTCTTTACTTCTCTCCTGTGGGACTTCCATTTCGCAAGCTTCCCAGAGGTTCTGGATGATTTTGGTTGTAATTTTGATGTGGTTATGGGAGATGTCGAGTACAGGAGTTTACCTATGCCACCATCTTCCTGTAAATCAAGATATGTCTTTTTTAAGAAGCAAATATTTGTGGTTTTTTGGAAGTCTACTATGACATCTTTTGTCTTTTAATTGAATGATTTAGCTTATTTGTATTTTTTGTAATCATTTATATGATTGGCTTTAAATCTATTATCTTACTGTGTATTTTCTATTTGTACCATTTATGCTAAGTTCCTTTAAACTCTTTGTGTGTCTCCTTTTGTATTGTTTCTTTAGTTTATTCCCCCCCCCTCATTATCTTAGTAGTTAAACCCTCTCTCTCTCTCTCTCTCTCTCTCTCTCTCTCTCTCTCTCTCTCTCTCTCTTTTTACTGGTAAATATCTGTATTATATCATGAATCTTTGACTGAAACTCTAATTTAAATTTGTGCTTTTACCACTTTCTAACAATGCCATGATCTTAGTATATTTTAACTCCAGTAACTCTCCTTTCAATTTGGCCATATATTTTCTCCTTTCATTGTTGCTGTGTCTGAACTTCTGCATTTCCATTTGTGATTTTATTTCTCTAAAGAATACCTTTTGCCCTGGCCGGTTTGGCTCAGTGGATACAGAGTCAACCTGTAGACTGAAGGATCCCGGGTTTTATTTAGGGTTATAGGCTCCATCCCCAGTTAGAGGTGTGCAGGAGGCAGCCAATCAATGATTCTCTCTCATCATTGATGTTTCTCTCTCTCTCTCTCCCTCTCCCTTCCTCCCTGAAATCAATAAAAATATATTAAAAGAATACCTTTGGGTATTTCTTTTTTAAAAAGTTTGTCAGTGATAACTCAGTTTTTGTCTGTTAATATCTATATTTTACTTTATTCTTAAAGGATATTTTGCTGCTGTACACCTCTTGGCTGGTAGTTAATATTCTCAAATTCACAAAACTGGGGGCAAAAGGTGGTTGGTTTAAGTTGTAGCAGGGAAGTAAAAGAAATATTCTTGATAAAGAAGTTACTGACCATGACACAGTGTGTCATACAGTATATTCTTCAGACTGCTAATTAATTCCATGGCTTCTTTAACAAAAAAGTTCTTCAAGATCTTATAATTTTGTGATTCCTTTATAACTTTTATTGAAATTCACAGTTCATTTTAGACCCTGAAGAGGCCATTATAATTACATTTATTCAACTTTGTTAAATTCAACATCCCCCCAAAATATTTTGTTAGTATAACATTGTTCTGTGTAACTTCTATAAAATATTGAAAGCATTTGGTGATGTGAAGCATGCAATTTGGGAGGGCCTTTTTAAGGCTGACATGGTCCTGGGATGCAAATAAGAATTTCTGTGTGAGGTTTTGTTTTTCTAAGGTTAGGCTATTCTCTGTCACTAGAAATACTCTTAAATCTGTTGTTCCAATTTCTGGCTATGGACAAAGTTTTTCATGGAACTCAATTTCATAACTGTAGTCATGATGTAGTATGGCTAGTATGTAGAAGCAGTTCTGGTGCAAATGGGTGAAGTACCTATGAATCTGGGTTAGAGATATATATAATCTGTGAGAGAGGGGCATCCTGATAATCCTCATGTCGCATTTTTTTTTTTTTTGTGTGTGTGTGTGTGTGTGTGTGTAAAATAAGACAAGAAGCTATTACTTATTGCATCCTGAGGACTTCAGAAATTCAGGAAGGGCTTGGAGGAAGCAGCAGGTCAATCTTATGTAGAGATCTGGTGGGATTTATTTATAGAGCAGTATATTGTGTCTCTGATTTCTTTTTTCAGGCACCAGTGACCCTTTCATTTAAGCCTTTGTGCAACCAAGACACTATTTCTGTCATGTTCAAGCCCAGCTGGCATTAAGATCTGATACTAGAGATTACCCCTGAAACACCCCAAAGTGGGTGTATCCATCAGATTCCACAGAGAAAGCAGAAGCTCTCACACTCAGTGTACATGGACAGTGTTGCTAGTGGCTGTGAGTGATTAGCAGACCGAGGGATGGCTTCCGGCTGGTCAGCTAACAAAAGAGCTGCCTCCTGTGTTACGTGTGCCTGTGTGACAGCTCCCAGCTCCCATTCCCTCTGCTTTCCTTGTGAATTTTCAAGGAACTCAAGAAGCAAACCCTGTTGCAATCCCCTCCTTATCTTCGATGCTGCACACATGCAGCTCTGACACGCATTATATTATTAGTTCCTACTTTCTCAATTTTAATTAAAAACAGAAATGAATTATTTTAATCTACCGTTTTTGAGAGTCAGCATTATTGTATGTGATTATCCATTGAAATGGGGTTGGCACAGAAAGTTAATGATATTTAAAATATTATCTCTACTATTTTAGTTTGCTCTCCCAGAAAAATCTTAATTTAGTTCCCAAACTGTCTCTGTGTACATGATCCTAAGTAAGTAGGCATTTATCCAGTGGATTGAGAATATAAATGTTAACCTTTCAAGTATTATCTGAACTGTTTTCTGCCATTAAAAACCTCAGTCTACCCTAGAATATATAACATGCACTCTATAAAAACAACAAATACAAATTACATAGTTAAAAATATTTAAGAAGACTGTAAGTAGAGTGACCATATACCTTCTATTTGGCCCAGGATAGTCCTGGCTTTTTCCTGTTGACCTGGGTCAATCACAGATAATAACACTTTCACTTTCAAAAGCGTCTTTATTTAGAGAATACATTATTTGATGACTCTATTAATCCAATTATAGAAATTATTAAGAAACATTTATTTTGATATTTAAGGAAAATAGGAGTTTTTGGTTGACCTATAAATATCCTCTAGAGTTTTCTTAACTAGGGTCTCTGGGTCTCTTTGCACACCAGAATCACATTTAAATCATACATAAACCAATTAAATGAAAATCTCTGGAGGCAGAACACAGACATCACCATTTTTTAAAGCTTCACAGATAATTTCAACGTGTAGTCAAGGTTGAAACCACTGCATTATATAGTTTGTGCATTTAAATTTTTGCAGGATTATTCAAATAAATTTTAAATATAAATATTTTTAGCCAGCATGTCTAGCTAATATTCTAATTCATTGCATTTGAAACTTAAGTATATCCAATAAACCATGTGAAGGCCTTTTTTCTTTTTCAAAAAAATATAAATCTTTTTTTAAAAATTACAGTTGAGATGTAGTGTTAGTCTGAGGTATACAGCATAGTGACTAGACATTTATATAACTTACTAAGAGATCACTTCAATAAGTCTAGTACTTAAATTAGTGATTTTTGAACCAAGTACCATAAGCACCAATCAAATACAGTAAGTAACTGGCCAATTTAATCTGTCTAATAATTGGGCCAATTTTCAGGTGTTTTTTTCTTCAGGTTAATAATTAAATGAACTTTTGGGTGATAAATATGTAGCTTGGAACTCAGCTTGTAAATAGCTAGAGCAATTGATCTTTTATATATAGACTAGAGGCCCGGTGCATGAAATTCATACACGAGGGGCGGGGGATGTCCGTCAGCCCAGCCTGTACCCTCTCCAATCTGAGACACCTCGAGGGATGTCCCAATAGGATCCAGCCTAAATGGGCAGTCAGACATCCTTCTCACAATCCAGGATTGCTGGCTTCAAACTGCTCACCTGCCTGCCTCCCTGATTGCCCCTAACTGCTTCTGCCTGCCAGCCTGATCACCCACTAACCACTATACTGCCAGCCTAATTGATGGCTAACTGATCCCCTGCCAGCCTGTTTGGCCCCAACTTTCCTCCTCTGCCAGCCTGGTCACCTTAACTGCCCTCCCCAGCAGGCTTGATCACCCCCAACTGCCCTTCCTTGCAGGCCTGATCCCTCCCAACTGCTCTCCCCTGCTGGCCTGATGGCCCACAACTGCCCTCCCTTGCAGGGCCTGGAACCTTCTAACAGCCCTCCCCTGCTGGCCATCTTGTGGTGGCCATATTGTGTCCACATGGGGGCAGTATCTTTGACCACATGGGGGCAGCCCTCTTGTGTGTTGGAGTGATGGTCAATCTGCAAATCACTCTTTTCTTAGATAGGTATAGGCCTGGTGCATAGATGGGGGTCAGCTGGTTTGCCCTGAAGAGTGTCCCAGATCAGGGTGGGGGTTCCCTTAGGGTGAGGGGCAGCCTCGGCGAGGAGCCTGTGGAGGTCTGTAGGCTGGCCATGCCCCCCAGCGACCCAAGCGGGGGCCCTGGGATCTAGGATTAATTTATGTTCTACAATTGAAACTTTGTAGCCTGGAGTGGAGCCAAGCCTTCTGCTCACTCTGTGGTGGCAGCCATTTCTATTTGAAACTTTGTAGCCTAGAGTGGAGGCCTAGGCCGGCAAAGGCAGGTGGAAAGCTTGGCTTCCTCCATTGCCAGGGAAACCCAAGCCTCTGTCCTCTCCAGCTCAGTGGCTGCCGCCATTTCTGAATCTTTTATAATTGAAACTTTGTAGCATTGAGTGGAAGCCTAGGCCCACAATGGCAGGCAGAAAGCTTGGCTTCCTCTGTTGCTGGGGAATCCCAAGCCTACCTCCTGCTCTCAGTGGTGGCAGCCATCTTGGTTGGGGTTTATTTGCATAATCTGCTCCTTATTGGCTGGTGGGTGTGGCTTTGGGTGTGGCTTGTGGGTGTAGTGAAGATCCGATCACATTTGCATATTACTCTTTTATTAGACAGGATGAGAGGCCCAATGCATGAAATTCTTGCAAGAGGCTCAGCCCTTGCAGACCTAGCTTTGTCCAGATGGTCATTCTGCTGTTCGGTTTAATTAGCATATTAGCTCTTTATTACATAGGATAGAATGTGGTTCTTGAGAGAATATTGTCTTGGTAATTTTTAGTGTCATTCATAAGGAATTCAAGGGTAGCTTCTGGTTTAGGAGTTTTCTTAGAGAAATATACAGTGATATATTCTGGAAATGAACCTGTGTATTCACCATAGTATAAGCATCATTATCACACACGAGTGAGTTCTACAAAGTTACAAACAGTTTATGGGTTTCTGACTGTGCAGTTTATCAAAAGCAATATGGTGAATTTCATCCAGATATGCTATCTAATAAAAGAGTAATATGCAAATTAACCATCACTCCATTACACCCACAAGCCACACCTACCAGAGAATCTGGAGCAAGTATGCAAATTAACCCAACCAAGATGGCTACAGCCACAGAGAGAGCAGGAGAGAGGCTTGAATTTCCCCAGAAATGGAGGAAACCAACCTTTCCATACATCCTGGCCAGCCCAGGCTTTCACTCCAGGCTACAAAGTTTCAATTATAGAAGATAAATAAATCCCAATAAAAATGGCAGCAGCCATGGATCTGGAGAGAGCAGGAATCTAGGGTTGCCCCTGGTGATGGAGGAAGCAAAGCTTCTGCAGCTCTGGCCTGCCTTGGCCTCCACTTAAGACTGTAAAGTTTCAATTATAGAAGATAAATAAATCCCAACAGAAATGGCTGCCACCATGGAGCAAGCAGGAGACTTGGCTCTGTTCCAGGCTACAAAGTTTCAATTGTAGAACATAAATTAATCCTAGATACCAGGGCATCCACTTGGGTCACTGGGGGGCATGGCCAGCATGCAAACCACTTCAGGCCCCTTGCCCAGGCTGCCCTACACCCCAAGGGAACCCCCATCCTGATCCGGGACACCCTTCAGGGAAAACCAGCTGGCCCACACCCATGCACCAGGCCTCTATCCTATCTAATAAAAGAGTAATATGTAGATTGACTGTCACTCCAACATACAAGATGGCTGCCCCCATGTGGTCAAAGATACTGCCCCCATGTAGACATAAGATGGCCACCATAAGATGACCAGCAGGGGAAGGCAGTTGGAAGGGACCAGGTCTGCAAGGGAAGAAAGTTGGGGGCAATTGAGCCTGCAAGGGAGGGCAGTTAGGGGTTCCCAGGCCAGCAGAGGAGGAAAGTTGGGGGTGAGTGAGCCTACAGGGAAGGGCAGTTGTGGGGGACCCAGGCCTGCAGGGAGAGCTGTTGGGGGGGGTGGACGAGGCTTGCAGAGAAGGGCAGTTAGGGGTGAGCAGGCCTGCAGGAGAGGGCAGTTAGGGCCAAACAGGCTGACAGGGGAGCAGTTAGGCTGGGATGTAGTTAGGAGGTGATCAGGCTGTCAGGCAGAAGTGGTTAGGGGCAATCAGGAAGGCAGGCAGGTGAGTAGTTGGGAGCCAGCAGTCCTAATTATGAGAGGGATGTCCGACTATCCCGTTTAGGCTCAATCCTAGATGGACTGGGCCTAAAGGGGCAGTTGGACATCCCTGGAGGGGTCACAGATTGGAGAGGGTGTAGGCTAGGCTGCGGGACACCACCACCCCATGCACAAATTTTGTGCACTGGGTCTCTAGTCTACATTATAAAAGGCCAGTGTCCATAACATTCAAAATGACCGAACAGACTACCAAACACCAGGAAGTGTATGGAGCACCTCTAGATCCCTCCCTCCCACTCTCCCCTCTGCTCCCAGGCTCCAATTGCTGGATGGCCAATGGGGAACCCAGGGGAACCGGGTTGGGTGGCAGCGGAGCAGGACTGGGGACTGGTGAGCACGCACAAGACAGAGCTCCTGGTTCCTTCCTGCCTCCCCCCCCCCCCCCCCCCCCCGCAGGCTCCAATCCATCCTCAGTTTCTTCTGGCGCCTCCACTGAGCAGCCTCCTGGGATGCAGATGCATCATTGTGAGAGGCTCTGGAGTGGAGACTTCAACAAGAATTTCAGCGCCTGCAGCAACCCTCAGCCTTCACTGCTGGGAGGTGGACAGAGAACATCAGCTTTAAAGCACAAATACCCCCCTCGGGAAAAATTGCCCCCCCCCCCTTACTCCACAGTACTTAAATGAATGATTTTTGAACCATTCTGACTCTGCTGCTTCCGTGTCTGCAAGAAATTGTGCATGCTCCTCCCTGTGAGATGGGTGGGGCCAGAGCCTGAGTTGAGTGATTCTTCAATGGGGGAGGGGCCGAGCCAGATGGCTGGGCTTGTGCAGGGATGGAGGGAGGGAGGGCAGGACAGGAGCAAGGGGGCAGCCCTGCTTTTCTGCACCTCCTCCCACAAGCATAGCCCTTCCAGCTGTTATGATAGAGAGAGTTGTGTTTCTCTAACTCTGTCAGGGGAAAGGACACAAGTGTCTGTTGACTTCCAATCTTGCTCTCCCAGCCGCCAGTTAATCCCTCTGGATGCATCATATCCAACCTCCAAAGGATCCGAGGGGCAGATTCAACCTTCGTTCCATAGTTGAGGAAACTGACCAATAAACACATGTGTCTCATGCCTCAGGGTCAACTCTTACAGAAATCTCCTGATGATGACTCAGATTGTATATCGAAGGGAATAGTTTCTTCTGTTTTTGTGTTTAATTCAACCCCAGGAATCAAATAATACAGTAAAGAATAAAACGAGTTCAGAGGGCTCAGCATTGCATTCCCAGAGTCCTTGGTCCCACACAAACTGCAGAGCTCAGTTATCCTGAGATGAAAGAAAAGGAGAAAGAAACGTGAAAGTTTTTCCAGCTCAGTCGCAGAGACATCTCATAGCCACATACTAAGAACACAGCATTAACTTAGAGGTGGAAAGGACACAAAAGGAATAGAAGATGGAGCCATTTTCGTTCAGATTCAAACCAAGTTAACGAGGCAGAAGAAACGCTGGACACCATGGAAGAATAAGACGAAATGGTTCGGTAGGGAGTGTCACACACCTCGCAGGAATAGCACCTGGGATTCCAGACATGATGGGGGGAGGGAGGGGGCTGGGTGAGAGGAAGTGCATGGAAAGGCCTGAGAGAGCCCAGACCAGTTTGGCTCAGTGGATAGAGCGTTGGACTGCGGACTGAAGGGTCCCGGGTTCGATTCCGGTCAAAGGCATGTACCTTGGCTGCGGGCACATCCCCAGTAGGGGGTGTGCAAGAGGCAGCTGATCGATGTCTCTCTCTCATCGATGTTTCTGACTTTCTATCCCTCTTCCTTCTGCTCTGTAAAAAATCAATAAAATATATTAAAAAAGAAAAAAGAAAAAAAAGAGAGGCCTGAGAGTAGGAACAAGAGGGTGATATGTGGAAGATGAGCCCCACCAGGTGATGACAGGGGCCAAGCCTGCCCCCACCTCTGCTGAGGGGTGCATGCGTCTGTCCCGGGAGCTGTGGCTGATGGAGAGGAGGCTATGGCTCTATGTGGATGAATTGCCAATGAGAGGCCTCCCTGTAGCCACAGTACTCGGTGTTCTCAACACGGCAGGAGCACAGAATCACGTACACAACGTCACGAAAGAACAAGCGTCCTATTCCCAACGTATTCACAGATTTCTATTTCTGGTATCTATATTCCCAGTGTGTCCACAAGTACATTTGGAAAAAGAAAACGGTTGTACGTGACATGACTGCATCTTTAGAAAACCCAAGTGATCACAAGCAGAGCACTTTTAAGACCCAATGAGCCAAATACACTGATGAACAAAAATAGACCCGGAGACACAGACGCAGGAACAGACTGTGGCACCTCAGAGGGAAGGCGTGGGAGGGAGGGTGGGGGGGGGGGAGAGATCAGCCAATGGCCTGTGTGCATATATGCACCACCCCTGGACACAGACAATGGGGTGGTGAGGGCCTGGAAAAAGTTAATGGGGGAAAGGGGACCTATGTAAACTATTCAACAATAAAGATTTAATAAGAATAGTGAAGAAAATAAAAGAAAGTAAAAAAAGTAAAAGGAAATGAAATAAAAGCCAAGAATAACTGCCCTGGCCGGGGGGCTCCGCTGGTTGGAACTCTGTCCTGTACCTTGAAAGTGTGCGGGTTTGAACCTGGGTGGGAGTGTGTGCGGGAGGCCACTGAGCAAGTGGCGTCTGGAGGAGGGAGGCTCCTCAGCCCTAAACACAGTACAGGCCTTGCCCATGATCCAAGGCCCATCCTCTGCTGAGTGAGACCGGACCTCCCAGGTTCCTGTCGAGCCCCTGGTCTCTGAGTCATAGAGCTGCTTCCCCGTGTTCCCCAGAACGCATTGCTCAGTAATCATCTATACTAATAAAAGGGTAATATGCTGATTAGACTGAACATCCTTCCAGACAAAGCCACTGTGGTGGGCGCTGAGGCAGAGGTGGTTAGCGGCAACCAGGTCAGCGGGGGGAGGGGGAGCGGGGCGGTTAGGGGTGATTAGGCCAGCAGGCAGAGGCAGTTAGGGGCAATCAGGCAGGCAGGGAAGCAGTTAGGGGCATCAAGCAGGCAGGCAGAGTGGTTAGGGGTGATCAGGGAGGCAGGCAGGTGAGTGGTTAGGAGCCAGCAGTCCTGTATTGAGAGAGGGATGTTCGACCGCCCGGCAGTCGGACATCTCCCGAGGGGTCCCAGATTGGAGAGGGTGCAGGCTGGGGTGAGGGACTGCCCCCCACCACTTGCACGAATTTCATGCACTGGGCTTCTAGTCTATAATAATAAAAGCGTAATATTCAAATGAACCAAACAACTGAATAGCAGAATGACCTCTGGACAACCTTAGAGATGACCATGCTATGACATGCACTGGTGCCAGGCCAGCCAAGGTGGGTGTGATGTGATTGGTTGGGGGCCCCACCATTGCCCCACGATTGTCCTGCAGAGGGAGGCCCAAGCCACCAGTTGATGGGGCGATCAATGTGTGTGTGTGGGGGTGCTCTGTGATCACTCCAAAGAGGGAGGCCCAGGCCAGCTAAGTGATTGCACCCCATGCCTGTTGCCTGCAGAGGGAGGCGATTAGAGGTGACTGTGCAGCGCTGCACAGATGGCAAGCAGTGGCAGCAGCATGGGTGGGCCAGCTGCCAGCAGCTAGTGGAAGGAAAGCCCCGATAGGCCCCGTTCACCAGCCAGACCCAGGGACCCTACCTGAGGGGTCCTGGATTGTGAGAGGGTGCAGGCTGGGCTGAGGGATACCCCCCAATGCATGAACGTTGTGTACCAGGCCTCTAGTGTCCTATAAGACACGAAAGTTGAACCTGCCCTCAGGAGAGTCCCTGCAATTAGTTGGGACAGAGGAGTTCTGTGCTTCCATACAAACGCAAGTTAAATAATTCAGAAGAAAGTGAGAGTCTTCAATGTTAACAAAATGTTCAGTAAGTTTTTACTGTTTAAAAGTGCTTTTGTTAAATTTACTATCACTTCACAGCCCCTATAAATGACCACCTTTATCCTGGATGTCTTTATTGTTACCACTTTCTTATATTTTGGTTTAAAGAGGAAATCCTTTCCTAATGCTACCCAATTATTATACTTCGAAGGAACTGACACATTATGTGAAGTTCTACATAAAGAAGCCAAGGCCAATTTGTTCTACAATTTTTTAGAGTAGTTTATGTTCTATAATAAAATTTCATCTGAGTCTGTAAGGTGAAAATATTTAGCTGTATTAAGATTACATGACTTCAAAAAGACACACACTAATCATTTGAAAGATCTAAAACCTCAAGACAATGTGTCACGTTAGAAGGAATTTATTTCAATTCAAATATGCTTTAAAAAAATGAACTTTGTTGAAGAATTTATTTTAGCAAAAGGTACTTTTGGGAGATCAGTTTTACCAAAGCATATAGGAATAAGCTGTTTTTAGCCTTTTCCACATCTGACATACTGTTCATATAATCAAATACACCGCCCTAAGGAGGTTTTGGAAATGAATGCGTGTTGAAAAATGAATATTCTAGGGCAGAGGCTGTCAGCGTGTGGTCCCTGGGCCAACAGCATCAGGATCACCTGGGAACTTGTTACAAACGTAAACTCTGGAGTCCTACCCCAGACCAGCTGAGTCAGATTTCAGGAAGGGCGTCAGCAATCTGTAGTTTATCAAGCTCTCCAGGTGATTTGGGTGCATGGTAAAGTCTGAGGTTCGTAGGCATTGAAGTGTGAGGGTAATGATATAAGGATGAAATTGTTTGGTGTAGCTAGATATTATGGAAATGGGAATACCCAGTTTTCACTCCTGCTCTAAGCTCCTTGTGTATCCTTGGATAAGGGGGTGGCTAAGGATTGTGGCGGAGGGTGAGGACAATATAGAGTTAACAATTCCAGAGGTCCTCATGTCTGCCCCTGGAGAGGGACAGAGAAAGTGTGCCTTCTCCAGCTCCCTCAGTCTCCTGGAATAACAGGGTGTTGACTGTTGGGCCCTTTGCTGGAAGCTTCTTTCTGACTATATCTGCTTTCTACTCCATCTCTCTTCTAAAATTTTCACCTGCAAGAAACACGATTAGGGGTTTTAATGTATTTTGTAGTTATAAGGGGATGGGATTATTTAATTTATTCATTTGTATTGTTTAAAGTATTACATATAGTATTACATATGTCTCCTTTCTCCCCTCATTGAACTTCCCCCGCAACTCCTCCCCCGACCCTGCACATGCTTTTATCCACCTAGTGTCTATGTCCATTGGTTATGCTTATACGCATGCACACAAGTCCTTTGGTTGATCTCTTACTCCCCCACTCTCCCCTCCACTTTCCCACTGAAGTTGACAGTCTGTTCAATGCTTCTCTGTCTTGGTATCTATTTTTGTTTATCAGTTTATAATATTCATTATATTCTACAAGTGAGTGAGATCATGTGATATTTATCTTCTCTAACTTATTTCATTTAGCGTAATGCTCTCCAGGTCCATCCAAACTGTTACAAATGGTAAGAGTCCTTTCTTTTTTTTACAGCAGCATATTATTCCATTGTGTAGATGTACCACAGTTTTTTAATCTACTCACTTGCTGCTATGAACATAGGGGTGCTGGTTTTCTTGGGATATATTCCTAGAAATAGAATTTCTGGGTCAAATGAGAGTTCCATTTTAATTTTTTGATGAAACTCCATACTGTTTTCCACAGTTGGCAGCACCAGTCTGCATTCCCACCAGCAGCGCACAAGGATTCCTTTTTTTTTTTTTGCCAGGAACTAATTCCAGCATGTCATAATTATAAGAGTTGCATAAAAAGGTTGATGAAACTTAGACTCAACAAAGGCTGAGTCACATAATTACCTGTTGGAACAGCTAAATGGCACTTCCCCCCAAACCTGATTGCTTGCTGCCAGACAGCTCAGGGCATTTTAATCTTCATGTTATTGCCTCCTGTTGGCCAAACACTTGAACAGCTGTAGGCTATTCCCCAATCTGACAATGCTTCTGTAAACCGTACCCTTTAAACCCTACCCTTTGAAGTATATTATCTCCACATTGCCTTAGGACACATTGTGTTAATAAAAAGCACTGGGTACTGAGTCAAGGGTTAGTCTTTAGCTCCTTTAGCTAAAGCTCCTCTGACCCCCCCAATGACTTTCAAAACTATCTTTCATCCTTGGACTCCTTAATGAATCTATGCACAGCTCCTTTTTCCATATTGCTGAAGCCCTCATAATGCTGAGACAAGAACACTGTCATTAATGGATGCCCACCCAGGGACGCCAATACTTTTTTCCCACATCCTCACAAGCACTTGTCATTTGTTGATTTGTTGATGATAGTCATTATGACAGGTGTGAGATGGTACTGCATTGTTGTTTTGATTTGCATCTCTAGGACGATTAGTGACTTTGAGCATGTTTTCATAAGTCTCTTGACCTTCTGTATGTCTACTTTTGAAAGATGTCTACTAGTAAGTCCTTTGCCCATTTTTTGATGAGATTGTTTATCTTTTTTTTGTTAAGATGTATGAGTTCCCTATAAATTTTGGGGATTAGGCCCTTATCAGATACAACATTGGCAAATGTGTTCTTCCATGCAGTGGGCTTTCCTGTTGTTTTGTTGGTAGTTTCATTTGCTGTGCTTTTGATGTAGTTTCACTTATTTATTTTCCCCTTAGTTTCCATTATCCTAGGAGATGTATTGGTAAAGATATTGCTACAACATATGTCTGATATTTTGCTGCCTATGGATTCTTCTAAGATTTTTTTTGGTTTCTTGCTTTTAAGTCCTTTATCCATTTTGAGTTTATTTTTGTGTTGGTGTAAGCTTGTGTTCTAGTTTCATTTTTTTTTTGCATTTATATGATCAATTTCCCCAGCACCATTTATTGAAGAGACTATCTTCAGATAGAACTCCATTGTATGCTCTTGCCTCCTTTGTCAGATGTTAGTTGAGCGTAATTGCTTGGGTCAATTTCTGGGTTCTCTGTTCTGTTCCATTAGTTTATATGTCTGTTCATGTGCCAGTACTAGGCAGTTTTGAAAACTGTGACTTTGTAATATAACCTGATATCTGATATTGTGATCCCTCCAACTTTGTTCTTCTTTCTCAAGATTGCTGCGAATATTCAGGGTCTTTTTTTATTCCATATGAATTTTTGGAGAATTTGTTCTAGGTCTGTGAAATATAACATTGATATCTTAATGAGAATTTCACCAAATCTATAGTTTGTTTTGGGTAGTATGGACATTTTAATGATGTTGACTTATCAATCCATGAGCACAGTATATTCTTCCATTTGTTTATGTCTTCCTCTATCTACTTTTTCAATGTCCTGTAGTTTTCCAAATACAGGTCTTTTACCTCCTTAATTAAGTTTATTCCTAGGTATCTTAATTTTTTTTTTTTTGGTGACATGGTAAAAGGGATTTTTTTCTTTTTTTCTGTAAGTTCATTACTGGTGTATAAAAAAGCCATAGATTTCTGGGTGTTAATTTTATATCCTGCTACATTGCCAAATTTGTTTATTAAATCTAATAGTTTTTTTTATTGAGTCTTTAGGGTTTTCTATGTACAATAGGACTTTGCATGTCATCTGCAAGTAATGACAGTTTTTCTCCTTCTTTTCTAATTTGGGTGCCTTTTATTCTTCTTGTCTGATCACTATGGCTAGCACTTTCAGTACTATGTCAAACAGGAGTGGTGAGTGGGCATCCCTGTCTTGTTCATGGAATGGAATTCTTTACAACGGGTCTATTGTTTGAGTTTCAGATTCAACTTTTAAACATCTTCCTAGGAACATATATACCAACCTATAGTACTGCCTATATAATAGTTAATATGAGGATATTCAGGTATCACACAAGATAGCTTCAAGAGGAACCAAAATTCACTTTATTTTAATCTAATTAGTAAGAGGATTATTTCCCAATTTCTTGCCTAATATGAAAAAAAGTCTATAAATGGTGCATTTGGGACAGTAGTTTTATTTTGTGCTCTGACACTATAGACAATATTAGATTATGAAGTGTTTTCTGTGAGTTGTGTTTAGTTGTGACAGAGATTCTGAGCATAGTAGAATTGTAGAATATTTTTAGAGCTAGTGTATATTCAGAGCTTACTAAACCAATCATCTCACTTTTCATACTAGCAATTTTAGCTATGATTAATTTTTCTAAATACTGATAAGAAAATGACCCCAAAATGAACATTGTATAACTACTCTTAAAATGTTCACCTGGGCCCTGGCTGGGTAGCTTAGTTGGTTGGAGCATCATCTGGTACACCAAAAGGTTGTGGTTTGATTCCAAGTCTAGGCACATACTTAGGTTGCTGATAGATCCCTGGTCAGAGTGTCTATGGAAGGCAACTGATCAATATTTCTCTGTCACATTGATATCTCTGTCACATTGATCTCTCTCTTTCTCTCTCTCTCTCTCTCTCTCTCTCTCTCTTTCTCTCTCTCTCTCTCAAATCAACAAACATATCCTCAGTGAGAATTAAAAAAAAATTCACCTGGTTGAGTAAACTGAACATCACATGATTATCAGATATTGTAATAGTATACTTTAAAATATTTTCTTGCATTCTTCCTAAAAGAAAGCCAGTTTTATTATTCCCATTTTACAGAACAGTCTCTGAGCCATACTTGATTTAGATATCTTTGGAAAGAACTTACTCTTTTTATGATATACTAAGTTTGAATTATGGAAAGCCCCTCTATAAAAGGGCCATAATTAAAAAATATTTAAATTCTGAATGTAGTTCCTTATAGGAACAATATTAGAAGTAGCAGAAATTCTCAGATTAGCCTACAAAATTCCAAACTCCCATCTGTGACCTGGCTGCAATTTTGCTCATTTCTAAAGAGAAAGCAAATTGCTGCCATCCTAGGATTTAGTAAGAGATTTTTTCTGTTTGAAATTTTGTTACTTGAGTAAATTAAGTAAATGAGAGGATGAGGCAGTGGAGGGAAATGTTTGGTGAAATTTCTGTTGTTATCCTTCCATCTCATGACTTTTCTTTGTTACAAATGTATGACTGCAATTTTCTTCTTATGCTTATTTAAAACAGGCTGGTGTATTTATTTATTTATTTTCCCCCAGAAATTGAACAGAGAATATATAAGGTAGGAAGCAGAAGATAGATCTGTATGAAATAGAAGGACAAGAATTGGATAAGTGTAGGGAAGGAAAATGTGAAAACGCCTGAGTTAGAGAACTTGAAGACACACGGCCTTTAACAGGTTTGTAAACTAGCCACGAGGTGGTGCCATCATCTAAGGACAGCTTAGTTGCTTTTCAGGCTGTGCTGAAAGCTTGCTCTGAGTGCGAGTTATAGAGTAAAAGGAAGAAGGTAGTGACCCTATTGTAAAGATCTGAAAATCTTAAGACATGCTTAGTGAATGTTTATTAAATTGATAAAGTGATGACTTACAAGTAGGTACCTTTATTTCGTCAACTTCAATTCGTCTTTTATTTTTCTTCCCTTTGAAAGGAGCATCACTGTTTTAATTATTGATACAAGAGTAAGATAAAAATGTATAGTTGAAATCTCAGTAATTATCTTTATTGTATTGTTATTTTTATGAAAGTTGATACCCAACTTTTAAAAAGTAAAGGCGCTTCATATCCAGAGAATACTTTTGTGAAAAACTGGGACACCATGCAAAAAAGTATAAGCAAAAAGAACAGAAAAGAAAACGATGTAAAAATTAGAGATAACAAGAGGAAGAAACTATAATTCTTGAAACTCAGACGGAAAACCAGTAGAGAGATTTAGTGGTTGAGAGACAGTACCATTTGCCTTAAAACTAGTGAAACTTGGGAAAGATATGAGAAGATGTTTGCAAGCTATTAAGAGGCAAATAGAGATTTTTCTAATGTGACAAAAGAGACTGGATAGATCTGGACTCGTATTTAGAAAAAAATATATAAGTACCTCTTTGTAAGTTTCCAACATTCTTGCTTATCAGAATATTGAAAATTTGTGTTTAGTTTCACTGTAATTGGTGTGAGACATATGGAAATACAATGTAGAAATAATTTATTTTGTTTGTAATTTTGTGATGCAGAGTTTAAATTTGGCAAATGTTAACTTTTGAGCAGTAATCTAACACTGAATCCTGCTTTACAAGTCAATGGGTAAACAGCAATTATAGTTAGAAAATGATGACAAAGAACTTTCAACAAAGGAAATAAAAGCTTTTGTTAGCATAAGGCACTGAGTTTGTAGCTACTTGCCCAGACAAAGGATGAGCCCTCATTTAGGTTTCAATTGATTGCAGAGCAGGCCATCAAAAAAAAAAAAAAAAAAAAAAAAGGCCTTCTAAGGCCAGATAATACAACAGCAGGAAAAATATAATTTTGTTCTTCTAACCTCAAACTTCCTCTACATTAGTGGCAACTCTTTAATAAAAATCACCAAGTATTCCCATTGCCTTCCAACTAATGTGTTTCTTAAGAATATTGTGATGAAGAAAAGACCACTGGATAGATGAGAAAGCTTATGTCTGAACCTGACTTTTCTCCTGGGCTGAAAGTCCATCTATGCCCCTGTCTATTTCATGTCTTCACTTAGATGTGGCATTTTAAACATATTATATTGGATACATCTTTCACCATCAAGGGTTTTGTTTTTTAAAACATATTTTTATTGATGTCAGAGAGGAAGGGAGAGGGATAGAAACATCAGTAATGAGAGAGAATCATTAATCGGCTGCCTCCCACTGGAGATCCAGCCAGAAACCGGGGTAGGTGCCCTGACCGGGAATTGAACCATGACCTCTTGGTTCTGGTTCACAGGTTGATCACCAGCTGGGCATGAAGGTTTATTTTTTATGGAATTTTGTGGTTATGTTGATTTATTTTTCAGCTTTTGGGATGGACAGTGTTTCTTTTTGTGACTTTGTGCATGCTCTTCTTTTTCTCAGAACTATCACTACCGACCCCTACCACACCTAAGCACATCCTGGGGCATCCATTTTCTAGGCTTAAATGCTTTTGTAGTATTCTATATTTCTACCTGTACAGCTCTTATCACACCAATAACTTGTGAATATCACCCACTAGAATTTAAGGTCTGTGATGGGAAGCCAAATTTATTACTGTATTTATTACTGTATCATCAGCAACCACCCATGCCAGTCATATGTTAACATCAATAATATTTGTTGAATAAAATAAAACTCATGTTTCATACTTAAGGGAAAAATGAGCATAGAGGAATCCAAGATGGCAATGAGGAGATGGACATTATACTCACCTCCTCCCAGCACTAAACTGGAATTACAATGGAAGCATAAAAAAATCAACCCAGGTAGCCAACTGAAGACTAACTGAAGAGAAGTCTTATAACCAAGAATTTACAGAGGAAGCCAGAGTGGGAAGGGCATAGATGCAAAAAGGCATAGACCCAAACACAGTGGCTGAGATTTTGGAGGGATAGCTTAGCTGCAAAAGTTCCAACTGAGAAACATGGGGTTTCAATCCTCACATCAGGTTCTTCAGTCCAGAGCACCAGAGCTGGGAAGAGATGCCCACATAACATCTGGCTGTGACACTCAGCAGGGATTCTATTCATCAGGGAGAGACAGGAGCCCAATGCACAAAGTCTCATTCACAGTTACTCACCTTGGCTTTGGCAGAAGGAGAGCAGAGTGGACTAGATGCATGCAAGGAGAGACTGGGGTTTGTGGATCTGGGGCGAGAGCTAAAGGGATAGCCACTAAGATCCCCTCCCCCAATCCTGAGTCAGTCTCTTGCACCACAAAGAGCATCACATTTAAAAAAAAATTGATTTCAGAGAAGAGCATCACATTTTTAAAAAAATTGATTTCAGAGAAGAAGAAAGAGGGAGAGATAGAAACATCAATGATGGGAGAGAATCACTGATCCACTCCTCCTGCTCACCCCTACTGGGGATCAAGCCCACATCATAGGCATATGACCTTGACCAGAATCGAACCTGAGATACTTCAGTCTGCAAACTGACTATCTATCCACTGAGCCAAATTGGCTAGAGCAACAATATCATTCTTGAGTGGAGCCCCACCCCTTCCATATGGCATCAGCCTGGGGCAGTGGTCAGCAAACTCATTAGTCAGCAGAGTGGCAAACCTTGGCTCACAAGCTGCATGTGGCTCATGAACCGTGGTTTGCTGACCACTGGCCTGGAGAATGCAATAGCCAATGACTGATCTAACCCTACTGCCTGGGCTGGGGTACAAAGTCTGAGCAGACTTAAGGGATGTCAGTGACTGAGTTGTGTGGCTTTAGGTCGGGGCAATTTACCCCACTTTCTTGTAATTTTGACTGGGCCTCTCACTCAGGGGAGATCTGCTAATTTCACTCTCCAGGCTCCTGGCCGCCCCACCCTCCCAAAGATTGGTGGCTCTGCTCTGCCAAGGTCTGGGCAGAATCTGGGGCACACTAAATTGTGCTCTGGGTAGGGGCCCATCCCTGCACCTACCCGCAAGCCTGACTGGCACCTCTCCTCCCTCTTCCAACTCCTGGTGGCCCTGCCCTGATGAGATGGGGCTCCTGATAGAATCTTGGAGAGTCTGAATTGTGTGGCTCTGGTACAGGGGAAATTTTTGCCTTGTGCATATGAGCAATGCAGAGTCCTCCCTTCACTCGGTCAAATCTTGGTCTGTTTGGGTCTGATAAACTATTCTGGTCTCCCTTGGACAAACTTCCTAAGATTCCGTCCTACTACAAAGGTGGGTGAGCACCCAGCAGGTGGCAGCTAGACTTGGCATTCCCTGAGATATTAGCTGTGTGACCTCAGACCCAGTGCTGACACTGAGATTGAACCTACATGGATCTGGTAAAAACCACTCACCCCTACCTGGTGACTCACTGAGAATCTATGTTATGCAACTTGAGTACCACCAGAAGCTAATGGGCAGCTGACAGGCAGAGATAGGAGGAGGTGGGTCTCAGGGTTCCTTGGGATGTTTGCTGACTAGCTCTGACCAGGTACTGGTAAAAGTCAATGTTGGTGTGCAGCTTGGTCCTTCCATCCACACCCAAGCCCAGCAGATGCAGTCACAAAAAATGACTCTCTTTGTAGCTCCAGATAGGTTTCCCAAGCTCAGTCACAGAAGGCATCTGACATTGGCCTGCAACAGAGTCCCTCCCAAGAGGCCCAGAATCAATACACCCAGTGGCCAGCTTCAAACAACATAAGAGCAGGGCCCAATTAACTTCACAAGCTACATACCCAAAGGGAGATCTCAGCAGGCACTAGACCTTGCGGAGACGAAATCCACTTTGTGTGGTCAGCACCTGCACACTGTGTTTGGGGTTAATCTTCATAGTCAGTGAGCCTGAGCAATGCCTCAAGACACAATTACAATAGAAGGGCCCACATAAACCTCACACGGGACATTCTTGGAGCACCCAGCTCAATTGATCAAGGAGACTGCACCACTGGGTCCCACAGGACACCTACTACATAGGGTAACCCTATTAAGATTGGGAGTCATAGCATATCTATTTGATAGATAGAAACAAATGCAAAGAGGCAGGCAAAATAGGAACACAAAGAAACATGCCACAAATGTAAGAACAAGAGAAATCGTTATAAAAGGAGCTAAATGAAATGGAAACAACAAATTACCAGAAAGAGTTCAAATGAATGGCTATAATGATGCTCAGGGAACTTAGTGAGAACTGTAATAGCATAAAAAGGACATAAAAACCATAAAAAAAAACCACAGTCAGAAATTAAGAATACAATATTTAAAATGAAGAATACACTAGAAGGAATAAATAGTAGGTTGGTTGAAGCAGAGGATCAGTTAAGCAATTTGTAAGACAAGATAGCAGAACATGTTCAGTCAGACCAGAAAAAGAAAAAAGAATTAGAAAAAATGAGTATAGCCTGACGGGCCTGGCTTAGTGGTTGAGTGTCAACCTATGAACCAGGAGGTCACAGTTCAGTTCCTAGTTGGTGCACATGCCTGGGTTGCAGGCTTGATCCCCATGGGGGTGTGCAAGAGGCAGACAATCAATGACTCTTTCTCATCATTGATGTTTCTATTTCTTTCTCTCTCTCCCCCTTCCTTTCTGAAATCAACAAAAATATATTTTAGAAAAGAAAAATGAGAACAGTCCTGACCAGTGTGGCTCAATTGTTTGGAGTGTGTCTTACACCAGGTTCAAATCCTGGTCAGGGCACATACCCCAGTTGCAGTCTTAATTCATTGTCAGGACATGTGCAGCAGGCAACTGATTGATGTTTATTTCTTTTTCTCTCTCAAATAAATAAAAAGATGACAGTTTAAGATAACTTTGAGACAACATGATGTGTACTAATATTTGTATTATAGGGGTACCAAAAGGAGAAGAGAGCAAGCAAGGGAACAAGAGCATATTTAAAGAAATAAGGACTGAAAACTTTCCTAACCTTGTGAAGGAAAATGACACATAAGCCCAAAAAGCACAGAGTGTCCCAAACAAGATGAACCCAAAGAAGCCCACACTAAGACACATCATAATTAAAATGTCAAAGGTTAAAGACAAAGAAAGAATCTTAAAAGCAGTAAGAAAAGACAGTTATCTACAAGACAGTCACCAATCGAATCCACTCTCATAAAACTGTCAGCTGATTTCTCAACAGAAACATTTCAGACCAGAAGTGATTGGCATGAATTACTCAAAGTGATGAAAAGCAAGGATCTAAAACTAAAAATACTTTACCCAGCAAGACAATAATTTAAAAATCAAAGGATAAAAAAGAAGTTCTCAGATAGAAAAAGCTAAAGGAGTTTGTTACCACCAAACCAGAATTACAAGAAACGTTAAAGGGACTTCTTGAAGAAGAAGGAGAAGAAGAAGAAAAAGAAGGGCAAAAAACCCAGAGGAACATGGTTAAAAGTATAAAATGGAAACAAATATATACCTATTAATAATCACTTTAAATGGCCTCTGTGCTCCAATCAAAAGACATAGGGTAGCTGAGTAGATAAGACAATCAATAGATAAGAAAATAAGACCTATATATGCTGTTTAGAAGAGACCTCAGTATGAAAGATGTACAAAAACTAAAAGTAAAAGAATGGAAAAAGATTTTTCTTTTCAGGGAACCAAGAGCTGTTTTTGTGTTTTTTTTTTTTTTTTTAAATAAGCAAGATTAACAAATTGAAATAAGAAAAAACTGAAGTAACAATACCTTATTTGACAAAATAGACTTTAAAACAAATGCTATAGTAAGAGATAAAGAAGAACACTGTTCTGTATAATTGAAGGCTAATATGCAAATAGACTGAACAGCAGAACAACCAGACAACCAAACAACCAGTTGCTATGACATGCACTGACCACCAGGGGGCGTGTGCAGAACATGGCAGGCATTGGCCATGGCGGGATGGTGGAGCAAGTGAGTGGGAGCACCAGACCAAGGAGGGGCACCAGTTACTGTCATTAGGGCAAGCCTCTGGTGGTTACTGAAAATTCTTTGCTCCTATGCACTGTGGTCCTGCCCTGCACTTGCACCTGCTGCTCTCATCCACTGCCAGTGGCAGCCCTGCTGGTACCCACAGCCAGCACTGGAGCCACCGCTTGCACCCACTGATGGTGCCCAACGTCGGTCCTGATCACTAAGTGCCATCAGCAGGTGTGAGTGGTGGCTGCTGGTCCTAATCACCCTTGAGGGCTTCTCCACCTCCCCCTGTTCCTGAGTGGTGATCGGGGCAGCAGTCACCACTCGAACCCACTGACAGCACCAGCCCAGTTTGCACCCACTGCTGGTACTGGCCCAATCTCTCTGTGCTGTCAGTAGATGCAAGCGGGGCTGGTGCCACCAGCATGTGGGAACAGTGGTGGTGGTGGGAGTGGGGCTGCCAGCAGACAAGGGACCAGGGGCCGTGGCAGGAGTGGCTGGGTGGGGGTGTGAAGGGTGGGCCGAGACCCACCCCTGTGCCTACTGTAGTCTTGTGGCCCACAGTTCCTTTCAAGGTGCATGAAATTTGTACTCTGGGCCCTTAGTATAATGATAAAGGGATCAATCCACAAGAGCATGGAACCCTTATAAACATTTATGCAACCTGATATAGAAGCACCTAAATATATAAACCAAATCTTGATGGACATAAAGGGCAAAATCAACAGTAATACATAGTTGATAATTTTACCACCCCATTGACATCAATGATAGAACTTCCAGACAGAAAATCAATAAGGAAACAATGGCCTTAAATGACATATTAGGTTATATGGATTTAATTGATATCTTCAGAGCATTTTACCTTAAAGCAACAGATTATATCTTCTTTCAAGTGTACATGGAACATTTTCTAGGATAGACTACATGTTAGGACATAAAACAAGTTTCAATAATTTTAAGAAGCTTGAAATTATATTAAGCACCTTCTCTGACTATAGTGGTATAAAACTAGAAACCAATCACAAGAAACAAACTGAAAAAACACACAAAGATAAGGAAGCTAAGTAACATGTTACAAAACAATGAATAGATTAACAATTATATTAAGGAAGAAATCAAAAGTTACCTTGAAACAAATTAAAATGAGTGCACCACACCCAGAATCTATGGGATACAGCAAAGGCAGCCCTGAGAAGGAAATTCATAGCATTACAAGAAAAAGCTCAAATAAACATTCTAACTTTACACTTAAGGGAACTAGAAGAAACAACAACAAACAAAGCCAAAGTGAACAGAAGAAAGGAAATAACAAAAATCAGCACAGAAATAAAATCAGGGTCCAAGGAAACAATACAGTGATCAATGAAACCAAGAATTGGTTCTTTAAAAAGATAAACAATATTGGCAAACCTTTAACCAGACTCATCAAGAAAAAATGAGGAAGGACCCAAATAAATAAAATCAGAAATGAAAGAAGAGAATCCTGAAACCAAAGAAATACAAAGGATTGTAAGAAAATGTTATGAACAACTATATGGCAATAAATTACACAGTCCAGAAGAAATGGTTAAATCCCTAGAAACACACAGTCTTCCAAAATGAATGAAAAAGAATCAGAAAATCTGAGTAAACAGGTTAAAACTAAAACTACTGAAGTTAAAGTGGTAATAATAATAATAAACTCTCGGTAAAGATACTGCTATGACATATGTCTGATATTTTGCTGCCTCTGGATTCTTCTAAGATTTTTATGGTTTCCAATCTTATGTTTAAGTCCTTTCTCCATTTTGAGTTTATTTTTGTGTATGGTGTCAGTTGGTGGTCTAGTTTCATTTTTTTGCATGTGTCTGCCCCATTTCCCCAGCACCATTTATTGAAGACACTGCTTTGACTCTATTGTATGTTCTTGCTTCCTTTGTCAAATATTAATTGAGCATAATGGCTTGGGTCAATTTCTGGGTTCTCTGTTCTGTTCCACTGGTCTATATATCTGTTCTTGTGCCAGTACCAGGCAGCTTTGAGAACAGTGGCTTTGTAATATAACTTGATATCTGGTATTGTGATCCCTCCCACTTTATTCTTCGTTCTCACGATTGCTGTGGATATTTGGGGGTCTTTTTATTTTATTTATTTATTTTTGATATTTTATATTTATTTTATACTTTATGAGTGAGGACCATACTTTATATTGCCAATAATAGGCTACATTTTAATATCAGGTTCTTTTTTTTCTTTATTGATTAAGGTATTACATATGTGTCCTTATCCCCCAGTTGCCCTCCCCCCTCAATGTCTGTGTCCATTATTTGGGGTCTTTTTAAATTCCATATGAATTTTTGGAGAGTTTGTTCTAGGTCTGTGAAATATGTCATTGGTATTTTGATGGGGATTGCATTGAATGTGTAGGTTGCTCTGGGGAGAATGGACATTTTGATGATGTTGATTCTACCAATCCATAAACATGGTATATTCTTCCATTTTTTTTTATGTCTTCCTCTATCTCTTTATTTCAACATCCTGTAGTTTTCTGAGTACAGGTCTTTTACTTCCTTAGTTAAATTTATTCCTAGGTATCTAAATTTTTTGGTGCAATGGTAAATGGGATTGTTTTTTTTCCCCTCTTTCTGTGAGTTTATTATTGTGTATAAAAAAAAAGCCATAAATTTCCGTGTATTAATTTTGTATCCTGCTACATTGCTGAATTCATTTATTAAGTCTAGTGGTTTTTTTTTGGAGTCTTTAGTGTTTTCTATCATGCCATCTGCGATAATGACAGTTTCACTTCTTCTTTTCCAATTTGGATGTTTTTTATTTCTTCTTGTCTGATTGCTATGGCTAGCACTTCCAATACTATGTCAAACAGGAATAGTGACAGTAGGCTCCCTGTCTTGATCCTGTTCTTAGTTGAAATGGTTTTAGTTTTTGTCCATTGAATATGATGTTGGCTGTAGGTTTGTCAAATAAGGGTTTTATTATTTTGAAGTATGATCTCTCTAATGTGGAGAGTTTTTATTAAGAAAGGATGTTCGATTTTGTCAAATGCTTTTTCCTGCATAAATTGATATGATTATGTGATTTTTGTCTCTCAATCCGTTTATGTGATGTATGACATTTATTGATTTGTGGATATTGTACTATCCTTGCATCCCTGGAATAAATCCCACTTGATCATGGTGTATGATCTTTCTAATGTAATGCTGGATCTGATTTGCTGGAATTTGTTGAGGATTTTAGTATATGTGTTCATCAGGGATATTGGCCTGTAATTCTCTTTCTTTGTAGTGTCTTTATCTGGTTGGGATTAGGGTAATGCCAGCTTCATAGAAAGAGCTTGGCAGTGTGCCTTCCTCTTGAATTTTTTGGAATAGTCTGAGAAAGATAGGTTTTAGGTCTTCTTTGAATGTTTAGTAAAACTCCCCTGTGAAGCCATCCAGACCAGGGCTTTTTTTTTCTCTGAAAGTTTATTTTTATTACTGCTTCAATTTCATCAGTAGTTATCAACCTATTCATGTTTTTTGATTTTTCCTGATTGAGTTTTAGAAGATTGTATTTTTCTAGGAATATGTCCATTTCATCCAGGTTGTCCAGTTTTATGGAGTAGTGTTTTTAAAATAATCCTTTGTATATCTGTGGGGCTGGTTGTTACTTCACCCCTCTCATTTCCGATTTTGGTTATTTGGGTCCTTTCTCTTGGTCAGCCTGGCTAGAGGCTCATTAAACCTGTTTATCCTTTCTTTACCGATACAGCTCTTAGGACAATGGAGCTAAGGAGAAAACAAACAAATGAGACTACATTAAAATTAAAAGCTTCTGCACAGCAAAAGAAACCATCAACAAAACAGCAAAAAGCCCACTGCATGGAAGAACATATTAGCCAATGTTATCTCCGATAAGGGGTTTAATCTCCAAAATATACAGGGAACTCATACAACTTAACAAAAAGAAGATAAACAATCCAATAAAAAAAATGGGCCAAGGACCTAGACACTTTTCAAAAAGGAACATACAGAAGGCCAAGAGACATATGGAAACATGCTCTAAGTCACTAATCATCTGAGAGATGTGAATCAAAATGACAGTGAGGTACCATCTCACACCTGTCAGGATGGCTATCAGCAAACAACAAGTGCTGGCAAGGATGCAGAGAAAAAGGAACCTTCATGTACTGCTGGTGGAAATGCAGAGTGGTTCAGTCACTATGGAAAACAGTATGGAGTTTCATCAAAAAATTAAAAATGGAACTCCCATTTGACCCAGAAATTCCACTTCTAGGAATATATTCCAAAAAATCAGAATCACCAATCAGAAAGAATATATGCATCACTATATTTATTGCAGCCCAATTTATAATAGCTAAAATTTGGACACAGCCTTAGTGCCCATCAGCAGATGAGTGGATTAAAAAACTGTGGTACATCTACGCGATGGAGTACTACACTGCTGTAAAAAAGAAGGAACTCTTACCAGTTTTAACAGCATGGATGGACCTGGAGAGCATTATGCTGAGCAAAATAAGCCAGTCAGAGAAAGATAAATATCATATGATCTCACTCATTTGTGGAATATAATGAACAACATAAATTGAATAAAAATAGATCCAGAAGCATTGAACAGACCATCCAACCTAAGAGGAAAGATGGGGGTGTGGGGGTGGTAAGAGATCAACCAAAGGACTTGTATGTGTGCAAATGATCATAACCACTAGGGATGTGAGGACAAGTGCAGGAGGGTGGGTGTGGCCAGGGTGAGATCATTGCGGAGAAAAGGAGACTTATATAATACTTTAAACAACAGAGAATTTAAATTGCCGAAACCGGTTTGGCTCAGTGGATAGAGGGTCGGCCTGCGGACTGAAGGGTCCCGGGTTCGATTCCGGTCAAGGGCATGTACCATGGTTGCGGGCACATCCCCAGTAGGAGGTGTGCAGGAGGCAGCTGATCGATGTTTCTCTCTCATTGATGTTTCTAACTTTCTATCCCTGTCCCTTCCTCTCTGTAAAAAATCAATAAAATATATTTAAAAAATAAATAAACAACAGAGAATTTAAATTAAAAAAAAAAGAAAGAAAAGGGGAAAAAACCCTAAACAACTCTCAACAAACAGAAGTCCTGAACTGGATTGCAGTGAATACTTCCAAGCTCTTTTTATAAGGCCAGCATTGTCTTGATGCCAAAACAAGATAAAGACACTACAAAGAAAGAAAAGCATAGGCCAATATTCCTGATGAACACAGATGCTAAAATCCTTAACAAAATATTAGCAAATTGGATCCAGCAATAGATGAGAAAGATCATACATCATGATCAAGTGGGAATTCCCATATTCTGGGAATGCAAGGTTGTTACAATATCTGCAAATCAATAATATGATATACCTCGTAAACAAAATGAAGGATAAAAATCACATGATTATATCAATAGATGAAGAAAAAGTACTTGATAAAATCCAGTACCCATTTGTGACAAAAACTCTCAGCAAAGTGGGAATAGAAGGAAAATACCTCAACGTAATAAAGGCCATATATGACAAACCTACAGTCAAGATCATATTCAATGGGCAAAAGCAAAAAGCATTCCCTTTAAGATTGGGAACCTTACAGGGATGTCCACTTTCCACACTCTTATTCAATACTAGGGGCCCGGTGCACGAAATTCGTGCGGGGGTGGGGGGAGCCATCAGGGGATGTCCTACTGATGGCTTAGGCCTGTTCCCCATGGGGAGCGGGCCTAAGCCACAGTCTGGCCTCCCTTTGTGGGAGGCGACTGGGCTGATCAGGGAAAGGCACCAGCCCCATCACCCCACCGTTGCAGTCACTGCCGGTCACCGCAGCCACTAAGTTGTTTTCATCAACCCAGACTCCGGTCCCTTCACCATGAAAAAATGACAACTTTCATTAGGCATTTTCAAGATGTGTCTTTCATAGGATATAACATTTATTTATTTTTCTTTTTTTATCCTCACCTGAGGATATGTTTTCATTGATTTTTAGAGAGTGTGGAAGAGAAAGGAAAAGACAGAGAAAATCAAAGTGAGAGGAACACTTTGATTGGTTACCTCCAGCATGAGCCCTGACCTGGGCCCCAGCCAGGGAGGAGCCTGCAACCTAGGTACATGCCCTTGATCAGAATATAACCTGGACCCTGTGGTTGGCAAACCTAGGCATTATCCACTGAGCCAAACTGCCTAGGGAAAGGATATGATATTTCTTAGCCCTCCAGCAGCAGACCTTTGTTTTTTTCTCCAGGAGTGTGGTAGAAGAACCCTAGATTACTTTTTTGGATTCTTATACCCAAGTTACGAAGAATATTACCAGTGGATACAGGGAACTTATCCAATGAGCGGTCAGAAAAGGTATTTCCTCTACAGTTCACACCTATCTCCTCTGATCTCTGGCTCCACTCCTGCCAAGGCCTAAAGCCTCTGGCCTTGGCCGGGGGACCCCCAGTTAGCTGCAATTGCACTGCTCCACCCCAGCCAAGGCCCCAAGCCTCTGACCAAGGATCCAAGGCTCAGGTCTAGGACAGGGGACCCCCAGTGCACTTGATCGCCCTGCTCCACCCTGGGCCAAAGCCACAAGCCTCTGGCTGATGCTCTGTGGATGGGGCCTTGGGCGATTGCCCTGCTCCACCCCCAGCCAAGGCTGCAAGCCTCTGGCCCAGGCTCCAATGCTGGGGCCCTGGGCAGTTGACCTCCAGCCTGGGTGATTGCCCTGCTCTGTGGCCAAGGCCGCAAGCTTCTGGCTAATGCTGTGAGGATGGGACCCTGGGCAGTTGAACCCAGCTCCCGTGATCGCCCTGCTTGGCCCCCAGCCAAAGCCGTAAGCCTCTGGCTGAGGCTCCGAGGCTCAGGCCCTGGATGGGGTACCCTCAGTGCCCTGCTCCACCCCAGCCCCAGCCTTGCCCCAGCCCCGGCCTTGTGCCTGCCATGGGGCAAATTGCTGGCTCTGCCCCAGCCCCGACCTGCCCAAGGCAGAAAAAAGCCGCTTGGCTTTTTTCTGCCTTGGGCAGCAGCTACCTTGGTTGGTGCATATCACTCCTGATTGGCTGGTGGGCGTGGCTTATTGGTTGTAGAAAAGGTGTGGTCAGTTTGTATATTACTGTTTTATTAGATAGGACTAGAGGCCCGGTGCATAGATTTGTGCACCAGTGGGTACTCTCGGCCTTGCTTGCAGGGATCAGGCTGAAACCGGCCAGATATATGGCTGAAACTGGCAGTCTGACATCCCCCGAGGGGTTTCAGATTGCTAGAAGGTGCAGGCCAGGCTGAGGGACCCCACTGGCGCACAAATCCATACACTGGGCCTCTAGAATGTATATAAGATCTTTGGTTAATCTCTTCCTACCCTCCCCTCTCTCCCCTTCCTTCTGATATTCATCAGTCTGTTCCACGTTTCCATGCCTATACATTGAGCTTCTGCTCCCTGGTGGTCAGTGTGTGTCATAGCTACTGGTCAAACAGTCAAATGATCAAATGGTCTGATGGTCACGTAGGCTTTTATATATAGACTAGAGGCCCGATGCACAAAATTCATGTACAGGGGGGTGAAGGGGTGTCCCTAGCCTAGCCTACGCCCTCTCTAATCTGGGACCCCTCGAGGGATGTCTGACTGTCCGATCCCAGTAGGACCGGGCCTAAACGGGCAATCGGACATCCTTCTCACAATCCAGGATTGCTGGCTCCAAACTGCTCACCTGCCTGCCTCCCTTATTGCCCCTAACTGCTTCTGCCTGCCAGCCTGATCACCAGCTGCCAGCCTAATTGATGTCTAACTGCATCCCTGCCAGCCTGTTTGCCCCCAACTTCCCACCTCTGCCGGCCTGGTCACCCCTAACTGCCCTCTCCTGCAGGCTTGATTGCCCCCAACTGCCCTCCCTTGAAGGCCTGGTCCCTCCCAACTGCCCTCCCCTGCTGGCCTGATCGCCCACAACTGCCCTCCCTTGCAGGGCCTGGAACCTCCAATGGCCCTCCCCTGCTGGCCATCTTGTGGTGGTCATCTTGTATCCACATGGGGGCAGGATCTCTGACCACATGGGGGCAGCCCTCTTGTGTGTTGGAGTGATGGTCAATCTTCAAATTACTCTTTTATTAGACAGGATAGAATAGAGGCCTGGTGCGTGGGTGGGGGCCAGCTGGTATGCCCTGAAGAGTGTCCCAGATCAGGGTGGAGGTTCCCTTGGGGTGAGAGGTAGCCTGGGCGAGGGGCCTGTGGAGGTTTTCAGGCTGGCCACACCCCCCAGCGACCCAAGTGGAGGCCCCTAGGATCTGGGATTAATCCATGTCTACAATTGAAACTTTGCAGCCTGGAGCAGAGCCAAGCCTTCTGCTCACTCCGGGGAGGCAGCCATTTCTGTTTGAAACATTGTAGCCTAGAGTGGAGGCCTAGGCCAGCAACAGCAGACTGAAATCTTGGCTTCTTCCTTGCCAGGGAAACCCAAGCCTCTGTTCTCTCCAGCTCAATGGCTGCCGCCATTTCTGTATCTTTTATTATTGAAACTTTGTAACATTAAATGGAGTCCTAGGGAGGCAGAAAGCTTGGCTTCCTCTGTTGCTGGGGAAACCCAAGCCTTCCACCTGGTCTCAGTAGTGGCAGCCATATTGGTTGGGGTTTATTTGCATAATTTGCTCCTGATTGGCTAGTGGGTGTGGCTATGGGCGTGGCTTGTGGGTATGGTGAAGGTAAGGTCAAATTTGCATATTACTCTTTTATTAGATAGGACTAGGGGCCTGTTGCATGAAATTTGTGCACTGGGGGTGGAGGTCCCTCAGCTCAACATGCCCCTTTTCACATACTGGGAGCCCTCAGAGGATGTCCTACTGACTCCTCACACCCGGCCTGCCGAAGGCTGAGAGCCTCTGGCCGAGGCTTTTATCCTTGGGCAGGGGACCTCGGCCAGGGGACTCCAGCCAGTGATCGCCCTGTGATCAGGCTGATTGCTGGGAACTCAGCCAGTGGTCACCCTACAATCCAGCTGATCACTTGGGCCCCGCCCCAGCCCTGGCCCAAATCCCTCTTTTAAGAGGCTTTTTCCCCCCGTCCTGGGAACCTAGCTGATGGCCCTGCCATGGGGCTGATCTGCTGGCTGGCCCCGCCCCTGCCCCAGCCCCAACCCATGCCAACTCCAAGACTGGGGGGGAAAAGACTCTTGGGAACCTAGTGGATCATCCTGCCATGGGCAGCAGCCATCTTGGTTGGGTGTTAATTTGCATATCTCTCCTGATGGGCTTGTGGGCATGGCTTGTGGGCATAGTTTATTGGGTGTGATGAAGGTATGGTTGATTTGCATACTACTCTTTTATTAGATAGGCTAATACTGGAAGTCCTTGCTACAGCAATCAGACAAAAAGAAGAAATAAAAGGCATATAAATTGGAAAGGAAGAAGTAAACCTGTCATTATTTGCAGATTATATGGTACTGTATGTAGAAAATTTAAAGATTCCACCAAAAAATATTAGAATTGATAAAATATTTCAGTAAGCAGAATACAAAAAAAATATCCAGAAATCATTTACATTGCTATACATCAATAATAAACTAACAGAAAAGGAAACTAAGAAAGCAATTCCATTTACAATTGCATAAAACAAACAAACAAAAACAACAAAAAACACCTACCTTGGAATAAATTTAACCAGGGATTTAAAAGACCTATACTTGGAAAATGATAAGACACTGAATAAATAAATTGAAGAAGATACAAATAAGTGGCAGCATACACCATATTCATATGGATAGGAAGAATTAACATCATTAAAATGTCCAAACCATCCAAAGCAAACCATAGATTCAATGCAATTCCTATCAAGATACCAATGGATATTTCCCAAGACTAGAACAAATATTCCAAACATTTATTTTTATTTTTTTCTTTATTGTTCAGTTTATTAATTACATTGTTTCCCCTTTTTTATCCCCCTATATCTCCCCTCCACCCTGTACCTATCCCACCTTCCACCCTCCCCTCCTCCTCCCCAATGTCCTCTCCCATTGTTGCAAGATTTTTGTCCAATCTCTTGCTGTACTTCCCACACCCCTTTTCTCCCCAAGAATTGTCAGTCCATTCCCTCTCCATGTCCATGTTTCTGTTATAGTCACCAGTTTATCTTGTTCATCAGCCTATCAATTCACTTGATTTTTATGTTCATTTGTTGATAGATGTGTATTTGTTGTTCATAATTTATATTTTTACCTTTTTCTTCTTCCTCTTCTTAAAGAATATCTTTTAGCATTTCATATAATATTGGTTTGGTGGTGATGAACTCCTTTAGCTTTTTCTTATCTTCGAAGCACTTTATCTGATCTTCAATTCTGAATGATAGCTTTGCTGGATAGAGTAATCTTGGTTGTAGATTCTTGCTATTCATTATTTTGAATATTTCTTTTTTTTAAATTTTTTATCTTTATTGTTCAGTTTATTAATTACATTGTTTCCCCTTTTTATCCCCCTATAGCTCCCCTCCACCCTGTACCTATCCCACCCTCCACCCTCACCTCTCCCTCCCCACTGTCCTCTCCCATTGTTGCTAGATTTTTGTCCAGACTCTTGCTGCACTTCCCACAACCCTTTTCTCCCCAAGACTTGTCAGTCCATTCCCTCTCTATGTCCATGTCTCTGTTATATTCACCAGTCTATCCTGTTCAACAGCCTATCAATTCACTTGATTTTTATGTTCATTTGTTGATAGATGTGTATTTGTTGTTCATAATTTTCATCTTTACCTTTTTCTTCTTCCTCTTCTTAAAGAATACCTTTCAGCATTTCATATAATGTTGGTTTGGTGGTGATGAACTCCTTTAGCTTTTTCTTATCTGCGAAGCACTTTATCTGATCTTCAATTCTGAATGATAGCTTTGCTGGATAGAGTAATCTTGGTTGTAGATTCTTGCTATTCATTATTTTGAATATTTCTTTTTTTTAAATTTTTTATCTTTATTGTTCAGTTTATTAATTACATTGTTTCCCCTTTTTATCCCCCTATAGCTCCCCTCCACCCTGTACCTATCCCACCCTCCACCCTCACCTCTCCCTCCCCACTGTCCTCTCCCATTGTTGCTAGATTTTTGTCCAGACTCTTGCTGCACTTCCCACAACCCTTTTCTCCCTAAGACTTGTCAGTCCATTCCCTCTCTATGTCCATGTCTCTGTTATATTCACCAGTCTATCCTGTTCAACAGCCTATCAATTCACTTGATTTTTATGTTCATTTGTTGATAGATGAGTATTTGTTGTTCATAATTTTCATCTTTACCTTTTTCTTCTTCCTCTTCTTAAAGAATACCTTTCAGCATTTCATATAATGTTGGTTTGGTGGTGATGAACTCCTTTAGCTTTTTCTTATCTGCGAAGCACTTCATCTGACCTTCAATTCTGAATGATAGCTTTGCTGGATAGAGTAATCTTGGTTGTAGATTCTTGCTGTTCATCACTTTGAATATTTCTTGCCACTCCCGTCTGGCCTGCATCGTTTCTGTTGAGAAATCCGCTGACAGTCGTATGGGTGCTCCCTTATAGGTAACCAACTGTTTCTCTCTTGCTGCTTTTAATATTCTCTCTTTGTCTTTTGCTCTTGGCATTTTAATTATGATGTGCCTCGGTGTGGTCCTCTTAGGGTTCCTATATATTGGGGTTCGGTGCACTTCTTGGACTCCTAAGTCAATTTCTTTCACCAGGTGTGGGAAGTTTTCAGTCACTATTTCTTCAAATAGGTTTTCATTGTCTTGCTCTCTCTCTTTTTCTGGCACCCCTATAATTTGGATGTTGGTATGCTTGAGGTTGTCCCAGAGGCCCCTTACACTATCTTCAATTTTTCGGATTCTTTTGGTTTCTTGCTTTTTCAGCTGAGTGGATTTTACCTCTTTGTATTTCAAATCTTTAACTTGGTTCTTCGGGTGCTCCAGGGCACTTTCAGGTCTTTGTATAATATTTTTTGTTTCAGTCAGTGTATGCTTAATTTCTGGTTGGTCCTTTTTCATATCCTTGAGAGTCTGCTTTATATCCTTGAGGGTTTCTTTCATTTCCACATTGGTCTTGATTATTTCTTTGCAGGTCTCGTTTATATCCTGGAGGGTGTTGTTCATTTTCTTGTAGGACTCACTCATTTCCTTTGTGGTCTTGCTTAATTCCTTATAGGCCTCGATCTTTTGTTGGAGCCTCTTAAAAAACCCTATAACCGTGGTTCTAAATTTCATGTCCAGTCGTTTTTTTCCCTCCATTTCTTTCACATCTGATTTCTTTCCATGTTGCTGCATGGTGGCTGCTTCCCTGAGTTGGTCAATTAGCTTTGTGTGGTAGACTTCCTACTAGGGATATTGGCTCAGCCTCCCCGGTTCCCTGAGGTGGATATGGGCTGCACAGTCTTGCTGAAGTTAAGTTCAGTTAATCGTTGTTAGCACTTGGAGGGTTGACCTCCAGGCCAATTGTCTGTGAAGCTCAGCTGTGCTCAGGTTGGGTGGGCGGAGTCTCCGGGCCAAGCAGACAGCGTTAGCTCCACCCTATGCGGCCCCAGGGACTCTGTGCTGGGGGCAATGGCCGCCAGCACCTCTGAGAGAGAGCTGCTGCGGAGCTCTACAGGCTGCCGGTTGTCAGGGAATTCAGACTTTCCCAAAATGAGTCTGCATGCGCAATGGATCACCCAGGGTCGTGAAACAAAGCAGTCTGAAGGTTTTCCGAATGAGAGGCAAGTCGCGGTGTGCTCTCTGCGCCGCCACGCAGCCGAGCTGTTTGCGCGCGAGCTGCCTTTCCACAAGCCGGGAGACCCGGCAGCACCCGAGCTTCGGCGTGCCCTCCCACTGTCCAATTTTCACCCCATGTGATAGTGGGTTCTCTGGACTTCGCCCAGAGCTGGAGAATCAGTCAGTGGGACGCCTTTGTCTCCCCGTTCGAGAAAACTGGCCGGTTTCCAGCCGCCTGCCCTCTCCGCGGCGCGCACTCCAAACCTCTCTCCGTGCGAATCTTTCAACGCCGTCCGCTGCCACTCCTCCGAATTCCAGTGTCTTATCTTCACTTTTATTTGTGGAATTTTCACTCGGCGAGCTTTCTGGTGATTCTGGAAGGTGTTTGTTCTTTCGTTAAGTTGTAGTATTAAAATTGCTGATTATGACGGTAAGATAGGTGTTTTGCCTTCTCCGCCATCTTAGTTCCTCCATTATTTTGAATATTTCTTGCCACTCGCATCTGGCCTGCATCGTTTCTGTTGAGAAATCCGCTGACAATCGTATGGGTGCTCCCCTGTAGGTAACCAACTGTTTTTCTCTTGCTGCTTTTAATATTCTCTCTTTATCTTTTGTTCTTGGCATTTTAATTATGATATGCCTTGGTGTGGTCCTCTTTAGATTCCTATATATTGGGGTTCTCCTTCATGGGCTTTTAAGTCAGTTTCTTAAACCAGGTCGGGGAAGTTTTCAGTCACTATTTCTTCAAGTAGGTTTTCATTAACTTGCTCTCTCTCTTTTTCTGGGACCCCAATAATTCGGATGTTGGCATGCTTGAGGTTGTCCCAGAGGCCCCTTACACTATCTTCAATTATCTGAATTCTTTTTGTTTTTTGCTTTTCCAGCTGAGTGGATTTTGCTTCCTTGTATTTCAAATCTTTGACTTGGTTCTTGTGGCCCACTGGACTGCTTTTAGGACTTTGTGTAATATTTTTTATTTCAGTCTGTGTATGCTTGATTTCTAGTTGGTCCTTTTTTTTATCTGTGAGGGTCTGGTTCGTATCCTCAGAGGTCTTGTTCATTTCCTTGAGGGTCTTGTTCATTTCCTTGAGGGTCTCATTCATTTCCTTGTAATTCTCATTCATTTCCTGGTTGGTCTTGTTTATTTCCTGGTAATTCTCATTAAGTTGATCGGCCTTTTGTAGGAGCCTCTTGAAAAGCCTTGTAACCGTGGTTTTGAACTCTATGTCTTGTCGTCTTTTCTCCTCCATTTCTTTCACACCTGCTTTCTTTCCATATCTCTGCATGGTGGCTGCTTTATGTGGTAGATATCCTCAAAGGGACAGTGGCTCAGCCTCCCCAGTTACCTGAGGTGGGTACTCTTACTGCAATCCTTTATGGGTTGTATTCAGTATTTTTGAATTTAAACCCAGCTTGTTGTTGTTAGCCCCAGGAGGGTTTGACCTCCAGGCCAATCGGCTGTGAAGGGAGACTGTGTTCAGGTTGGATGGGCGGAGTCTCTGAGCTGCGCAGGCAGCCTCAGTGTCAGCTGCGTCCTATGTGGCGCTCATGCGCGCAGGTCTCTGTTGGATGGGGATGGCTGCAGACACCTCCAAGAGAAAGCCGCTAGTCTCTTCCCCTTGCCAGACAACTCTGCCTTTCCCCAAATGTGTCTGCACACCAAAAGTCTAGCCCAGGGTTATAAAATAAATGGTTTCTGGAACCAGGAGACAAGTTTCCAGGGGGCAAGTCGAGGGTTTGCGCGACCCTTGCGGGGAAACTTCTTTTCCCCGCCTCCGAGTTTCTCGGCAGACTAGGAGCCTCTAACACGCCCTGCTTCCAGGGTGTGTCCCCCGGACCTCGGACCTCACCTGTCACTGGGGAATCTGTACAGTGGGACTTCTCCACGTACCCCGGATCTCGGACCTTGCCTGGCACTGGGGAATCCGTGTAGTGGGACGTCTCCGCCCTCCCCGTTGGCAAAATCCGCCCGGGGTTGCTGCTCCAGCCCTGCAGCCCATGTGCGCGCGCGACCAGGATGGCTCCTAACCTGTTTCCGTCTTCAAGGCTGTGCTCCCGCCGCTCCTCTGAATCTCAGTGTCCCACCTTTACTCTTATTAGTGGAGTTTTCATTCAGCCAGCTTTCTGGCGATTCTGGGTGCTGTCTGTTCTGCTGTTATGTTGTAGTTCTTAAATCGTTGCGCGGGGCAGAACAATAGGTGTTTACCTATGCCGCCATCTTGGTGTTCTCCAAATATTCCAAACATTTATATGGAACCACAAACGATTTCAAATAGCCACAACAATCTTGGGAAAGAAGAACAAAGTTGGAGGAATCATGCTACCTAATATCAAACTATACAACAAGGGCATAATAATAAAAACAGCATGGTACTGGCCTAAAAGCAGACATGTTGGTAAATGGAACTGAATAGAAAGCCCAGAAATAAGTCCATGCCTTTATGGTCAATTGATACTTGACAAAGAGGCAAGAACATAGAATGGGAAAATTGGATAAATACATGCAAAAAGAAAGAATCTAAGAAAGAAAGAAAGAAAGAAAGAAAGAAAGAAAGAAAGAAAGAAAGAAAGAAGAAAAATAAAGTAGACTACCTTCTTATACCAAACAAAGGATAAACTAAAAATGGATTAAAGACACACATTTTAGACTGCAAACCACAAAAATTTTAGAAGAAAATATAAGCGGTAAAATCTTGGACATTTCTTGTAAAACTATTTTTTCTGATATATCTTTTCTGGCAAAGGAAATAAAAGAAAAATTAAATAAATGGAACTACCAAACTAAAAGTTTTTGCACAGTAAAGGAAACCATCAATAAAATGAAAAGACATCCCACTGAATGAGAAAACATATTTGCCAATGATACATATATTAAGGGGTCAATATCCAAAATTTATAAAGAACTTATACAATTCAACACCCCCCCCTAAAAAAAAACCCCACACCAATCTAATTAAAAAATGGGCAAAGGACCTTAATAGACACTTCTCCAAAGAGGGCTTATAGATGGCCCATAGATATATGAGAATATGCTCAACATCCCTAATCATCAGAAAAATGCAAATGAAAACCACAGGGAGATATCACCTCATACCTGTCAGAATGGCTATCATCAGTAAATTAACAAACAACAAGTGTTGGCAAGGATGTGGAGAAAAGGGAACCCTCATGCACTGTTGGTAGGAATGCAGACTAATGCAGCCACTGTGGAAAGCAGTATGGAGTTACCTCAAAAAATTAAAAATAGAACCATCTTATGACATAATGATTCCACTTCTGGGAATATATTTGAAAAAACCTGAAACACTGAATAGATATATCCATATGTTTATTGCAGCGTTGTTTACAACTAGAGGCCCAGTCCACAAAATTCGTGCATGGGGAGCTGGAGATGACCCTCAGCCCAGCCTGCACCCTCTCCAATCTTGGACCCCTCGAAGGATGTCTGACTGCCCTTTTAGGTCCAATTCCAATATGATAGGACCTAAACAGGCGGTTGGACATCCCTCTCACAATCCAGAACTGCTGGCTCCCAACTATTTGCCTGCCTGCCTCCCTGATTGACCCTAACCGCTTCTGCCTGCTAGCCTGATTACCCCCTAGCCACTACCCTGCTAGTTTAATTGATGTCTAACTGCTCCCCTGCCAGCCTGTTTGCCCCCAACTTCCCTCCTCTGCTGGCCTGGTCACCCCTAACTGCCCTTCCATGCAGGCTTGATTGCCCCCAACTGCCCTCCCTTACAGGCCTGGTCCCTCCCAACTGCCCTCCCCTGCTGGCCTGATGGCCCACAACTGTCCTCCCTTGCAAGCCTGGAACTTACCAACTGCCCTCCCCTGCTGGCCATCTTGTGTTCACATGGGGACAGGATCTTTGACCACATGGGGGCAGCCCTCTAGTGTGTTGGAGTGGTCAATCTGCAAATTACTCCTTTATTAAATAGAATAGAGGCCTGCTGTATGGGTAGGGGCCAGCTGGTTTGCCCTGAAGAGTGTGCTGGATCAGGGTGGGGATTCCCTTGGGGCATGGGGGTGGCCTGGGTGAGGGGCCTGTGGAGGTTTGCAGGCCTGCCACACCCCTCAGCGACCCAAGCAGAGGCTCTGGGATCTGGGATTAATTAATGTTCTACAATTGAAACTTTGTAGCCTGGAGCAGAGCCAAGCATTCTGCTCGCTCACTCTGTGGCGACATCCATTTCTGTTTGGGTTTACTTAAATTCTATAATTGAAACTTTGTAGCCTACAGTGGAGGCCTAGGTACTAGAGCTGCAGAAGCTTGGCTTCCCCATTGCCAGGGAAACCCAAACCTCCCTCCTGCTCTCAGTTGCTGCAGCCATCTTGGTTGTGGTTTATTTGCATAATTTACTCCTGATTGGCTGATGGGTATGGCTGTGGGCATGGCCTTTTCTGGGGTATGGTCAATTTGTATATTACTCTTTTATTAGATAGGATATTACCTCAATAAATTCATACAAAGAACTTACACCACACACACAATAAAGAATCAGCATAAGCAACATAGCAAATTCAAGTTAGTTCAGATTAACCTTGCTGTACCAACAGCCCTTCATTGCCCATGGTGAAATGGTGGGGTGGGTGGTGACATGAAAAGAGGGAGGTTTGAGATGATCATGGTGTGAATACAAATGAAATAAAAAACCAGCTTCTTTTTTGGGGGTAATTGAGCTCTCCCCAACTGCTCCCCCCTCTGCTTTCTCTCTTCAATTTCTCACCAGTTCTAATTATCACAGCTGGAGCCACTTAGTTCTAACCATTTACATATTACTAAAGCATCTGTGAGAATGAAGCACTGTAAGGTTTATATAATAGCAAACCAAATAAAAATATTTTCTGATTTCTACTGCTATACCTTTTACAATAGATTACTTGGGGGGATGGGAAGAATGCCACAGATCAGGTTATTTATCAGGTTATAAGAATCTATCCCTGTTGTCACACCCCAGGAACTGACCACATCTAGACTAATTCTGAATTGCATTTGCTACATCATCATTACTTAATTTATGGATTTAAATTCCACAAGGTTAAGCACATATATATGTCTGCTATCTGTCCTGGAAAAAACCAAAAGGAGCATTTATGAGGACCTAATTCATGCTAAAAACAGTTTTGTGAGTTAGAGAGCTAGTGTTCAGCTTGTAGATTTGGACATGGAACATTGAAGATAATAAACTGTTCATTTATTAATTTTGGAGGGCTATTTAACACTTTTCTTTTCCACAGATTGTAAGCTCTGTAAGAGTCTTAATTAGCTTGGGCTGCTATAACGAAAATACCATCATTTGGGTGGCTTAAACTACAAATATTTATTTTTCGTTAAAAAAATCTACATATTATAATGTCTAAGTATATCTATCTATCTATACCACCACCAGACTATATATATATATATATATATATATATATATATATATATATATATAAGCACTGCATAATGATGTTATGTTTTGGTCAATGATACACTGCATATATTACAGTGCTCACATAAAATTATAATGGAGCTGAAAGATTCTTATTGCTTAGTGATGTCACAGCTGTCCAAATGTCATAGCGCAATGAATTACTTACGTGTTGTGATGTTGGTCTAAACAAATCTACTGTGCTCCCAGTGTTATTAAAGTATAGTATAGTGCATACAACTATGTTACTGGCTTATGTTACTACTAGAGGCCTGGTGCATGAGATTCATGCACTGTGGGGGCAGGTCTGGACTGCACTCTCTCACAGTCTGACTGATAGGAGTGAGCCTAAGCTGGCAGTTGGACATCCTTAGCACTCCTGTGGAGGCAGTAAAGTCTCCCACCACCACTGCTGCACTCCTCAGTCATGAGCCAGCTTCTGGATGAGCAGCTCTCCCTCTGTGGGAGTGCATTTACCACTAGGAGGCAGTTCCTGCATTGAACTTCTGCCCCCTGGTGATCAGTGTGCATCATAGTGACCCATTGTTCCAGCATTTGGCCAATTTGCATATTACCCTTATATTATATAGGATAATATACAATTTATCATAATTTTGGACTGTACTCTTTCTATTTATCAAAAAGGTTAATCTAAAATAGTATCCTATATTATGTTGGTAGCAGCCTCATATATCTTGTGTTTACAAAATCTCCTGATTGCATCATTTTATCTTATACTTGATTTAACTTGTGTTGTTTTGTACATTCTAGCACTTAAACTTACAAAGTTCACTGTTAATGTTGCCAGTAAGAGACCATGTCAAGTGATTGACCTGGAAACAATATTAAGAGTGATTAGAGACCATGAAGGTGGAAAATCAGTGATGTTAATTGCTCCCTAGTCAGGCATGTCCCATTCCACCATATTTATCATCTGGAAGATCAAGAACAAAGTGATGGAAGCTATTAAAAGATCTGGTTCATTGAAGGCAATGAAACTAACATAAATTAGAGAAGGGCCTACGTCAGATATGGAGAAACTTCTAATGACCTGGATTGGGGATCAGACACACAAGCAAATCCCTCTGGTGGTTTAGATGATTCAAGAATTGTTTTCTACAGTAATTAAAGAGAAATATGTAAGTTGATCATACCCCACGACACCCACCAGTCAGTCAGGCAGAATATGCAAATTAGCAGGACAAAGATGGCACCAGCCCCATCTCCCAGCCCCTCCAGGTGGAGCTGCAGGGTGGGGCCAGGATGCCTGCTATGAGTGGGAGGGTGAGGAGCAGAGGGAGCTATAGGAGCAGCGCTCCAGCCAGAGCAAAAGTGAAGACTCTGGAGCAAAAGGAGGAAGGCGGCAGCCAGAGCAAAGGCCTGGGTCTTGGGCACCAGAGGAAAACTGGTGCCGGCAGCCAAATGAAGGAAGGCCTATTGCACAAATCTTTGTGCTGGGCCTCTAGTTCATTACAAAATGTGAAAGTGGGTAGTGAGTCTGTGAGTGCTGATGTAAAGGCAGTTGAAGAATTTTTGGAAACCATAGACAAGCTGATTGTGGAGGAAAATTGCTTGCCATAACAAATATTCAATATGGATGAAAACTTCTTATTCTGGAAACAGATGCCTGAAAGGAACTTTATAAGGAGGCCAAGTCAATATCATATTTCAAGGCGTTTAAGGACAAGAAAACAGTTTTTTTCCTTGGGGGCAATGTTTCAGGCTGCAGATGGAAACCCTGTGTGATTTGGCATAGTGAGAATCCAGGACCTTAAAGCATATCAGTAAACACACACTGCCATTGAATGACAGGAGCAATAACCAGTCATGGATGACCTTCTTTCAAGCTTCCCTCCTGCACTGCTGTGCCATGGAATGAAGAATTACTGTTTGGAGAATAACATACATTTCAAGATTTTACTTATTGTTGGTAATGCTTCTGGACATCCTCCTTTCATTGGGGATCTTCATCCCAAAATTAAAGTGGTGTTTTTCCCTTCCAAACACTACCTCTTTGATCCAACCACAGATCAAGGAGTATAGTATCTTTTAAGGCCTACTATCTTAGGAGGACCTTTGCCCAGGCTATTGTGAGGAAGACTTTGAGAAGACACTGATTCAATTCTGGAAGGATTACAACACTGATAACTGCATCAAGAAACTTGCTTGGGTTTATGTCACCAAGGTGTGTATGAATAGCATCTTGAGAATAGCATCTCAAGAGGTTTGCCCATGACTTCAAAAGATTTGCTAAGGATTAGGTGGATGCAAAAGTCAACAAGACTATGATTGAGGTGGCAAACAACTTTAACCTGGATATGGATGAGGGTAACACTCAGGGATCGTGGTTCCTGAGGAATTGACTAATGAGGAGTTGTTGGAACCAGAACAGGAACACATAACCAAACAACAGGCAGGAGAAAAGAAAACAGCAAGAGTAGAAAAACAGCCCCCAAGAAAATTCACAGTGAAGTGTTTAGCAGAAGCTTTTGCAGACCTTAAAAAGCTCCTTAAAAAGGTGTAAAAGCATAGATCCCCCAAAAGCAAAATATTTCATTAATAGAGAAGAATGTTCATGGTGTATTATCTGCTTACACGCAAATCATTGGGGGCAAAAAAGAAAGGAAGAAACCAAGCAAACCATCATGGACATACTTCTGAAAGGAATGATAGATAACTCTTCAAGAACAGCCTTGGGCGGTCCTTCAGGAGGTGTTCCAGAAGAAGGCATTGTTATAGGAGATGACAGCCCCATGAATGTTATTACCCCTGAAGTCCTTCCAGGGGCATGCAATGTGGAAGTGGAAGACTGATATTGATGATCATGACCCTGCGTAGGTCTAGGCTAGCTAATATTTGTTTGTGTCTTAGTTTTTAACAGAAAAGTTTAAAAAGTAAAAAAAAATAAAAATAAAAATAGAAAAACCTATAGAATAGGAAATAAGGAAAAATATTTTTTTGTACTTGTAAGAATGTATTTGTTTTAAGCTAAAGCTATTACAAAAAAGTAATAAAGTTAGAAAATGGCAAAGTTTATAAAGTAAAAACATTGCAGTAAGCTGAAGCTAATTTATTATATAATGAAGACTTTTTTTAATAGTAAATTTAGTGTAACCTAAGTGTACAGAGTTTATAGTCTACAAGAGTGTACAGTTATGTCCAAGGCATTTACATTCACTTACCACTCACTGACTCACCCAGAACAAATTCTAGTCCTGCAAGCTCCATTTATGGTAGTGCAATGTACCATTTTTAATCATTTTTTTAAAACTTCATTTTTGTTTTTGACACTACTACAGATGTAGAAAAAGAACCCACAAGAAAATTCACAGAGAAGGATTTAGCAGAAGCTTTTGCAGACCTCAACAAGCTCCTTAAAAATTTTAAAAACATAGATATTCCAACACTGAAATATTTCATTAATAGAGAAGAATAAGACAAAAACTGGGAGGATTTATTTTTATGTACTTTTAAAAAAATCCTGTTTTTATCTATTTATTTATAAAGTATTTTATAATTTTATTTTTAACTAGAGGTCTGGTGCATAAATTCATGCATGGGTGAGGTCTGGCCAGCCCATCCTGATAGGAGCCATTAGGTTGGGCAGGCAGTGGGGAGGGGCTGTGGGTGGTTGGCCAACCAACCTGCCCCTGATTGGCTGGAGAGAGGGGCCATAGGAGGTTGGGGGGCTGATTGGGGCCCTGATGGGGCTGGTTGGCCAACACAATGTGTGTTATAGTGACCTGTCATTCTGGTTGCTTGGCTTATATATATATAGATTACAATTGACATACACATTATTATATTACTTTCAATGGACACACCAGTGATTAGACACTAGATAACTTAAGTGATCGTCCCAATAAGCCTTACACACATCTGACACCATACATAGTTATTATAATATTCTTGACTATATTCTTGACTATATTCTTAAATAAATCCATGGGGATGCTGTACTTTATATCCTCATGACTTTTCTGTAACAACCAATTTGTACTTCTTAATGATGTCACCTTTTTTTTCCCATCCCCCTAACCCTCCTTCCTTCTGGCAACCATCAAAACATTCTCTGTGTCTGCCCCGGCTGGTGTGACTAAGTAGTTAGAGTATTGGCCGGTGCACTGAAGGGACTCAGGTTTGATTCCTGGTCAAGGGCACATACCAGGGTTTTGGGTTCCCTCTCTGCCCCTGGTTGGGGAGTGTTGAGGAGTGATGTTTCTCTCTCTTTCTTCTTCCCCCCCTCCTTCCATTTCTTCTGAAAAGCAATGGGAAAAGAATCTTTGGGTAAATATTAACTAAAACAAACAAATAAACAAACAAAAATGTCCTTTGCATCTATGAATCTGTTTATGTTCTGCTTGTTTGTTTATTTTGTTTTTAGATTCAATTATTGATAGATACATATTTTTTGCCATTTTATTGTTCTCTTTTTTTCTTCTTAAAATAGACCCTTTAACATTCATATTATACTGCTATGGTGATGATGAATTCTTTTAGCTTTTTCTGATAGCTTTGCTGGCTAGAGTAATCTTGTTTGTAGGTCCTTGCTTTCATCACTTTGAATATTTTTTGCCAATCCCTTCTGGCTTGTAAAGTCTGTATTGAGAAATCTCCTGATGGTCTTATGAGAGTTCCCTGGTGGTGACTAAGTGCTTTTCTCTTGCTGCTTTTAAGATCCTCTTTGTCTTTAAACTTTTACATTTTAATTATGATGTGTCCTGGTTGGTCCTCTTTGGTTACCTCTTGTTTGAGACTCTCTGTGCTTCCTGGACTTGTTTGTTAATTTCATTCATCAAGTTAGGGAAGTTTTCTGTCATAATTTTTTTCAAATAGGTTTTCAATTTCTTACTCCTTCTCTTCTCCTTCCGACACCCCCATGATGTGAATGTTGGTATGGTTGAAGTTGTCCCAGAAGCTCCCTACATTATCTTCATTTTTTAAAATTCCTTTTTCTTTTTTGCAGGTCTGATTGGGTAAATAGGAGAGAAGTTTTGCCATCAAGTGGAAAAAGGACTTATCAAGAAATTTTAAAATATCATGATGAGTATTTTTAAACCTTCTTTGTGTAGCAAACAACTACCTTGAAAGGGAGTCATTAGCCAAGGAAGAACTCATCAGTGATTCTCAAATTTTTGATAATATAATAAAGGAAACTTAAAAAATATTAAATTATAAGTGAAAATATTTGTGGTGAATACAGGAGAAGATTTGAGGCACTTGAGAATGAGTGCAAAAATGAGGTTCTGTTTATATACAAGTTTTTCTTTTTACACTTGGTATTATTCCTGGCAAAATTTATTTTTTAAAATGTAACTTTATACACCATTATTGAAGTCAGTTTCCAAGGCTAAAGTGTGAGGGATGATTTTCCTGTCATTTGTCATGCAGGAGCCTGCACTTCCAGGGCTGTGATTATTTCAAGGTGAGAGGTGAGGAGAAATGCTCCTTACGGTTTATTCAGCTAGGATGTCAGTAATGGTAATCTCAGTCGCCATGGTACTTTAGCCTGTTGGTTCTGAAAGGATTTACTTTTTTGTTCAAAGAGAGAGCTGAATAGTGGTGTCAAAGATAAAAAGAAATGAGATTTAGAAAAAAGTGGATTTCTGTGTCCACAAAATAGCTTTTTCTTCAGGGAAACTTTAATAGGAATTAGTAGTATTGTTTCACATAAAGGGCTGGATTAATGCAGTGCAATGAAAGGTAGATGTATTTATAGTTTAAAAATTTATATTTCTTTGTGACATCATTTGGTGAATTAAAAATGAGAGACGAGGATAATCCTATTTTCTGTGTTAGTATTAAAACATTTTATATTTATAAACATATATATTTAGTTTAAATATTATATTTAGAAGGTCCCGTTTATGTATCTGAGATGGTAAAAGAGAGTAGATTATTCCAGACATTCAGAAACTATATTAACTTCCTTTCTATAATTTCAGTCATTGGCCAAATCTTTATTTGACTACAACTTCTGAAAATCACAGCATTAGTCAGGTTTTTGGAAAAGTTACAATGTACATGAAGATATACTACAGCCTCCCTAAGAGTTGACAGACTTAGAGAAAATCAGTAGCCTTAGAAGTAGATAGGTATTATTATTTTATTATTATTTTAAAATCTTTATTGTTGAAATTATTATAGATGTTCCTCTTTTTCCCCTTCATTGTCCCCCTCTACCTGGTTCCCAACCTCCCCCTGATCCCAACCTTCACCATCCTATCGCCTGTTCATAGGTAATGCCTATATGCATATGAGATCTTTGTTTAATCTCTTCCCACCACCCACACCTCTCTTCCCTCTGAGAATTGTCAGTCTGTTCCAGTTCCATGCCTCTGATTCTATTTTATTCACCATTTATTCTGTTCATTAAAATTCTTATTCATTTATTTTGATTTTTAGATTCACTTATTGATAGGTATGTATTTGTTGCCAATTTATTGTTCATACTAGAATCCCAGTGCACAAAATTCGTGCACAGGGCAGGGGTGTGTGTCCCTCAGTCCAGCCTATACCCTCTCCAATCTGGGACCCCTCAAGGGATGTCTGACTGCCTGTTTACACCCTATCCCACCAGGACTCACAATCCAGGACTGCTGGGTCCCAACTACTCACCTGCTTGCCTTCCTGATTGCCCCTAACCTCTTCTGCCTGACAGCCTGATCACACCTTAACCACTCCCCTGCCAGCCTTATTGATGCCTAACTGCTCCCCTGCCAGCCTGTTTGCCTCTAACTGCTCTCCCTGCAGGCCTGGTTACCTCTAACTGCTTTCCCCTGCAGGCCTGGGTCCCCGAAACTGTCTTTCTCTGTAGGCCCAATCACCCCCAACTTCCCTCCCCTGCTGGTCTGGTCACCCCTAACTGCCCTCTCCTGCAAGCTTGGTCACCCTCAACTGCCCTCCCTTGCAGGCCTGGTCCCTCCCAACTGTTTTCCCCTGCAGGCTTGGTCATCCCCAACTGCCCTCCCCTGCTAGCAATCTTGTGTCCATATGGGGGCAGGATCTTCTATGTTGGAGTGATGGTCAATCTACATATTACTCTTTTATTAGATAATATTTTTGATCTCCTCCTCCTCCTCCTCCTCCTCCTCCTCCTCCTCCTCCTCCTCCTCCTCCTTCTTCTTCTTCTTCTTCTTCTTCTTCTTCTTCTTCTTCTTCTTCTTCTTCTTCTCCTTCTCCTTCTCCTTCTCCTTCTCCTTCTCCTTCTCCTTCTCCTTCTTCTTCTTCTTCTTCTTCTTCTTCTTCTTCTTCTTCTTCTTCTTCTTCTTCTTCTCCTTCTTCCTCCTCCTCCTCCTCCTCCTCCTCCTCCTCCTCCTCCTCCTCCTCCTCCTCCTCCTTCTCCTCCTCCTTCTTCTTCTTCTTCTTCTTCTTCTTCTTCTTCTTCTTCTTCTTCTTCTTCTTCTTCTTCTTCTTCTTCTTCTTCTTCTAGAACACCCTTCTATATTTCATATAATACTGGTTTGGTGGTGATGAACTCCTTTAGCTTTTTCTTGTCTGTGAAGCTATTTACCTGACCTTCAATTCTAAATGATAGCTTTGCTGGTTAGAGTAATCTTACTTGTAGGCCCTTGCTATTCATCACTTTAAATATTTCTTGCCACTCCCTTCTGGCCTGCATAGTTTCTGTTGAGAAATCAACTGACAGTTGTATAGGTATTTCCTTGTAGGTAACTAATTGCTTTTCTCTTGCTGCTTTTAAGATCATTTCTTTGTTGTTAGCCCTTGGCATTTTATTTAATTAAAAAAAAATATTTTATTGATTTTTTTTTACAGAGAGGAAGGGAGAGGGATAGAAAGTCAGAAACATTGATGAGAGAGAAACATCGATCAGCTGTCTCTTGCACACCCCCTACTGGGGATGTGCCCGCAGCTAAGGTACATGCTCTTGCCCGGAATTGAACCTGGGATCAGTCCGCAGGACAACGCTCTATCCACTGAGCCAAACTGGTTTTGACTAGCCCTTGGCATTTTTATTATGATGTGTCTTGGTGGGGTCCTCATTGGGTTCCTCTTATTTGGAGAGGAACAAGAGAAACCCAAAGAGGATTCCTCTGGGCTTCCTGGACTTGTAAGTCTATTTCTTCACCAGTAGGGGAAGTTTTCTGTCATTATTTCTTCAAAGAGGTTTTTTTTTAATATCTTGCTCTCTATCTTCTTATGGCACCCTCATAATTTGAATGTTGGTACTCTTGAAGTTGTCCCAGAGGCTCCTTATACTATCTTCATATTGTTGGATTCTTATTTCTGTTTGTTCTTCTGATTGGGTGTTTTTTGCTTCCTCATATTTCAAATTGTTGATTTGAGTCTCAGAATCCTCTACTTTACTGTTGAATTCTCGTACAGTAGGTCCTCGGGTTACATTAGAGATCTGTTCTTAGGGTGTGATGTAATGCGGTTTTTACCGTTAAGTTGGAACCCACCTACATAAGCACCTATGCCACTCACATGGAGCACATACACAGCAGTAATAAAGTGAAACAATAAAAAAATTAAAAGAAAGATAACAATTCCTGACTTTTACTTGTGGTAAATAAATAATAAAAAACATAAAGCACATATGTACACATGTTGAAGTGACAAAACTTTTTTTTAATATAAATAAATGGGAGATGGTGATGTAACCACAAAACAACATACATCGAGTCCAACATAACCCGAGGACTGTGTCTTTATTACTCTTTATTTCAGTCAGTGTATGCTTAATTTCTGACTGTCCCCTTTCCATTTTTGGGGGGGCATTCTCATTAAGATCCTTGAAAGTCTCAATAAGTCCTTTGGAGGTTTCTAGAACGTTCTCAAGTAACCATATAACCATGGTTTTGAACTCTATATCTAGTAGTTTACTTTCTTTAATTTTTTTCATTTGTGACATGTTTATTTGTCTCTGCATTTTGGCTGCTTCCTTGTGTTTGTTTCTATGTATTGGGTAAAGATCCTGTGTCACCTTGAGTTGATAGATTGGTCTTGTATAGTACCAGTGGCTCAGCCTCCCAAGTCACCTGACCTGGGTCCTCTAGGTGCACCCCTTTGTGGGTTATGAGCACAGTCTTGTAGTTGAAATTTGACTGTTGTTGATGTCACTAGGAGAAATTAACCTCTAGGCCAATTGGCTGTGAGGACCAGCTGCAACTACAGGGGGAAAACTGCTGTGCAGGAGACACACCTATGGAGCAGGACTTGCTTCAATGGGGCTTGTGTGCTCACCAAGTCTGAGTGTGTCGCTTATGGGTATGTAGACTTGTAATCTGGTATGGCCTGACACTGACCACTGGATACACTGGCTCTTGGGTCTCCAGGCAGGTGCAAAGTCAGCCACTGTGTAGGGCCACCCAGCAGGAGCCACAGAGAGATCTACAGATTTCTCCTCTTTGTATCAGATTTGGAAGTGCCCAGATGAGGCCCAGCTATGAAGCAAAGCAGCCTTGGGCTTTTAACAGTTAATGTTCTTATTTACTATTTTCTCAATTCAGAGTTTACTGTCTATTTCAGTGTAGAGATTCAAGGCAGAAAATTAGATGGGTAGGATGAAAAGAGAAAAGGAGTGGAATATGAATTAGAAACTTGGGCTTATTTTGACCCTCATGTCTATGGGCAAGTCACAGTTGAGAGTTGTAGATATTCCTGGGACCTGGGAGTCAACCTTAAAAGACTGTGTCCATTTCCATTCAATAATGGCCTATTGTCATGGAAAAATTAATAACCTTGTGCCTAAACAATGGAGTCCTGCAACAGCCTGCATTGCCTACTTCCACATGCCTAAAATAACCATTTTGCATACCTGTTCTTACTCCTTTTGCCTACTTCCTTATGTAATCTTTGTCCTACTCAATAAAAACAACTATATGTGGGGGGTTGCAGAGCAGATTTTTGTGGATGATCTGCTGCTCTCCCATACTGCTGGCATTATTTGAATAAATGCTCATATGTGATTCAATCCTGTTTCTACTTAAATGGCTCAAGTAGTGACAGGCAGTCTGGACCCAATGGTTGCCCGGTTTTACTTGTTCTCATCTCATCCCAGATGAACAGATGTTTATTTTCCAGTCTTGCTTTCAAGTCATTGTGTTGATTAGGATCTTTCTAGTTCAGTTTTCTGCTTAAGTTAACTAGATTAAATTTCTATTGCTTATAACATTTTCTGATATTCCCATAGACTTATGAGGCTAAAGTAAAAAATAAGCCTCTAGTCAGACGGATGCTTATACATATGTATGTTACTCCTTTCATTCTTCAATGTTTGCTAAATTCTATGTTTAGAGGTTCCAGTATTCAGTTGGTTTGTTGTTCTATGTCTCAGCCAACTGGGAATAGCACACACCTTTGGAATCTGGGAATTTTGGGAAAGAAAGTAAATACTCTCCATATTAATATTTAAGGTTTAGGAGCAGATGGAATCTCTTAAAATATTTTTATTGATTTCAGCAAGGAATAGAGAGGGAGAGAGAGAGATAGAAACATAAATGATGAGAGAGAATCACTGATCAGCTGCCTCTTGCATGCCTCCCAGTGAGGCTTGAACCTGCAACCCAGGCATGTGCCCCTGACCAGAGTTGAACCCAGGACCCTTCAGTCTGCAGATCAATGCTCTATCCACTGAGCCAAACCAGCTAGGGAGGATCTTAATTTTTTAGGGAGGGAAGAAATGTAAGAAATAAAATGTGCATGATGTCTTACAGTCAAGAATGACCTTAAATGGTGCAGGACAGTCAGATATGTGGAAGTAGAGACTCCTCTTTCTCATCTCAGATAATGTGAGTCCAGTGGCCTGGAGCTCTGATGGAGATTCTGCTCAGAGTTTTAAGAAATGCGTTCCCCGGTTCCGTCACATTTGTGTTGCTTGTGTCCTCAGGTTATCCCATGCGTTCCTCTCCCATCCAAATGTCATTACCCTCTGGGAGAATGAAGCATTAAACAGGAAAAACTATGGCCAGAGAGACCCTCCTAAAATGATACTGTGATTTCTTCAAGGTTGGCGAACTCTGTGAGAAACAAATCATAAACCCCTTGATTATGTTGAAGGAGGATCTTTTATATAAATGCACATAAGGCAAGTGGTTCTCAAACTTTAGCATGATCCCAAGGGGGCTTGTTAGAAAGCAGATTTGGGAGCCCCAACCCTGGAATTTCTGATTTAGTTGGTCTAGGAAAAGTCCAAGAATCTGCATTTCTAACAGTGCTGATAACCTAGAGATCATACTTTGAGAACTATTGATCTAGGGTAATAATTTAAAAAGTAATTAATATATTTATTGTTTACATTTTGGGGTACATGACCTTGAGACAAGGGAAAGGATTCAATTAGGATTGTAGCTTCAAGGATGCAAAGAGAAAGAAAGGTTTAATCATCAGCTATTACCAAAACAGATTTTTTTTCAAGCATGTAAGTTGACAGGCTTGAAAATGAAACTAGATTGATAAAGAAAAGTATTTTTAAACACCCATATCCTTCTCTAACAAATAAAGAGGCAAGTTTGTGAAGTTTGTTTTTCTCTTCTAATCATAGAGTTTTAAATGTGGGAAGTGTTGGTAAAACTGGAAAAGGGGAAAAAAAGGGGGTGATGGTGGCCTTTTTTACCCTTCTTGTCTAAGGGCAGTGTTAGGTCTGATCAAATAATTGGATCAGTATCCTCTCCCCTGGGAACTGATTTTTAGACCACTTCACAACCAACATTCCCTTTTGCTTAGACCACATTCCACTTGCAAAATCCATTACCTTTCCCCTCTGGACCAACCCAGAGAATTCTCCGCTCAGTAAAAGCCTGCCTAGAGTCCTTTAAAATTTCTGACTCCCTGTTCCTGGGTGCTGGCACCATTTTGGGGCTCCCTCAACCCATCTTGTTTTCCAGATAACTAATAAATTTATAATTCTTTACCACTTTTGGCCTTGTGCATACCTCCTTCAGTGACCCAAACAGGTCAGGAAAACCGATTATGAGATGGGTATCTTTTTCTACGCTGAAGGCTTAGATGAGGGTTGTGTGGGGTAGGCCTTAGCGATAGGGTCTCCTTTTCGTCTGGAAACAGACAGCCTTTGCAGCCTGCATAACCATATCCAAGTTACTTCTGCTCGAATGGTTAGGTGGAGAGAGAATCTGAGTTTAGGTATACCAAATCTCCCATAGATTCTGTGTAGTGTGGAAAGAATCCAGTTCAGTTGTACTCTATGGAGTGATGGGAAAGGTAGCTGAAGCTGCTGATTTTATCTAAAGGATGTTTCCTTGTGATGGAGACCAAATCCATAACCAAGAGCTGTAGTGTTGCTACCTGAACCAGAGGTAAAGCAGGTGCCCCAGTCTACCTTAGGGAAGAACCAAGGTAGCTCTAGTGAGAGCTGGGGTGGGGCTCAGTTCAGGAAGGAGGTGACCAATACTCAGGGATAGCATTGCCTCAACCAAGAAAACACCTGTAACCTTCAGCAGCAATGATCAGGATGGGACTGGCTGTACCTAACTGGTCAGCAATGCATGGAGTAGCCAGACCAACTGTTCTGCTGATGAACACGGGCCCACAGAACAATTTATGAGAGAACCTAATCCCCAGGCTCCAAACCCCACACACTTTCACACACTTATGTGCTTTCTTGAAGAGGAGTGGGAAGGCACAGAACTTTGAAACACTAACATTTACTTAAGTCTTTTAAGCAGAGTCCGAGTTAGGTGATTGATGTTAACTTCGTTGACTAGATAGCACTAGTGCTCATCCCCCCACCTCCTCCCATCTGCTACTACTATGCAATTACAGAGAAATAAAGATACTTTCTTTGTACAACAGAGAGCGGAATTGTTAACCTGTGTAGGGGGAAAATCTAATAGTATCAGGCATTTTTGCATACAGGGATTCAAAGAACATCTGTAGGAGTCTCTTTCCATATCTGAGGTCCGTGTTATTTTTTTATTGACTTTATTTTCAGGCAGGATTTTAAAAGTGGTGGAAAAAGAAGATCACTAGCAGCTTATTATGCTTAGTGATATCCTGGCATACTGATCAATCCTCCCCTAAGGACTCTGGCCGGCCGTGTCACATGCTATCCCATATGGTGGGAGGGGTTGGATGATGTAATTGATGTCCTCTCCTGGTTGGGGAGGAGCCTTTTATGAAAGAAAAAGTGCTGGAATAACACAGGTAAAACATTTTTTTGAATTTAATTGTGTCCGTAGGCCCTACTGTGATCATGATTCTACCTGATGTCTGAGAGGAAACAATCTCTGAAACGTTATAAAGTGCCCAGTGCCATCTGTATATGTGCTTCGGGAATTTGGGATCTGTGAGAGACTTAGTAAGGGTGGCTGAGGAACCAGTGTTCTCCACAAATGTGGTATTACATTATTTGAGTGCAAAGTTTCCTGTGCTAGGAAACTAGTCGACAAGGATGCCATTAGATCAATTAAAGTGTCCACTAGGGTCCTGGTCCCCCTTCTTCACTTGGTTGCCTAATTTATCCTTTATGAGTAACTCAGGCAGCACTTCCTCCAGGAAGCCCTCCAAGTGCTGGAGTAAGGGCCTTTCCATGGCTCCCATAATATTTCTACAAATATGATCACATAATTTATTATCTAAACTAGGACACACTTGAAATTAAAGTTATTAATACTGATTTTTAAAAGCATGCTAAATAATAGGTATAAATGAAATAGTGTCATGCAATGAGACATATGGTCCTCCTATCTACTAGGGGTATATAGGACCCACTATGATAATTACTTACTTGTCTTTCTTCACTAGCTGGTGAACCTTTTGATGATGGAGATTATTTTTATCCCAAACACTCAACACAGTGCTTAATAAATGCTTTTTGATGTTGAACAAAAAAGCTCCCCCTACTTATTGGAGGCTGGCATATTTACTCAGTCTATTTAGAGCTAGAGGATTAATATATTCTTCAGGTACATTTGATCAATTCCCTCCCCCTATTTATTTTTGAATGTTGGTACAGATTATATATATATGTATATATGGTCTTCTTTCTGTATCTTTTCAGTGTGGATGAGGCTAATTACATGATTCTACTTTGTGTAATCTGAAGCACCAACAAAAAGAAATCAGGCTGCTTCTACTAGTGTTTAGATCCAGTAACCAACCCCTTGCTTTTGCTTTATTTGAAAATTCTTATTTCATATACATCACACTATAAACCAACAGCCTAAACATAGTAATAGCTTAATTTATTTTGCTTTTTTATGGAAGGTTTGTATATAAATGCATTTCAAAATATAATCTTCTATGCTCGCAGATATTCATAATCATTTAGAAATGATAAGAAAAGTTTCAAATACTTGTAATTATAGAAATTGTTACTTAAATTACAGGAAGCTTAGAACAGCTTTATTGCTGTTTAGTTTTGTTTGAATGCTCCTGAGTGTGCTATTGAGAGCTTTGATAAATCTAGAGGGCTGAAACGGAAGTGGCCATAGTGTTTAAGTTATGTTTTGCTTTAAATCCATTTAATTAACTATTTTCCCAAACATGGTGTTCTTTTGTAAGGAATATTTAAAAAATCATTTTCTTCTGTGTTTTCCTCTGCAGAACCAAAAAAAAAATTTTTTCCCTGCATGCTTTTGTATTTTTCATTCTTTGGTTTTCTTCCAATGCATGTATATAATTATATGTTCATGTTGTCATGGTGATTCAGGGCTAGAATTGTGAGACTGTTGTAATCACTTGCCTGAGCCTGAAACCTGCTGTCCAGCTAAATCAGCAATGTAATGATAGAGGGTCAATGTATTCTTTGCTGTGAATTAAGCAGTTGTTAGGATATTTTAAAAAAATATTTCTTTAACTGTCAGAATTTATTCAATATAAATTCTGCAGTTCTTCAGCTTCTTACATTTAAATTTCATTGTGAGAACCCTTTGTTTTTTAAAATTATATTTAAGATGGCACTTTTTCCTCAGTTGTTTTTTCCCCTCCTAAACATAGTTTCTTCAAAAGAAGGATACATATTTTTTAATTAATAAAAGCAAGACATTGACATTTAAAAATATTTTAAAAATACATAACTCCATAAAATAAAAGCTTTCTCCACTTTACCCTTCCTCCCAGACTTATAAATACCACCAGACAAACACCATTAATAGTTGTGAATATCTTTACAGTTTTTTCTTTTTACCATAACCTGGATCATACTTTGCATATGTCACCTAACTTCTTGTCACTCAAAATTATACTAACATCTTTTGGTTTGTTTTGTTTTTCAATGTCTGCCTAATATTCTATTGTACAGATGCAATGTAATATCTTTGATAAGTCCTTTAGTGCCTGACCTATTGTTTCCTATCTTTCCAATCGCAAATTATAATAGTGTGGATGGTCATTGGTTACACACTTCTTTTTTGACTTCTATGTGTTTTTGTGGAAAGCATTCTTAGTCATCTTAACCTCTAAGCTGAATCATAATAATCCATCTGAGTATGCCTATAGTGCAGTGGTCGGCAAACTGCGGTTCAAAAGCCACTTGAGTGTGGCTCTTTGACCCTTTGAGTGTGGCTCTTCCACAAAATACCACGGTCTGGGCGAGTCTATTTTGAAGAAGTGGCATTAGAGGAAGTTTAAGTTTTAAAAATTTGTCTCTCAAAAGAAATTTCAGTTGTTGTACCGCTGATATTTGGCTCTGTTGACTAATGAGTTTGCCGACCACTGCTATAGTGGGTTGAAGAGGCATATTCATCTGGAGCCTCAAATGTAACCTTGTTTGGGATAAGGGTCTTTAGAGAAGTAATTAAGTTAAGAATCTCAAATTGAGATTATCTTGGATTTAGGGTGGACTAATGACTGGTGTCTTTATAAGAGGAAGAAGAGGGAGCTTTGATACTCAGAGAGACAGAGAGGAGAGAAGGCCATGTGAAGACAGAGGCAGAAACATAAAGTATTGATGACAGTCACCAGGAGCTAGGAGAGAAGCATGAAACAGATTCTCCCTCACAACCTCCAGAAAGAACCAACCGGATTGATTCCTGGCCTCTAGAACTCTGAGAGAATAACTTTACGTTGTTTTAAGCTATTACCAAATTAGTGGTAATATGTTACAGCAGTCTTGGGAAACTAGTTCAATACTTTAATCTGTTCTTCAAATCCTTCATTGGTTCCCCTAATCATCATCAAGTCCCAAGGTCAGAGGGCCCCACCTCCCTCTCCAGCCTCTTTCTGCCCTTTCCCCACATGGCTCCTATACTGCAGCCTCCCTAAGCTATTTAAGGATTCTTGCCCATATGAAGATTATTTACATTTTTCAGTGTCCTCTCGCTTGCAGACCACCCATGACTTCCACCCTTGAAGTAATCTTTGTGTCAACTGAAGGTTGTGTCTTTCTGGAAGCACAGGCGCCTTTCCATTATCTTTGATACGGGGATGTGTACTCAGCTTTCTCACTGGATTATGAGCTCTACCAGGCCTGTGTGTTCTCTGTTTCGCTGATCCTCCACGTGGCCTGCTGTAAATGTAGACCACCATTGGTATGCTGAAGCTTTTGCCCCCAGTGTGATGGTCTTTGGAGGTAATTAAATTTAGATGAGGGCATGAAGGTGAGACCTCCCTGATGGAATTAATGCCCTTATAAGAAGAGAAAAGCCATGAGAGTTCTTTCTCTCTCCAAGCACACACTCAGGAAAAAAAAATGTAAATACATAGTAAAAAGGATGCTGTCTACAAGTCAGAAAGAGAGCTCTCTCTAAGAGGCTGCTAGTACCTTCATCCTGGACTTCCCAGCCTCCAGACTGGGAATAAATGTCTATTGTCTAAGCCATCAAATTTGTTTATTTTGTTACAGCAGCTTGAGTAGACTTAGACAGGGCCTGATTTAGTGTCTGGAACACTGAGGATGGATAATGCGTATATTTTTATGAAATATAACTTTCATACAATATTATATTTATTTCATGTATACAACATAGTGATTCCATACTATATAATAAAAGCCTAGTATGGAAATTGTCCCCTCAACCAGGAATTCGACCTCTTGCTATGACATGCGCTGACCACCTGGGGGTGGTGCAGAACACGGCGGGTGTTGGCAATGTGGTGTGGCAGCAGGTGGCAGTGGAGCTGCTGCCGGCCTGATGGGCCCTGATGAGATCAGGATGGTGGAGCAGGTGAGTGGGTGGTGTCAGGCCAAGGTGGGTGCAAGCAGGGGCCCAACTGCCCCACTGATAACCTTGCAGATGGTGACCAGTAGCCAGCAGGCCCTGATTGCCCAATCGGGGCTGGGCCCGGGGCTGGGATAGGGAACTGTGGGTGGCAGCGACCAACCTTCTGTGGCATCTGGGCAGGGAGCTGCAACCTCTTGCAGCTACCTGGGGGTGATGGACACAGAGGTGCAGTGAGAATTCAGGGTGTCCATTGAGTTTGCTCTCCCTCCCCCTGCTACCTCCTCCCTGGGGATGCCAAGGCTTGAACGCTGGGGAAGCCCCCATGCTCAGGTGTCAGGTGCCTGCAAGGAGCCTGTCACATACCTGTGTGGCCTCTTCTGGGTGAGCCAGGCCATAGCCGCTGGGACCACAGGGGCTGGTTGGACTCCCCGTGAGTTCATGCAGGAGCCGGTCTGTGAGGCTGGTCAGGAGAGAGCGCACTGTCCACTCAGCTTCTGTGTGACCCACTGGGTGGCCCAGAGGCCCACACTGCACCCTGGCCCTCAGTGTCCAGCCATACTCACTGCATCTCCACATGGAGACTCGAGTCCAGGCCTAGGGACCACACCCATGCAGTAGGCCTCTAGTATTTATATACAACACAAAATGATCACTAAAATATATCTAGTTAATGTCTGTCACCATATAAAGTTAATACAATATTATTGACTATATTCCACATGCTGTACATTACACCCCCATGCTTTATTCATTTTATAACTGGACATTTGTACCTCTTTTTAAAAAATATATATTTTATTTATTTTTTACAGAGAGGAAGGGAGAGGGACAGAAAACTAGAAACATCGATGAGAGAGAAACATCCATCAGCTGCCTCCTGCATACCCCCTGCTGGGGATGTGCTTGCAAAATCGAACCTGGGACCTTTCAGTCCACAGGCCAACACTCTATCCACTGAGCCAAACCAGTTTTGGCTGGACATTTGTACCTCTTGATCCCCTTAACCCATTTCCCCCATCAAGCTCTCTTCCCATTTGGCAACCACCAATCTCTTCTCTCTATCTCCATATCTGGGTTTTTATTTTATTTTTTATTTTTGGATTTCACATATAAGTGAAATCATGGAGCATTTATCTTTCTTTGTATGATTATTTCACTTAACATACTACCTTCAAGGTCCATCTATGTTGTCACAGATGGCAATATCTCATTCTTTTTTATGGCTGAGTAGTACAGCAGGTTCTGGAATAACAGTTTTAAAAATATTTATTTTTTAAACTTTTTTTTAATTGATTTTTTACAGAGAGGAAGGGAAAGGGATAGAGAATTAGAAACATCTATGAGAGAGTAATGTTGATCACCTGCCTCCTGCACATGCCCTGCTGGAGATGTGCCTGCAACCAAGGTACATGCCCTTGACCAGAATTAAACCTTGGACCCTTCAGTCTGCAGGCCGATGCTCTATCCACTGAGCCAGACTGGTTAGGGCTGTTTTTTTTTTGTTGTTGTTTTGTTTTTTAACATTGTTTTTGTTATAGCATTAGTGAGGAAACATTTGATTTTTGATTGAGGCCACTGTTTGTGTGAAGTATGTATATTCTCCCCATGTCTATGTGGGTTTTTCCTGGTTTTCTCTTATATCCCACATATGTGTATGTTAGGTTAATTGACATGTCTAAATTGTCCCAATGTAAGTGTGTGTGCCCTTTGATGGAACTGTACCCTGTCTAGCTCTGGATTCAGTCTTAAGTCCTGAGATACTGAGAAAGGCTCCAGCCACCCATGACCCTGAACTGGAATAAGTGGGTTGGAAAAAAAATTCTTACTAGTTTGTATTACTCTTTTAAAAATATACTAGGGGCCCAGTACACAAAATTTGTGCACTGGGGGTGGGTGGTCCCTCAACCCAACCTATCCCCTCTCACATACTGGGAGCCCTCAGGGGATGTCCAGCTGATGGCTCACCCCAGCCATCGCCCTGCTCAGCTTAGCTCCAGCTGCCTGCGACCACCCGGCCCTGGGTGCTTGCCACCACTTCCTCTCACAGGGCCCGGGGGCCAGGTGCTCCCTGCTGCCGCCACCACCACTGCTGCTGCCACCGCTTCCCCTCACAGCACCCATGGGCTGGGCGCTCGTTGCCACCACCACCTTTTCATCTCCACCCCCAGGGCCAGCGATCATGCCACTTGGCCCTGCCCCCACTCCTGATTGACTGGTAGCATAGCCAATCAGGAGTGAAGGTATGGTCAAATTTGCATGTTTCTCTTTTATTATATAGGATGTATAGCTCACATTTATTCCAATGTTCAATATTAGAAGGGTTTTAAATTTTTATTTAAAAGTTTGGTGATGTTAATGTAGTGTGTCATGTTGACTAATTTTTTTTTATGTCAAATCATTCTTGCATGCCTAGAATAAATCCCTACTTTTGCCTATACCTGTATTTAATCATAAAAGGCAAAGAAATACTGATGTATACTGCAGTGTGGGTGAATCTGAAAATAATAATGCTAAGTAAAAAAAGCCAGACACAAAAGACCTGTAATATATGATTCCATTGATATGAATATTTCAGAAAAAACTAATATAAAGAAATAGAAAGCAAATCTGGCTGTCTGGGGTTGAGGGTGGGATTGAGGATTTACTGCAAAAGGATATTAAGGAGCTCTTTTAGTTGATGAAATTTTGTAGTTATGGTTGCATAATTCTATAAATTTACTAAAATTCATGGAATTGGCACTTAAAATTTTATGGTTGGTTAAGTATGCCTCAATAATGCTCTTAAAAACATTATTAAGGACTTGAAGCCCATAGGATCAGCTTCTTCAAGTTACTAGAACCTCTTAGATCTAAACATAACACTGAAATTCTACATATTTATGGTTATGGGGCAAGTATCAATATTAAGAAATGCATTGTGTGTACGATCTGCATTCTGGAATTGTGGGTATGTTACAAAGTCAAGGAAGGAGTTGTAATTTTGCTCTCTGAAAATAAAATCAGGCCACAATAAATGGGCAAAAACTGAAAAAAAAGTATACATTGACTGTTTCATTTCAATATGTTCTTGGATAAGAAACATATTAATAGTCTTCCAGTTGTTTTGAAAAAAATCCCACACTTTTGTTGATAAGGCTTCCTTGTAATGAGTGTATGTGAATGGAGGGGAGTATGGACTTGGGAAAGATGGAACACAGATTTACCATTATCAGGATTGGAAACATACCCCAAACAAATGTTTTGTATTTTATAGAGTTTATTTTTAGGGTAGTTTTAGATTTACAGCAAAATTGAGCATCAAGTACAAAAAGTTCTCATATTCTCCCCATGCCCATAGAGGCAGCCTCACCCACTATGAACATTCCATACACATGGTACCTATACACTAATAAAAGTGAAAGATGCAAATTAACTGTACCTCTGCTACACCCACCAGCCAATCAGGTGTGAGTATGCAAATCAACACAACAAAGATGGTAGGTTAATTTGCATATGCAGGCACAGAGCGAAGACTGAAGGCTCTGCCCGAGTGGAGACTGAAAACTGAAGACTGAAGGCTCTGTCCACAGCTGAAGCCAAATCTGAATGCTGCAGGTTTGGTTCCGCTGTGGCCCAGGTCCTGGGTGCTGGAGGAAAACTGGTGCCAGCAGCCAGGGGAAGGAGCTCCTATTGCATGAATCTTCATGCAACAGGCCTCTAGTTAATTATAATTGATGAATCTACATTGACATATCGTTGTCACCTAAAGTCCATAGTTTGCATTAGGGTTCATGCTTGGTGTTGTACATTCCATAGGTTTTGACAAATGTATAACATGTAGCTACTATTGTATAATTATGCAGAATATTTTCACTGCCCTAAAAATCTTCCACGTTCCACCTATTCAGTCATCCCTTACCCCAATCCCTGGTAGCCATTATCCTTTTACTATCTTCATAGTTTTGTCCCTTTGAGAATGTCATATATTGGAATTATATCATTCGTAACCTTTTTCCATTGGATCTTTTCACTTAGTAATATGCATTTAAACTTTCTTCAGGTCTTTTCTTGGCTTGATAGCTCATTTCTTTTTAGTGATGAATAGCATTTCATTATCTGTATGTACCATAGTTTATTCATCCTCTCACCTGCTGAAGGACATCATGGTTGCTTTTAATTTTGGGCAATTATGATAAAGCTTCTGTAAACATCTATGTACAGTTTTTGTTATTGTTGTTTGGATCCAAGTTTTGTATTTGGGTGAATATTAAGGAGCACAGTTGTTGGCTTGTATACACAAATTTCTTTTTAATGAAGGACAATATGTTACCATTACTGCAGAAAACATATGGGTTTTGTAGGGAAAGGTGCTCAGTAAACTTATAAGATTTAGTTTTAACATATATGCAAATGAGACACAAGCTTAACCCAGGGAATAGACTATAAAAGTATGTATCTTAATGGATTTTGATTTTTTTTCAACTCCAGCCATCAGAATTTTTTAAAGTTAAAATTTTGTAAACTTAATATAAAAGTAAAAAGGAAAGGCCTTACCTATTGCTGTTCCCTAGATGTAATTATTAACCATTTGTATATCTTCTCTGACATTTTGTGTGTATATATATTGATTTCAGAGAGGGAGGGAGGGAGGGAGGGAGAGAGAGAGAGAGAGAGAGAGAGAGAGAGAGAGAGAGATCAGTGATGATAGAGAATCATTGATCCCCTGCATCCTGCATACACCAGAGATCAAGCCCACAACATGGACATGTGCCCTGACTGGGAATCAAACCATGACTTCCTGGTTCATAGATTGACGCTCAACCACTGAGCCCTGCTGGCTGGGCTTCTCTGACATTTTAATGCAGAAATAAAGGCATGTGTATTGTATACCTAGTATAATCAGGGCTCTCACTATACTGCTATGCCTCTTTCTCTTTTTACTTACTCTATCTCGCACAATCTTTCACATCAGCCCATAAGTTTTCACCTCATTTTAAAATGTTCAGCAATAGCCACATGAGGGTAAAAGGGAGATTGAGGTTTCATTTTAAGCTTGAATAACAAATCAGAAATTGTTAAGAGTAGACTTATTTATTTATTTATTTATTTATTGTTTATTTTCCCTGCTAGAATTGCAACTCCATGAGGGCAGGGACTGTGTTTATTTTGCTTAATGCTTTATTTCCACCATCTAAAATGCTGATAACCATAACACTCAATACTTACTGAATGCTTATTTTGTGCATTTCATACATTTTCTCTCATTAAATGCACAACACAATTTTTTGAAGTGGATATTATTAGTATTCCTGTATAAACATTAGGTGACACACAGAGAGAGAGAGGTTGGAATATTTGCCCCAAACCACACACTGTTAAAGGTGGACACATAATTTAAGCTTAAGCAGTCTGATGGGACCCAATTAAAAAATATATATTTTATTGATTTCCGAGACGGAGAGAGAGCGAGAGATAGAAACATCAGTGATGAGAGAATCATTGATTGGCTGCCTCCTGCACGCCCCACACTGGGGATTGAGCCCACAACCCAGGCATGTGCCCTTGACTGGAATCAGACTTTGGATCCTTCAGTCCATAGGCCGATATTCTATCCACTGAGTGAAACCAGCTAGGGCTGGACTCATGCTTTTAACCACTAGGCTAGACACTTAGATAAAGGGTACAAGATCAAGAAGAGACATTCCTGGATCCAATGAAGAAAAGTCCATGTCACCTTCAGATTCTTAACCCTAGATGCAGAAATAGGACACAACTGTGGGTTGTTTTCCTTGTAGAAAGAGTTAGTGGTTTTCTGTGTGTAAATGTGAGTGCATGTGAGACAGCTGTATTATAATAGGTGTGTGTGTGCACACACGTGCTCGAGTGTGTGCGTGCGTGTGTGTGTGTGTGTGTGTGTGTGTGTGTACTGGCAAAGAGTGCAACTGGACTTTTGTGGTTTTTATCTGCCCAGCAAACCTTCTTTCCTTCTTTTGGTAGTAGCTTCCTCTTTGCTTTAAAGATTTGTCTTCACCCCACAACCAGCTCAAGCTGTTCCTCCTGCTTAAGCAGTCCTGTCAATCAGAGCATTTCTCTGGGATTCTTGTAACTCGAGTAAAACAGAGAAGCCCTTTCTTCCTTATCCTGCATAAGTGTATTTGGATTGGCACCTCAACTTAGAATTCCATGAAGACAGCCAAGCATTTTTCATGATTGACTAAACCCGTGTTATGGAATAAAATTAGATGCAATTCACAATAGAATTAAGTTAAGTAAAACTTGTATTATGTATTACACTGCAATAATTATGCTGGCTTTAATAGCCAATTATCTCCTCATTAAAGCATTAGGAGAAACACGTAAGTATTATTTGACTTCTGGTCCAGGAGGACTTCCTTTCCTTACCCTAAACTCTGCTGGCCTTCTGTGAGGTCTACAGTGTGCTTGTGTCTCATGAGTCTATGCTAGGGTTGGCTACTTCCTGTCATCAGAGCACTTTGGACTTGTAATGGGCTGAAATATGTGCCCTCCACCCACTACTGCCTCGCCAAAGGTCTTAATCTCTGGAACCTAAAAGTATTACTTTATTTGGAAAAAGGGTCTCTGCACATGTGATTAAGTTAAGACTCTTGAGATGGGGACATTACCCAGGTTTATCCAGGGGGGCCGTGAATGGCATCGTATGTATCTTTACAAGAGGGAAGCAGAGGGCGATTTTACAAAGAAGACAAGGTGATGTGAGGACAGAGCAGAGAGAGATTTCAAGATGCTGGCCTTGAAGATGGGAGTCATGTGGCCACATGTCAAGAAAGGCTGGCAGCCATAAGAAGCTGGAAGAGACAAGAAAAGGATCCTCCACTAGACTCTCTGGAAGGAATGCAGCTCTACCCACACCTATTTTCAGTCTGGTGATACTGATTTTAGACTTCTGGGCTCCAGAACTGAATGGCATTAATTTCTATTGTTTTAAGTCAAGTTTGTGGTCATTTTATTATGGCAGCCACAGGAAACTAGTACAGTATTATTTCCGGATACTTCCTGTTTACCTCAAATTCACTTGAATTCAAAATCTCTAAAAGTAGTAATTATGAAGATGGCTTTCATTTTCTCCAAAAATGTTTTTGCAATACATCGACCGTCTGCTCTATATATGGACTCACATAGTAGTGCAAGTCTTTCCTTCTCTCACCTTCTCTCTTTCCCATTCTCTTATTCAAGTGTTCTTTATTCTGGCTATATGTTTTATTTTAATCTATTTCTGTGTTGTCTCCCTTCTGGGACATATTATGAGAGTGTTATTCTCATCCTTCTGGTAAAAAAATAACAATTGTTGGGGCCAAACCGATATGTATTTTCCCAATCAGAGGAAATGTGAACATCCCTAAGGTTGCAAAGGCTTGGTAGTTATTGTTTTGTCATTTTATGATCAATATTATACAAAGTAGACTTTTTTCCTTGGGGTATCCTAAAACATTTTTATATACTCAGAAATATCAAAAGAAAATTCATAAAACTTAACTTGGTATGAATATTTTATTTTGTGAGAAATGAACCAACTGTGAACAGGGAACCTTAGAACAGAGAAACTTCAAATGGAAGGTGGTTAGAACTCGCTTTTAATAGATAAAGCATGAACGAGTAACCATATTGTTTTATCTTGTGATTGGTTACTAGAAACATTATATCTGATTAACTAAGAGGCTGTAAGGACATGCAGAAAGATTAAGCTTTGTGTAAGGTCAGAGTCAGCATTTTAGGGAAATTAGGGCAGTTTAAGTTTCAGTTATATGGCTGTGAGTTTTGCTCTAGTGGTATATTCAAACAGCGGTCTCTATTTTGTTTTCTCTTTAACAGAAATAAATATGGGCATCTAAGATCAAAGAACCTAGGGTTAAATCTCAGCCCTTATACTTCTTTATTTTTGTAAACTGCTTACTTTAACCACTGGAAGCCTTGGAATTAAATCCTTAAAGTGGAGATAGCAATAAGGTTGTTGTAAGGATTAAACAGTTATTATATGCAAAGCACTTAGAACAGTTTGTGACACAGCAAGTGCTTGACAAATTCTGCTCTTATAATCATTATCATTATCATCTTCGAGATCATCGTCATCATCTAATGTGAGGACAGTGCTGTCTCGTCAGTGTTTCTACCAGAGCAGGGACAATGTCTACTTTTAACCTTCCCATTTCTGTAACCTGGCTCTCCTCTGTAAGTGGCAGACCCTAGGCAGTATATACTTTTCTATTCACACTTGACAATGAGGAATTAATAAAAGGTTCTTAGTTTGAGGCGGGTCTCATTTATATGAGTCATTATTGTCTGTCAGAGGCAATAATTTGGTTGAATTACATGAAATAATATTTGAATTTTCCAGTTTCATTTTGTAGTATACAGGTTCTGACACACACATATATATGCAAAAGTTTCAGCCACCTTTGAAATTAAGGAATGACTATGATTTTGTTATTTTCTTCCCTCCTTCTTTCTTTCCTTTCTTCTGCCTTTCTCTCTCTCTCTCCCCCCCGCCTCTCTTTCATATATATATATATATATATATATATATATATATATATATATATATATAAATATACACACACACACACACACACACACACATACACACACACACACACACACACACAGTGGCCTGATGGATGAAATTCATGGGGGTGGGGGGGTTGTCCCTCAGCCCAGCCTGCATCCTCTTCAATCTGGGACCCCTGTGGGATTGGGCCTAAACCTGTCCTCGGACAACCCTCCTCGCAATCCTTAGGAGCCAGTACTGCTGGCTCCTAACTGCTCAGCTGCCTGCTTGCTTGATCACCCCTAACCACTCTGCCCACTGGTCTGCTTGCCCACAAATGCCCCCCCTCGCCAGCCTGATCACCCCCAACTGCCCTCCCCTCCTGGCCTGATCAGCCCCAACTGTCCTCCATTCCTGGCCTCATCACCCTTAACCACCTCTGCCTCAACCCCGCCACCATGGTTTTGTCTGGAAGGATGTCTGGAAGGACCATGGTCTAATTAGCATATTACTTTTTTATTAATATAGATAGGATATGACACACAGTCATAACTATAACATATGTACCAGTATTACTGTATGAGAATACATACTTCATGCAATAGGAAAGCATCTAATAAATTACATTGTATATGTTGTAAGTAGTAGGAAATACTGTATTTGTAGTAATAATATGCACTCTGTGACTTCCCTTCCCCATTTGGGACTGGTTCTTTGAACCTTTCCTGGCCCCTAATGGATTTTTTTTTGTCATTCAATGTAACTTTATTTACTGTTTATTGCACATGATTTGATGTCTTTCATTTCTAACCACCGAAGATTCAAAGGACTATTTTTTCCATGAAGTTTAACATTAACATCAGTGAATACATGTATTCATGTGTTTTTATTATAAACATCTGAATTATTCACATTATCATAGATCCTGAACTCATAAGCATGTATCATGCACAGGCTGGCAGCAAGCTAGGGAGCCACTCTGCAAACAAACAGGTACTCCGTATAAGGAGAAAAGTCATAGCACAACATTTTTTTTTACACCTAGGAACCTTTGATTCTTTTTAAAAAATATTTTAATCTTTATTGTTCAGTTTATTTTTTAAAATATTTCAATCTTTATTGTTTAGTTTACTAATTACATTGTTCCCTCTTTTCCCCCGCTATAGTTCCCCACCACCTGGTACCCATCCCACCCTCCACCCTCACCTCCCCGCCACTGTCCTCTCCCATAGGTGCATGATTTTTGTCCAGTCTCTTGCTGCACCTCTCACACCCCCTTTCTCCCCAAGAATTGTCAATCCATTCCCTCTCTATGCCCATGATTCTGTTATATTCAGTTTATCCTGTTCATCAGATTTTTAATTCACGTGATTTTTATATTCATTTGTTGGTAGATGGGTATTTGTTTTTTCATAATTTTTATTTTTACCTTTTTCTTCTTCCTCTTCTTAAAGAATATCTTTCAGCATTTCATATAGTATTGGTTTGGCAGTGATGAACTCCTTTAGCTTTTTCTTATCTGTGAAGCACTTTATCTGACCTTCAATACTGAAAGATAGCTTTGCTGGGTAGAGTAATCTTGGTTGTAGATTCTTGCTATTCATCACTTTGAATATTTCTTGCCACTCCCATCTGGCCTGCATCGTTTCTGTTGAGAAATCCGCTGACAATCGTATGGGTGTTCCCTTATAGGTAACTAACTTTTTTTTCTCTTGCTGCTTTTAATATTCTCTCTTTGTCTTTTGCTCTTGGCATTTTAATTATGTTGTGTCTTGGTGTGGTTCTCTTTGGAATCCTATATTTTGGGGTTCGGTGTGCTTCTTTGACTTTTAAGTCAGTTTCTTTCACCAGGTGGGGAAGTTTTCAGTCACTATTTCTTCAAATAGGTTTTCATTATCTTGCTCTCTCTCTTTTCCTCGCACCCCTATAATTCAGATATTGGTATGCTTGAGGTTGTCCCAGAGGCCTCTTACACTATCTTCAATTTTTTAGATTCTTTTGGCTTCTTGCTTTTCCTCTGAATGGATTTTGCCTCTTTGTATTTCAAATCTTTGACTTGGTTATTGCGGTCCTCTAGATTGCTTTTAGGTCTTTGTATAATATTTTTTATTTCAGTCAGTGTATGCTTAATTTCTAGTTGGTCCTTTTTCATATACTCATAGGTCTTGTTCATTTCGTCATAGGTCTTCTTAATTTCCTTGTAGGTCTCTGTCTTTTCTAGGAGCCTCTTGAAAAACCTTATAACTGTGGTTTTGAACTCTATGTCCAGTCGTTTTTCTTCCTCCATTTCTTTCATATCTGATTTCTTTCCATGTCTCTGCATGGTGGCTACTTTCCTGAGTTGGATGATTAGCTTTGTGTGGTAGATGTCCTCTAAGGGACAGTGGCTCAGCCTCCCCAATTACCTGAGGTGGATACTCTTGCACAGTCTTGTTGAAGTTAAGCCTAAATTATGGTTGTTAGCACTAAGAGGTTTTGACCTGTAGGCCAATTGGCTGTTAGGATCAGCTGTGTTCAGGTTGGATGGGCGGAGTCTCCCGGCTGAGCAGGCAGCATCAGCTCTGCCCTATGCAGCACCTTGGTCTCTGTGCTGGGTGATAATGGCTGCAAGCACCTCTGAGAGAAAGCTGCCACTAAGCTCCACCCATTGCCTGACAATTCAGCCTCTCCCCAAATGAATCTGCACACCCAATGTCTCACCCAGGATTGTAAAACAATGCAGTCTGGTGGTTTTCCGAATGAGAGAGTAAGTTATGAGTCCTCTCTGCATGGTCACGCAGCTCTGCTGTCCCCAAGTTTACACACACTCTCCACAAGCTCGCCCCCTCCACAAGCTCGCAGACCCTTGCAGCGCCCTAGTTTCAGCGTGCTACTCTACTGTCTAATTTTGCCCCGTATGATTATAGGTTCTCCAGACTTCACCCAGAGCTGGGGAATTAGTGCAGTGGATGCCTTTGTCTTCCCCATTTGAGAAAACCGGCAGCTGCCCGCCCTCTCCACTGGCACGCATGCACGGCTCCAAACCTCTGACTCCAAGTGTATCTTCAACACTGCCCTCCACTGCTCCTCTGAGTCACAGTCACAGTGTCCTATCTTTACTTTTATTTGTGGAATTTTCACTCAGCCAGCTTTCCAGTGATTCTGGATGATGTTTGTTCTTTCGTTAAGTTGTAGTTTTGAAATTGCTGTGTAGGGCAGCAAGATAGGTGTTTACCTATGCTGCCATCTTGGTTCCTCTTTATTGTTCAGTTTATTAATTACATTGTTCTCCTTTTTTCCCCCCCTATAGCTCCCCTTCACCCGGTACCCATCCCACCCTCTGCCCTTACCTCCCCCCGCAAATGAATCTAAAAATCAAGTGAATTAAAAATCTGATGAACAGGACAAACTGGTGAATATAACAGAATCATGGGCATAGAGAGGGAATGGACTGACAATTCTTGGGGAGAAAAGGGGTGTGGGAGGTGCAACAAGAGACTGGACAAAAATTACAGCAAAACATTTAATGTCCAACCTGAGTTACCTCAGAATGTTATATATGCTGATTTCTAATTCATTAGGTATTAGGAGCTCAACTGTTTAGCTGGTGACAGGGTTGACCTGGTTTCAGGAGGATTATTTTTGAAATAATTAAGGAAAGGGGGCTCAATCTTTCTTCTTGGTTGCTTGCTGCTCCCCAGCACATTCATCTTTCTTCTCATCCTCAGCTTCTTGAGCATCTTCTCCTTTTTCACCTCCTTCTTCTTCCTCCTTTGCATCCTCAAATTCTTCCTTGGCACCTTTTTCTTCCTCTTCCTCTCCTTCCTCTTCACCAACCACTTCCTTCTCCTTCTCCTTCTCCTTCTCCTTCTCCTTCTCTTCAGATTCTTCTTCAGAGGGGGTTCATCCTTAGCTTCTTTGGCTTTTGCAGCCTCATTGGTATCCTCCACCTCAATCTGCTCCTCCTGGATGTAGCTGGTGTATTAAGAAGGGAAGGAGCGAACAGACATCAAGTAGGAGCTAGTCTGTAACCACCATAGGCAGATGGACCAAAGACCTGGGTACTCTGGGAGTAGCCGCTGGCTATGCTTCCCATGCTGCTGAAATTGAGCTGGGTCTCCCCACCTTCCAAGAGTTTCCTGTAAGCTGCAAGGTCAATGTCCAAAGCCATCTTTACACTGAGGAGGTCTTGGTATTCTTTTAAATATTGTGCCATTTCACTCTTTGTAGTTCTCAACTCTTTTTCTAATTTGTTGATTGTGTCCAGTATAGCACTAACATTAGAGTTCTGCTTATCCTCCAGCTTTCGCAGCTGCTTTCCCAGAGTTTAGTGCATGTCCCGGCATGCTTTGATCTCCAGGGTTTTGGCCTTGAGCAGGTGTCGACTTTCAGACACCTTATCCTTGGCGGCGCACATCCCATAGGTGTTCTTGGCAGTGCTCTCAGTCAGCATGGTGGAGGAGCTCTTGTACCATTCTTCTGCATTCTGCATGTTCTTGGCAGCCAGCTTCTTGTACTGGGCACAGATGTCCTTGAGCGCTACAGAGAGATCAGACTTGGAGAACATGTCCATCTCCACAGAGATCTGAGCGTACTGGATCTGCGCCTGTAGCTTAGTGATCTCCTCTTCATGCACCTTCTTCAGAAAGGTGATTTAGTCCATAAGGCTGTCCCTGCGCTTTTCAAGCTCAGCTCCAGGAAGAGACGCCTTATCTACATCTTTGCATACCTCCATCAGCCAGCCCTCTGTGTCATCATGGTCCAGCACCTCTTCCTGATAGCATGCCTGTAGGTTGCTCACAGTCCCTTCCAAGCCCTGGTGCCTGCTAACTGCCCACTGCCCTCTCCTCACCAGGGATGGGGCTCAGTGGGCTGGGGCACAGGCATCTCATTTTCATTAAAATGTTCAACCCCAGCCTGTTCCACTGTTGTCCACAGGTGGCCTGGGGACAGATAGTGATTCCAGAGACACTGGCCATGCCCCCCTGCCCAGGTCCCTGATAGCAACCTGGACCCTGCGGGGGTGGGGGGATGTCAGGTACTGCCTTCCCCACCTGCACAGTTATCGATTGCAGCCTGGACCTTGAGAGAGGCTGCAGGTACTGCCTGCCTGGCCTGCCCGGTTACCAACTGTGGCGTAGACCCCAAGAGTGGTGTCAGGTGCAGTCTGCCCCTCCTGCATATGCAAATTTACCCACCACCTTTGTTGTCTTAAATTGCATATTACTCCTGATTGGCTGTGGGTATAGCAGAGGCATGCTCAATTAGCATTTTCTCTTTTATTAGTGTAGCTATACACACTGAACACCTATTGAGTACCAGTTGCTGTTTTTAACTCCTGGGGGTACATTAATAAATGAGTTCTTCCCCATGCAGTTTCCAATCTAGTAAAAACAGATTAAAAATAAACTAACAAAATAATAGTGAATTGAGACAGGTACGATTAAGGCCACAAACAAGATTCTGAGATGGAGATAGAGAGCAGCAAGTTTGCATGTGGGCAGGATGGGTGCTGGCATGGCCAGGGAAGGCTTTTTGAAGAGTGGACATTCAGGAGAAATTGGTAAGATATGAATGAGCCCCAGTTAAGAACTACAGAAAGAACATTTTAAGTAGAAGTGTTAACATGTTTGTTGGTACCATATGTTTGTTATAAAAAGGCAAGAATACCAATGTGTCAAGAGCGAAGTTGACAAGGGAAGGAGCTTTATGAAATAATTTTGTAGGAATGAGCAAGTGCTAGATCATGAAGGAAATGACTGGGAAGGAGTTTATGTTTCATCCTAAATATGGTGGGAAGCCTTCAAAAAGTTTTAAGCAGTAGAGTTTTAAAAGGATTACTGTTATGACTATAAGAGGACTGATGGGCATTGATGGAGGGAGGAGGGGAATGAGAGAGGTTAGTTGGAACCCTGCACCAGTTCAGGCAAAGATAATGTGTGAACTGGTCCCAGCAGTTAACCAGCGAGATTAGCCATATATTCATTTTTAAGGAAAATTAAAAAGGCATGTTGATTGATTGGATCTTGGGTCTGAGGAAGAGAAAAGAAGGGATCAGGAAATATGTCAATAGTTTAAAGTAATACAAGAAATGCAAGTCATGACATCAGTCATGATTTTTCTTGTTAGCAAATATTTTTTACCCAGGATGTTTGCATGTAGGTTAGTATATATAACTATAATATCATGTAGCTATCTATGTTTGCTAATCAATTTGATTTTGCTCTAATATCAAAGTTGATGCATTGCTTAAATAACTCTGCCTTGATTAGTGCCATTAATAACCATCAATGTAAATAGAAGTGTTTTAACTTTTGATTAGGACGATTAAACTTTGCTAAATCAGACCGATTACAAATTTGCCTTAAATAGTTTGAGTTATGGAACATTTTTAATGAAATCAGTTTTATTACTTTGAAATCATGGAGTATCTCAAACTAAACTAAGAAAATACTGCCAAGTCCTAGCCAGTTTGGCTCAGTGGATAGAGCATCGGCCCAAGGACTGAAGGGTCCCAAGTTCATTTCCAGTCAAGGGCACATGCCCAGGTTGTGGGCTCGATCCCCAGTAGGGGATGTGCAAGTGGTAGCCAATCAGTGATTCTCTCTCATCATTGATGCTTCTATCTCTTTCTCCCTCTTCCTTTCTCTCTGAAATCAATACAAATATTTTTTTGAAAAAAGGGTCCTGGGTTCAATTCTAATCCAGGGCATGTACCTCTGCTGCATGATTGATCCCCATCTGGTTAGGCACATGTGGGAGGCAATCAATCAATGTGTCTCTCTCACATCAATCTTTTTCTTCCTCTGTTTCTCCCCCTCCATTCTATTCCCTCTAAATAGCAATGGAAAAAATATCCTCAAGTGAGGATTAACAACAACAAAAAAGGAAAGAGAAAATACTGCCAAGTAGAGGTCCCATAGGATGTACTTTAATGGTTGTTAAAATGGTTTTAATTAGCATAGCAAGTATTTATAATTTAACTAGTAGCCTGGTGCATGAATTCATGCAAATTGAAAGGAAATTAATTAGGAGAAATATTTTAATATCGCTGTTCACCCTTTCTCTATAATAGAAGTGTCAACCAAATTCACGATCAACAATGACAGATTGAAACATGTGTCTGATTGGTGCCAGTGAGAGCTTTATATGTATCATGCATGAGCAAGTCAACTTAGCCTTTTATAGATCTAGAACGAACTTGCTTAATTAGACCTGCTTTCTGATTTAACTAAACTTTTTTTTCAGCCCAGTGAAGCACCCCCACTTCTCTTTCATGTAATTGTCAGCAATACAGCAAAAAAAAAAAAAAATCAACACGAATCAGATTATTATTGTAGATCACACAGGGAGAACAAAGGGTAAAATATTTAACTGCAGCAGTGTTTGACTGTATTCTGTGCAGTGAGAAAACTTGAAGTTATTTTCAAGGTCCACCATTTCTTACTTCTTTTCAGTTGGGTCAAGTTTGTAAACTTTCTAAATCTCCATATTCTGGCTAATGAAAAGAAAGTAGGATTTCACTGAGTCTCCTATCTACCTACTTCAGGACTTCTGTAAGGAGCAAATGAGACTAGGTACAGGAAAATGCTTCACAGACATTTGGTTACTGTGTAAAGCAGTGTTTGCGAACCAGTGGTTCACAGACTACTGGTGGGCCGTGAGATCTGAAAGGTTGGTGACTGCTGGAAGTGTTTCCACCTGGCTAAAGTGTTCCTGGGCTGACGAAACTGCAAGGAGGCTAGTCATTGCTAAGGAGAGGAAGCCGGGCATTGCTATTTGACATCATTACCCGATAAGGGAAGGACTCTTAGCATATTAGACTTTTATATATATACTAGAGGCCCAATGCACGATATTCGTACACTTGGGAGGGTGCGAGAGGGCTCAGCCTGGCCTGCACCCTCTTGCAGTCTGGGAGCCCTTGGGGGATGTCCAACTGGCCAGCAGTCCATCCTTAGCACTGCCAAGGAGGCGAGAGAGGCTCCCGCCACAGCTGCTGAACTCACTACACTCACCAGCCATGAGCCTGGCTCCTGGCTGAGCAGCACTCTCCCTGTGGGAATGCACCGACCACCAGGGGACAGCTCCTGCATTGAGAGTCTTCCCCCACTGGTGGTCAGTGCATGTCATAGCGACTGGTCATTCTGCTGTTCAGTCGATTTGTATATTAGCCTTTTACTATATAGCATATATAGATGTTTTCATAATTGTTGGAATTTTTATTCTCTGGTACACTAAGCACATCCGTTTCAGTTTTATTTACATTCTATCTTTGACAAGATATATTTTTTAAAAAAGATAATTAAGGTATTATTTTTAGTTCCAAGTACTCCAATTTCTTATTATTGAGTATAAGTAATAGAGCTTTATATTTTTATAACATCTCAGTCAATATTTAAATGTGTTCAAAGTATCCAACACTAAATAAGTCTATTTAAGAAGTGAAGTTGAGCAGAACTTCAAAGTGTCTGTTTGCTTATTGTCCTTAGCAGACATTTCCTATTTAGCATCCATCCATGAAACTGGGACAGCCTAACTTCTTTGGCACATAGGCCATTCACAGATCCTGAAAGGCATCTAGATAAACTATGAAACAATATTTGTATTCCCTTTAAGACCTTCAGCCGAAATGATAGTTCATTCTCTGTGTAAAGATTGAATTGTTAGGGATCAACCCTTAAAGGAGCTCCTTCTGTTTCCTGACTGTGTGAAGTTAGAAACTTTTTTATGTAGGTAAGAAATTTCTCTTTGTAGCTTTTCTTCATTAATTTTAGTTTGGTTTCTGGAACTACATAGGAAAGTCTATTGCCCTTCTCCACAAGAGAATGTGTGCATGTGCATCTATATCACCTCTAGATCAACATCTACCTCTACCTCCACATGAGCAATACAATCTATGTCTATGTCTGTCTAAGTCCATGTCCATGTCCATGTCCATGTCCATGTCCATGTCCATGTCCATGTTCATGTCCATGTCTACATCTATGTCTGTGTCTATATATCTACTCTAGAGGCCTGGTGCACAAATTTGTGCATGGCCACGAATGAGTGGCCTACAGCAATTGGACCAAAACCTGTAGTCCAACCCCTACCTATCACTCCTGCTTATCTCAGCCCCACTGTGCCTGCTGCAGGCTTGCACACAATCAGGCCTGATCAGGAGAGGCTCTCCCTGCCATGAGCTCTGAGCCCTCCCTCTGGTGCCCTCTCAGAGGAAATGGTCTGTGAGATTGGGCTGAAACCGGCTCTCTGACATCCCCTGAGGGGTCCTGGTTTGTAAGAGGGTGCAGGCCAGACTGAGGGACCCCACAATGCACATTCAGGCCAGCGAGGGACTCCAAGAGGGCTCCAGGGTTTATTTGGCCTATCTCACTCAGTCCTGGTCAGCTGGACCCCATCAGCAAGCTAACTTACTGATTGGAGCATCTGTCCCCTGGTGATCAGTGCATGTCATAGTGAGCAGTTGAGCAGCCTTAGCATATTATTAGCATATTATGCTTTGATTTGTTGCTCAGTTGTTCTGCAGTTTGGTCTATTTGCATATTACCCTTTTATTATATAGCATATCTATGTTCCAGAGTCCTCTGAGAGCTCCTGTAGTCCAAGTTCAATATCTCTACTTCCTTCAGTGCTTCCTCAGCTTAAATAGTTTCAGACCCCTTTTCTGAAGACATAGTAATTTGTCTGTCTTCTCTGTTTGACATTAACTTAAATATGAAGCAATTTTTTTTTCATGAAAGATGATTTGGTTTATTTCCTCTAGTTTCTAAAGCCTTTTCCTTCATGCTAATAAATGTCAGGGGAAACAGTTGTGCATTTCAGTTGTCTTGTTGGACAGACAGCACTGCGTTTGGTACATTTGGGGGCCACCACCATTTGAAGTTCTGCCACCTCAGGTACATTAGGTTTGTGACTTTGTCATTCTTAGAGTTAGAAATTCTGTCTCTATCTCAGTTTGGGGAATCTGACCTCATGGGAATGAGGCCACTTCTCTTCCTCACCTCTGGAATGTCACAAACTCTGAGCTTCCCCTCCTGAAACACTGTGGCATGATAGCTATAGGTCTATTTAGGATTGGCTTGGGGTGGCCGATCCCATCTGGCTTTTCAGTTTTTCATCAGAAAAGACTCTTAACTCCCCCACAGGCCAGTAAAAGTCCAGAATTGAAGGACATAAAGGTTTAGCTAATAACTCATGTATTCAACAAATAATTATTTAGTGCTCTCTCTGTTCTCTGTCAGGTACTATTTTAAGTGCTTTATATAGACAGTTACCAAAATAGACAGCATTCCTGCCTTCATGAAGCTTATTCTGATGGAGGAGACAGATGTTACAGGTAAACATAATATATAAGTAAAGATTATATAATAGTTAAACGTTATATGTGCTGTAGAGAAAAAGAATAAAGTAAGACACCCTTCTAGCAAGAGGAGGGAGTAAAACTTTGACTTTCAAATTAAAATAAGAAATTAGATTTTCAATGGGTTATTCCTCCTTATGAAAAATCCCAATAAGTTGTTCAGCTACAATCAGACCTGTTGCTGAGTACCTACTATGCGGCAGATGTGTGGAAGATACTGTCATATCAAATTCTTATACAAATAAAAACATTACAGAGTGCTTACTATGTTCTAGATAATGTGTTAGGCACTTTATACAACACTAGAGGCCCAGTGCACGAAATTCGTGCATGGGGTGCAGGGGATGTCCTTTAGCCCAGCCTGTACCCTCTCCAATCTGGGACCCCTCGAGGGATGTCCGACTACCTGTTTAGCCCTGATCCGGGATCAGGCCTAAATGAGGAGTCGGGCATCCTTCTCACAATCCAGGACTGCTGGCTTCAAACTGCTCACCTACCTGTCTCCCTTATTGCCCCTAACCGCTTCTGCCTGCCAGCCTGATCACCCACTAACCACTACCCTGCCAGCCTAATTGATGTCTAACTGATCCCCTGCCAGCATGTTTGCCCCCAACTTCCCTCCTTTGCCAGCCTGGTCACTCCTAACTGCCCTCCCCTGCAGGCTTGATCGTCCCCAACTGCCCTCCCTTGCAGGCCTGGAACCTTCCAACAACCCTCCCCTGCTGGCCATCTTGTGATGGCAATCTTGTGTCTACATGGGGGCAGGATCTTTGACCACATGGGGGCAGTCCTCTTGTGGTTGGAGTGATGGTCAATCTGCAAATTACTCTTTTATTATATAGGATAGAGGCCTGGTGCATGGGTGGGAGCCAGCTGGTTTGCCCTGAAGAGTGTCCCAGATCAGGGTGGGAGTTCCCTTGGGATGAGGGGCAGCCTGGGCGAGGGGCCTATGGAGGTTTGCAGGCCAGCCACACCCCTCAGTGACCCAAGCAGAGGGCTTGGGATCTGGTATTAATTTATGTCTACAATTGAAACTTTGTAGCCTGGAGCAGAGCCAAGCCTTCTGCTCACTCCATGGCAGCAGCCATTTCTGTTTGAAACTTTGTAGCCTAGAGTGGAGACCTAGGGTGGCAATGGCAGGTGGAAAGCTTGGCTTCCTCTGTTGCCAGGAAAACCCAAGCCTCTGTTCTCTCCAGCTCAGTGGCTGCTGCCATTTCTGTATCTTTTATAATTGAAACTTTGTAGCATTGAGTAGAGGCCTATGGCAGCAATGGCAGGCAGAAAGCTTGGCTTCCTCTGTTGCCAAGGAAACCCAAGCCTTCCTCCTGCTCTCAGGGGTGGCGGTCATATTGGTTGGGGTTTATTTGCATAATTTGCTCCTGATTGGCTGGTGGGCATGGCTGTGGGCATGGCTTGTGGGTGTAGCGAAGGAATGGTCAAATTTGCATATTACTCTTTTATTAGATAGGGTTATCTCACCTATCTTACCATTCAGAAAATGAAGTATAATAACCCTATTTTTCAGAGGAGAAAGTTGAGACCCTATGAGGTTAGTTAAGTTGATCAAGTGACACAGTCATAAGGAACAAAATAGGGATGCAAAATTGATGTCAGTCTAACTGAAGTCATGAGCCTTCCTCTGGACCCTGGACTATGTCTCAGAGATAGTCCCTCTGCTTCCCCCTGCCTCTGCACCAGCAACTATTTATCTTTTCCTGAATAATATTAGATATATTTCATTAATGCTGTCATTTATTCATTCATTCAACAGACATTGATTGTGGTAGTATTTGGATCTTCAAAGATGGAGAGGATATACCCCCATTCTGAAGGAACTTATGGTCTGAAGAGAAAAGATATGCAAAAATTTACTTTTGTAAAACCCAGTTGGTTTTATAATGACAGTATGCACACCATGGCAAAAGTCTGAGGCTCTTCTAACAACCTCTGAACTTAGAGAAGGCATTTTAAAACTTCAAGCTTTTTTGGTTGTTACCTAGGTCATTACCAATATGCATTTATACACACAACTGAAACAAAGTTTTCAATTAAAATGAAGTTTTTATGACAAAATACTCATGTCTAGCACAGACACTGTATTCTAACATTTTAAAAATTATTTTTGAAATAAAACTTCTGATCTTGACACACTGTAAGATACACAAATAAGTAGGAAAGGATATTCAAAGGCAAAGAATGGCTTGTACAAATGTCCTGAGGCAGGAAGACTAGTATGGAGGGGAAGGGGCTAATGTTGAAACTGGGAAGATAGATGGCTACCAGTTTGTGAAGGTTGTATAAGGTCACTGGATGAGGCTACAATTGTGTTTATTCTGTAGACTAGTGCTCCTCAGACCTTAATATAGATAGAAATTGCCTGGAAATCTTGTTAAAACGCAAATCTGACAGTAGGCCTGGAGAGGGTGGGGGAGGTTCCAATTTCTGCTTTTCTGGCAAGCTCCCAGATATGCATTAAGAGTAGCAAGGCTCTGTATATGGGGTACCATTGAAGGATTTTTAATCAGAGAAGTGCTATGGCTAGATTTATCCTTTAAATCATTGTAGCCTATCATATACTTTACAAAAGTATATGATAACGCTAACCCTAGCTGTAACCCTAACCCTAACCCTAACCCTAACCAGCACCATACATAGTTGTTGCAATACTAGAGGCCTGGCGCATGAAAATTCATGCACCGGGGGGAGGGGTCCCTCAGCCCAGCCTGTGTCCACTTGCAGTCCAGGACCCCTCAAGGGATGTCCATCTGCTAGCTTAGGCCTGATTCCCGCAGACCTAATCTGGCAGTCAGACATCCATCTGGCAAGCTGGGAGCCCTCGGGAGATGTCTGACTGATGACTTGGGCCTGCTCCCCATGGGAGCGAGCATAAGCCACAGTTGGACCGCCCTAGTGCTGCTGAGAAAGCGGGAGAGGCTCCCGGCACCGCCGCTGCACTCGGAGCCATCAGCCCAGCTTATGGCTGAGTGGAGCTCCCCCTGTGGGAGCACTGACCACCAAGGGGCAGCTCCCTCATTGACTTCTGCCCCTTGGCGTCAGTGTGCATCATAGCAACGGGTTGTTCCACCATTAGAGTCAATTTGCATATTACCCTTTTATTATATAAAATTATTGATTATATTTCTATGGTGTATTTTATATTCCCGTGACTGTTTTGTAGCTGCCAATCTCTAATTCTCAGTCCCTTCACCTTTTGTACCTGGTCTCCCAACCTCCTCTCCTCTGGCAACCATCAGTCTGTTCTCTCTGTAAGTCTGTTTCTGTTTTGTTTGTTCATTTATATTGTTCTTTAGATTCCACGTAAATGAAGTCATGAATTTGTTTTTCTCTGACTGACTTATTATATACCCCAAACTAATGCAGAATAATATTGAATATAAACTGTAATTAAAAACAATTTTTAAATTAGAAAAAGAAAGAAGCATTGCAATATCCAGGTGGGGAATGAATTTTGAGGATCAGAGAGGGAGCTCAGTTTGGAGATTGTTTTAGTTGTTTAAGTTAGAGCTGCAATAGGCAACGGGAAAGAAAGGGAGAAACTGTAGAGGAATTGATAAGGTTTAATTTAAAGGTCTTGGTGACTAATTAGAGGCTGAAACAGAAGGACCAAACAGTTGTGGAAGCGCCTCTTGTCTCTAGATCTTAGCGCTAAGCACTGAGTTGAGCTTTGGCAGAAACTCTGATTTTCCCCTTAGCCTGGCTTGTCTCTGATAAATACTGCATTCTGCTTGGTGTGCCACCTAGTTTTTCATACACTAAATCTTAATGAAAATAGCGTTAAAAATCTTTGAGATTTTCATTCAAAATTTTAAGATTAAAAACGTATAAAAATATAATAAATAGCACTTGAAATTATATTATCTAAGAATAACTACTATTGCTACTTTTTAATGCACATATATACATATCTTTGAGATCACATAGTATATAGAGTTTTGTATACTAAATGTTTTTGCTGTGTATGAATATTTTTTCATGTCATTAAGAAACAGGATCTCTAATGGGTATATTGCATTCTAGTGTATTTATCACAATTCAGTTACTAATTTTCCAGATTTGGAGCATTTATAGTAATGATATATAACACTTATACAGTGTGCTAGTCACATTGTTAATGCTTTACATATACAGACTCATTTAATTCTCATAACAGTTTTGACATCCCCATTTTACAGCTGAGAAAACTGAAGCATTGGGAGGTTAATAACCAAAGTCATAAGGTTGCTGTTGGAAGTTGGGCAAGTTGTAATTGATCCTCAGCTAGTCTGGCTGCAGAACTGTCACTATACATTGCTAGAGCCCAGTGAATGAATTCGTACACAGTGGGGTCCCTTAGCTTGGTCTTGGGATCGGGATGAAACTAGCTCTCTGACACTCCCTGAGGGGCCCCAGATTGCGAGAGGGCACAGGCCAGGCTGAGGGATGCCACTGGTGCACGACTGGAGCTGGAGAGGGATGCAGGAGGTTGGCCAGCAGGGGAGGAACTATGGTAGGGCTCCAGGGTGTGTCTGGCCCCATTTGCTCAGTCCCAATCCACCAGATCCCAGTAGCAAGCTAACCTACCAGTTGGATTGTCTGCCCCTTGGTGGTCAGTGCACATCACAGCAACTGGTTGACCGTCAACTATCTGCCCCCTGGTGGTCAGTCATAGCGAGCAGTTGAGCCACCTTGACGCACATTAGCATATTGTGCTTTGATTGGTTGAATGGATGACCAGACACTTAGCATATTAGGCTTTTATTATATAGGACTAGTTGTCTACGGCCACACCACCCTGAACATGCCCGATCTCGTCTATTATATAGGACTAGTGGCCCAGTGCACAAAATTTGTTTCCTCAGCCCAGCCAGCACCCTCTCTAATCTGGGACCCCTTGAGAGATGTTTGACTGGCACTCAGACATCCCTCTCTCAATCCTGGACTACTGGCTCCTAACCACTCACCTGCCTGCCTGCCTGCTTGCCCCCAACTACCTCCCCTGCCAGCCTGCTTGCCCCCAACTACCCCCCTACCTGCTGGCCTGATCACCCTCAACTGCCCTCCCCTCCTGGTCTGATTGCCCTAACTGCCCCTGCCTCAGCCCCACCATCGTGGCTTTGTCCAGAAGAATGTCCAGAAGGTCTCCTGATCTAATTAGAATATTACCATTTTATTACCTTTTATTAGTATAGATAGAGGCCTGGTGAACTGGTGGGGGCAGGCTGGTTTGCCCTGAAGGGGGTCCCAAATCAGAGTAGGGATTCTCTTGGTGGGTGGGACCGAGGGGCTTGGGGTGGTTTTCAGGGTGGCCATACCACCGTCAGGGTGGGGGTCCCTGTTGGGGGGCATGGCCAGCCTGGGTGAGGGGCTGAGGGCCGTTTGCAGGCTGGCCATGCCCCCATTGGAGTGAGGATCCCTCGGGGGGGGGGCGTGGCTGGCATGGGTGAGGGGCTGAAGGCCATTTGAGGGCAGTTTGCAGGCGGCCAAGCCCTTGGCTTTGTCTGGACGGATGTCCAGAAGGTCTCCCAGTCTAATTAGCATATTACTCTTTTATTAGTATAGATAGTTTTTACTGGGAAGAGTTCTAGAGGTTGGGAAAGCTTTTAGAGTCTTGATGCATGTTGCCTAGTACCCTCTGGAAAGGTCATATCAATCCACATTTACAATAGTGGGAAGAGCTTGCCTATACACTGGCTTTTTAGTGTTGCTTAATCCTCTTTAAAGAAAGTTTTTATTGCTTTTTAGAGAGAGAGGAAGGGAGAAGGATAGAGATATGGAAACATCCATAGAGAAACACCATAGATCAATTGCCTCCTGCATACCCCCTTCTGGAGATTGAGCCCAAAACTTGGGCATGTGCCCTGACCAGGAATTGAACCAATGACCTCCTGGTTCCTGGGTCAATGCCTAACCACTGACCAATACTGGCTGGGTTCATTCCTCTTTTAATAACTTTGAATTTGAGGTCTCCCTGAATCGTTAAAATAGTCTAAGGATCCAGGACTTCCCTAAGACAATGGGAGTACAATTTTATATAAATGTGGAGTTGTTTGTATATATGCCTCAGATAATACTATATCCTTGTTTTGTTGATCTATACATAAAGGACTTTCCTTATGCCATCACTACTATATGTATTTGTGCTAATACTATTTGTGCCAAAATATGGGGGGGGGGGGATCATTAACCTGTTGAGGGTGCCTTTCAAAATGTGCCTTTCAAAATGCTGGCATGGGTGATATTCTTGGTATTTTCTCAAGCTTTTAGGCAGTTGGAAGGCCTTTTTGATATATAATCTTAGGCTTAAAAAAAAAGCACTGTGAAAATGCATCCTGCTCACATGTGTTTGCATTAGCTTTATGCAATGTTCATAGAGTGTTACACTGCATCTGCATTTCCCAGTTATATAGTAACCTTTGGTTACTATATAACTGGGAAATAAATTACCTACTACCATCCTGAAATTCAAGGAGCACTAACACTAGCAGACAGAATACCCAATTATTATTGTTATTATTTAGAAAAATTAAAAAAATTCTATGGAAATATACCAGGGAGACAATTTTAGCAATTTCTAGTGATGTGGACAACTATAATTGGGAATCTAAATTATTCCTTGTGATTGGATGAAAATTAATCACTTATCCTTCACTGTTCTTTGGATTAGTGTCTTATCATCACTCTTTTCTGAAAGAATCTTCATTGAATCACATGTTTCATTATGCTTCATTAAGATTCGGTGTCTTTTAGTTGCAGGTACTGCCTAATCTTTGAAATGCTTTAAATTCTAAGAAATAAGTGCATGGGAGGCAGGGGAAAGGCTGGCAACCTGGAGCAAATAAATGCAAATTCTACTGTGTAATATTTTGAAGCCTGTGCTGCTTGTGATTCTTTTTGGTTTTTATTTTTAAATATGACTCTTTGTAGAAGCTTTGTCTCAAACACAATGCCGTTGTTAATAAAGAATGAAATGACTGGAGTTGTGCAGAGGAAAAAAAAAAGTCGGGCTGAAGGATTTAAAGCAGACCACTGCAAACCAAATGTAGCAATTATCTGCAGCTGAAAACAAGTGGCTTTTAATGTGTCCATTTGGCCAAAAAGAGAGAGGAGAATTATAGACCATTGCTCTGTCTTCTTCTCCTTTATATAGTTTATCATCCATAATTTCAGGATGTGTTTTGCTTCTTTAAGCTGTTTTATCTGTAGGCTTATGAGGTCACTCATGTGTGAATTCCTTTGTTAGCCATCTCACCTTTTGCCTTGATGATAGAAAATTGATCAGGCCTAAAGTACAAGTTCAATAGACAACCCCCTTGGTCCTTTGTCTAGGAGAATAGCTACCATTGAAGGCCATGAGCAGGTTACTATTAATATGACAGCCTGCTCTATCTCCCACTGTAATTTATAATGAAATACCTAATCTCCATTATTTTGATCCAAGCAGGCGATCCCATGAAAAAGTCTTTTCATCCAGTTCCCAATGGCTGTTACATGAGAAATGGCAAACCAATAATTTTTGTCAAGTTTTTTAAGCCAACAGAAATGCTTTTCCACTGCTACAGTTTCAAAAGGCACAGATAAAGCTCATTCACTGAGATGAATGAAAAAGCCATCTGGGGTTTTTCTTTTTGACTTCCTTTCCTTTTCTCCATCCTTGTAATCAAATTTGAGCAAAATCAAATGGGGCTTTCTATGAAAGTACCTTTTGTTGATCTGAACGAGCTGGTAATTTACAAAATACCCTTCCTTTGTGAGGAAGGCTAAAGAAAAAAAGAATCAGTAGCTTTTAAAGCTGGGCCTTAGTGGGACTCTAAATGCAATGAAAGCAGTCTGTGTTGAGAGATTGAAATGCATTTCAAAGCCAGGCCTGACTCAGGGTACAAGGAAGAACAGACCTATGTGCATTTTGTAGAGAGAAAAATGTGAATGGAAAAGGGCGAAAGGGAGAGAACAAGGGGAAAATCTGGATAAGACCTGAAAGTAGCTATAATTTCGGAGATCCTTTCGTCTTACTGAAATTGTGTACGTAACCAGTGATACCGAAGTCGGATATCTGCTCGATCGGGATGCTCAACAATTTGAGCCTTTAAAGTTTGGAGCTGCATGGGTTTGTGGACAAGTCGGCTCGTGATGTGTGTGATGTTTTTCTCCAACTTTTTCTTTCCTTCTTTGCTTTGGGATCTTTTGGGGAGTACCTCAAGAAAACCCGAAGCTGCTAATTTTTCAGACAACTAATAAGTGCTATTTTCCCCTTTTTGCCTCTGCTAGATTTCCTCGTGGCAGCAACTCTCCTTCACCTCTTTGAATTCAGAAGGATGGCATAGACATCTTAACAACAGTAAGTAATGTGTGATGTTTTCTTTAATTATTGGAAGAGTTTGGAATCACGCATGGCTAGAAGGAAAATGGGTTTTGAGCAGCATTTGCATTGTTTGATGTGAATCACTTTTGGTTTGATTCAACTGCTTATCAGAATATTACTATCATGATAATGAGTGTGTTTTTCACTACTGCTGCGTATTCCGTGATAGCTAAGTATTATTGTAGCATATAATGTTTGTATTCTTAGCACAATGGTTTAAGAAACAATGCAAACATTGCAAAAACCGTCTTTGAAAGTGTTAAGTTTTCTTATTTCACACAGTCTTTCTTGCACATTTGTAATTTTGATTCATAGCAATCATGTTTTCTGAGGACCTTTGTATTTGTGCTTGAAATAAAATGCTCTGATAAATCACATGAGCTTATTTATTCAAAATAATATCTACAGAATGGCAAAAGTTGTTTTGAGATTACAAAGCAACCAAACAATTTCTTGAGGTGGTTTAAGCAACATTTTAAAAAACAATTTAATTAATTAAGCACTGTAACGAAATAACAAAGCTTTGTTTCAAGATATTTTCCCTCTTGAGGAAAGTCCATTTTCAGCTTCCTAAAAATCTGACAGACGTGTTATCTGAAGACATTATACTGTAAAGCACCCGCCACAAGTATTTTTTTTTTTAATGCAGATGCATTGTTGATGTTTCTGAGTAGCTATGGTGCAAGTTTTAAATATGCAAATGTCCTAGTCAGATGAACACCACAGAGCAGGACCAGATCTGATGTTTCCAGGAAGGTTTGAAAGGCAGCTGCCTTGGTGCGGGCACTACCCAGCAAGTGCGACCGGAGGCTGCCACGTGGGCAGCCAGGACACCTTTGTTTCTGGAGCCAAGAAACAAAACAAGATGAAATGAAACCTGTTGTTTGACCCTACGAGTAACAGCCAGTCTTTTTAGAGATGCTGAAATGGGGAATGAGTCCAGATAGTTTCACAAAGGCCTCGGCAAGGGCCAACCCTTTTCCCTTTTCACCGTTCCTTAGAGCAGATCTAAATCCCTGCAAGTTGGTGTTTAAGAAGTCTATTTTCATGCTTTTGTAGCTTTAGGTTTCTTGTCCAACTTCCTACAACAGTTATTTTTGCCTGAGGTTTTGAGCCGTTTGCTGCCTCCTACTGCCTAACATTAAAATTGCGCTCCTGGCAAACTGCCAAGAAGGTGGCAGTGGGGTATTGGTTTGTATTGGTATTGAAGTTCCAGGGTTGTTGTTACCCATAATTTACAATAATTGCTACAAAACAGATGATTAAAACCGGAGGGGTGGGAGAGAGGGAGAAGAGTAAAATTAATTGGTACACATCTTGCTGGGTCTAAGTGTGATTTCTTCCTGTCAGAGCAAGTTGGATTGTCATGTTGCCCAGACAAACGTGATGTTCTCGATGATCTGTACAGTGCTGTTGCGATTATTGCTTACAGCCTTAGATGGATAGAGGAGCACCATATAAAAGAGCTATTGTTTGAGAGCTGCAGTAATTATACCAGTTATGCAGAATTCTTTCATAATATTGATTTCATTTCCTTTTATATTAAGATTATATAAAGATTGTTGTTAAATTGGAATTGTTGCTATTTTTTGACTCCTCAAGAATAAGTTTATTTTTTAGGAGCATCATTGTTTTATTGGTAATCCAAATTAGTTTCTGGGTAGTAATGCTTTGTCTTTTGCTTAGTAGTTTCATGTCTTATAAGCATTTTGTGAAATTTATCTTCTGTGTTACTTTCAAGTACTTTTGGTCAGAGCTGGGGGTACTTTGCCTTGGTATAGTAGGAAGGAATCTCTGTAAAGGCAAGTGAAGGAATAGATAATCAGACCTAGAAGTGAGCTAAGGTTCTTCTTTGCTCAATTTATCATGGATGAACTGTCCCAAAGCTTTTGTTAGTGGAGCAATGAATGTTTCTTCTCCCCTTCAGCATAAGTACAAACATGATTCTGTGAGCACCTGCATTTTGGGAAACTGGAGAGTTTAAATATTTTCCACCTAACCACCAGGGCACAGGAAACCTTCTCAAATAATTTGCTTGCAGGCCTTATTATCTTGGATATACCAACTAATATACCACACACTTTACTCTTTGCTAAGCCAAAACAAACAAACAAACAAAACCAAAGACAAACAAAATGCCACTTCTGGAAAGTTTAGAAACCCAGACCTTTGTGGCAGCTTCAGAAGTTATTAGAGGAGCTGAAACCAGTTGGGCTCAGTGGATAGAGCATTGGCTTGCGGTCTGAAAGGTCCCAGGTTCGATTCCAGTCAAGGGCATGTACCTTGGTTTTGAGCAAATCCCCAGTAGGGGGTGTGCAAGAGGCAGCTAATTGATGTTTCTGACTTTCTATCCCTTTCCCTTCCTCTCTGTAAAAAATCAATAAAATACCTTTAAAAAATGTTATTAGAGGGAAGGAGAAGGGAACCTTTGTAAGGACCCCAAAGCATCTGAGATTGACTTTAGTGTTGTTTTCCTTTTTGTAAAATTAAAACTTCCTTGGGCTTTGTGTCAGGAGCTGGGTGCTCACGTTCCATTACAGATGGCATTGAGGTTTCAGTCCTTTCACAGACCAGAAATAGAACCCAAAGATGAAGATGAAGCTTGCACAGCCCCAATTCTTCTTCACGGAGAAGATATTATCTGGAAATTGTTCTTTTATAATCTTCAGCAGGATCAAGTAAACCTGTCGATGCTTTGATGTCCTGGCAAGCTGAGGTACTGTACAGACTGCTTGACTTATCTGTGTGTAAGAGGTTACATTCTCCAGCGTTCAGAACACAGGAAAGTGGGTGACCTGGTTTCAATTTCAGTTTTATATGAATGTGTCTCTGGGACGATCACTGGTGATTTGGGGCCTCAGGTGTCAAATGGGAATATTACCTATCCCTTGCTAGCACCTTTCTTTGACATGAATACGATGGTTGGGTCTGGTAAGCTTAGTTGGAAATGACAAAATAGATTAGACCAAGTTTCTATAGACACTGCTTCATTGCTAATCCGAGATAGGAGCCAACTTTTGATGACAAAGGGGACAAGGCAAGAGAGTGCAGGGCAGGTTTTGATCAATGTCAGTTCCCAAAATTGGCCCAACAATTCCATGAAACATTAAATAAGGAGCAGCATCTGAATGGGAAGAAAAGGTACCAACTCGCATCCTGTTCTAAAATGTAGTATGGGCCACCTGGGAGCATAGAAGACAGAAAAACTCTACTTATGCAATGCCACTTTTTTTTTTAAATCCTCACCTGAGGATATTGTTCCATTGATTTTTAGAGAAAGTGAAAGAGAGAGGGAAAGACAGAGAGAAATATCAGTGAGAGAGAAATACATCGATTAGAGGAGCTTGCAACCCTAGTACGTGCCCTTGACTGGAATCAAACCTGGGACCCTGAGGTCCACCGGTTGATGCTCTATTTGCTAAGCCAACCAACTAGGGCTATAATGCTACTTTTAACAAGGGCTTTGATGCAGGTTGTAATATAACACAAAAGAATGACTAAACAATTAGGAATAGAGAAAACATAAACTCAGGAAAAAAAGAACAGCATACATACGAAAGTCATACATTTCAAAGTTTTTTTGTGTTTTGTTTTTAGTAACAGAATTGGCTCAGGATTTTCAGCAAGCTAAAATAAAAATAGAGGCAAAATCATTATTCAAAGAGTAACTTCCATATAGTGAGTATCATATACATACTAGAGGCCCGATGCATAAAATTTGTGCAAGAGTAGGCCTTCCTTCCCCTGGCTGCCAGCACCGGCTTTCCTCTGGCACCTGAGACCCGGGCTTCCCTCCGGCCACCAGCAGGCACCAACCGGGATGCAGGCTTTCCTTGCAGCCCTGGCTTCATATGGAAGGTCATCAGGAAATTAGCATATTACATTTCTATTACGATAGATTAGCCCTAATCCTTGCAACAACCCCCAAACCGTCTATCATTACTCCTATCTTACAGTGCACAAAAATGTAGAACCAAAGAACTTCAGTAACTGGCCTCTGATTTCACAAACAGCACGTGGCTTTGTGGCTGAAATCTGAGTCTATCTGACCCCTGTAGCCTGGGCCTTCCTTGGGTAACGTTGATGTCAGCTGTCTCAGCAGTCTCCTGCACATGCATAACCTCTTTCTGTTTTGTCAAAGGCCAGCCCACAGCTGCAGATCTCAGCTCTTCATTGAGGTTCTCTACTAGAATGCACTTTCACAGAAGAGTGAGTGAGCAATGTAGATTTTACAAAGGGAGAACTGGGGGATGGGGAGAGTTCACTTTGCATATCCCACCACTTGAACATCCCTACTGAATACTCTGGTCTGTAAAGTGCCCCTTAGTCTGTCAAGACTGGAGGTTTCTCTCTTTGACCCTTCCTCATATGCTACCCAGCTTCCTTAACTCTTTTCTTCTATTCCTGGATACCTCTTTCTCTCTCAGTCTTTGAAGTCCTCGCACCTTTATTATGCAAGAGCAGTATGTTTCTGCCCAGCTCCTCAAATAGAACTTGCATATCTAAGACCCATGCCGTAAGCCTGCTGGTAACCGTTCTTGGTGTCATGCTTAATAGTGGTGAGGATTATGTTGTAATTGAAAAAAAATTCCACTACAGGTTTTCTATTGAAAACATACCAGCTTTGCAGGCACTTACTTTAGTGGGACTTCAGGAGACAGCATCCCCATCAATAGATAAAACAGGGGATTTCATTATGCTTTTGCCTGTAGCTCCCCCTGCTCATGAATACAGGGTACACTGCAAAACTTAGAACATGGTAGTTTGTGTGGGAGCTTTAAACAGAAAGTCGAGAATGGAAGAAAGAGGGAAGATAAGAATGAGAAAAGGAATGAAGACCAAAGAAATAAGTTATCTAGTAATTTAATGCTAGAAATAAATTTCAGTTTTCTTTTTTCAGTTGTGTCTCATAAAGTCCATTGTACACTATGATAGGGAGACTATATTATTAATTTACATGTTAAATGAGCAATGTCAAGTGTACTTAAATGATAATAGAATGCTAATACCTAGAAAGAGGCTAGACACTGATAAATGAAAACCAAGTCTTTAGTTTTACTATCACAAAGGTTTAGACTTGTAGAAATACATTGAATCATGTGATTAGGTAATAGGACTTTCATTATTCCAGCTTCTATGTACTCTTTTTAGAAAGTTTAAAGAGTGAAGTGCAGGAATCAACTCTAATGGCTCAACATATATAAACTGTTTAGAGTTAAGGACACAGAGTGAAAGTTGAGAAACATGCTATCAAATGTTTGAAACCCCAAACATTTTAGAAAGCTTTCATTGAGTTCTTGCCTGCGCACCAGTATATTTTCTGCATAAGTTTTCTTTTGAATTATTGAGTTATTTGCTTCTGCTTTTTGGCTTAAACAGCTGATGTTATGAGGTTCTCGAGGCTTGAACTTGATTGTCAGCCAATGTACTCTTTTAGGAGAGGATGCCCAATCTGCCAGCCCTCTAAAATTGCCTATATTGTCATAGCTCTAATGAGTATGTCCTACAAGAGCAAATTGGAGGCTAAAAAATGCCTTTTGATGTTTTCAGACTCCATATAAAGTGCTCTGAAACCAATATGAATGATTACATATATTTTCTCCCACTAAGAGAGTGACAAAAACAGATTTAATAATGTACTAGTTATCATTTCATTGGAAGGGGAAGCTCTCTTAACAAATATATGGTAGATCATTGGGGGTGAAGAGACATGGATACAGTGACAAAAAATGTGCTGAAAAAAGTACCCCATAGCTACTTTCAATTTATTTTATGAACTGAAGAAAGGGCAAAGTACTTTATTCAGTGGAGTAGTTTAGCATCCTATCAGTTCAAAGTTAGGAGCTAGCAGGACACAGTGAAATGAGGATGTGAGTTCAAGGAAAATGAAGACCTCCCCCCACCCAACCTTCTCCCAGCTCTGCTGTGCAGAAAGTTTGATTTTGGGTGAGACTCGTTCACAAATTCAGGATTTCTCTTGTTTGTTGGGGAAGCCAGATCTGGGAATAAGGCCTTTTAGGCACATAGCAAACTTCTCTTTTCAACCTTGCTTGGATGACTTTCCTAAAACAACATGGAATTTTTTTTTTTCTGTTTTAGACATCTAGGCATGGCCAAGGAAATAAGTCACTCATATTTCCTCATAGAAAATTCCAAAATTCAAAAAGTTACTTCTCTGGCCTCCAGAAAAAAAATAATTCAGCTGCCCACAGGGATAGCATAGTCCATAATCAATATGGTGAAAAGAAAATGAAAGGGGAGGGAATAGAAGTATAAAGGGAGGGCAGAGGATGGAGGACAAGGGAGAAGAAAGGAAAATTCCGGGGGTCAAAAAACATTTAAAGATTTTAGTGTCTTAGAGAGCCTCTAGCACTGGGATTATCAGTTGGGAGGATAAGTAGCAGGAAGGAAAGGGTGACCCTACCCCTCACACCCAAAGGGAAGCAGGATCATCAGGTTGCTGTATATTATTTCAAAAGATCTATGAACATATTTAATATTATAGTATAATTTAAAATTATTATTTTAATAGTTTAAATCTCAGAAATTAATGATCCACAGAATTATCTTGGTGTGATGTTTGATGGGAATGTGTGGAGGGTCATTCTCAACCTTCTGGGTAAAGGGTGAGCAACTATGTCAGAATATACTTGGTACTGGGGTGGGGGGAAAGCATGATATTTTACATATTTATTTGAAAGAAGGCATATGGTAAATAGATTAAGAAACTGATCTAGACCAAGAAGAGCAAGCTTGGGAGATAATCTTTATTTGACAAATATTTACTGAGCATTCTACTGCGTTTGACACTCAGGTGTGGATATCTACTACTCAACTGAATTTGTAAATATGGAGCTTTGGGCTCCATAGGTGAGTTCTGGGCTTAAGGCAGAAACTTGGGACCATGTTTCAATATAAATGACAAGTAAGTTAAGGAACAAGAAGGACACAATGTATTTAACAACCAAGAATTTGTGGTTGACTTTGCGAGAGCATTTTGGGTTGAGGGATGGTGTGGAAGCAGATTGCAGGGGGCTAAGAAGAGGGTGGAAGGTAAGAGAGAGGAAGCTGTAACTGGACAGTCCTTTCAGGTAGCTTCATTAGGAAAAGGCAGGTTCATAAAGGTCAGAGATGGAGTAAAACTTGGAATTAAGGAAGAGTTGTTTATTTAATCCTCACCCAAGTGTGTGTGTGTGTGTGTGTGTGTGTATTTAAAATTAAATGTATATATATTTAATTTTAAATATATAAAATGGAAGGAAGGGAGGGAGAGAGAGAGAGAAACATTGATGTGAGAGGGACACATTACACATTGATTGGTTGCCTCCTAAATGCACCTTGATTGGGGCTGAGGATAGAACTTGCAACCCAGATATATGCCCTTGGCCAGGAATTGAACCTGAGACCCTTCGTGAGTAGGCTGACACCTCAACCAGTGAGCAACACCAACCAGAGCAAGGAGAGTTTTTTTTTTTTAATATGGGAGGTAATTGAATTGCAAAGCATTTCAATACATATGTAACACATAATTAACTATTAATTTACTGAATATTCATTAGAAATGCATTATGAGGTGGAATATGAGATGAAGAATGCATAGTTCTTGCTCTCAGAAAGTTTGTAGACTGGATTATTCAATAAGACCAATCACTAATAACAGTAATAGGCTAGAAATACTATGGCTTATCAAAGTGCTATGTAGATTTTAATACTTATGATCAAAAGTTATTAGATTAAAATATTGAAGATCAAAAGTGATTCATTCATGTAGGAGCAAGAAAGATATTATGGAGAAAGCAAATCTTGAAAAGATTATAACATGAGGAGTTTGGGAACCAAAGTATAAGGAAAGGTCATGTTGGGTTTGGGGTTATTAAATAATAGTCTTAAAAGGACATGCAGGACACATTGAATTTCTAATGTGGGGGCTTTAAATTTCAAGTTCATAGGTTTGGTTCAATTCTTGAGCAATTGGGGGGGGGGCTTTGAATAAGATAACGACATGATACAAAGGTATGCATTAGGAAAATGACCCTGGCAGCCATGTTTGGAGAAGACTAAAAGTGAGGAAGCGGGTTAAGAAATAGACCAGGTGAAAGGGTACCAGAGGCTCAATCAGGGTAGTGACCGTAGGAATGGAATAAAAGAGAATTAATTCACTCACTAATTCAATAGATATTAGTGCATACCTAATTATAAGAGCTCACATAAGAGATATGTGTGTGTAGGAAACTACAGCTACTCTGCTTAACTTTTATATCATGAATGCAGCCATAGGTGATACATAAACAAATGAATGTGGCTGTGTTTCAATAAAACTTAAATAATGTTGTGCAGTGGAAATACTCTGTATGATATCATAGTGATTGATAACATGCCACTATACATTTGTCCAAACACATAGAATGAAAAACACCAAGAATGAACCCTAGTATGAACTATAGACTTTGGGTAATAATGGTGTGCCAATGTAAGTTTATCAATTATAATAACTGTCCCACTCTGGTGAGTGATGTTGATAATGGAGAAAGCTGTGCATGTGTAGGGGTCAGGGGTATATGGGAACTACCTGAATCTTCTCAATTTGACTGTAAAAATATTCTTAGCTCAAGAGCAGTATAAAACCCTGCAGTGGACCAGAGTTGGCCTATGGACAGTAGTCATCCCAATCCGGCTTTAGGTAATACAGATCCCTGGGTTTTATGCTAGATCATCCCAATCAGAATAATTGGGGATGGGGCCTCAGAATCTGCTTTTTTAAAGGGTGTGATTTTTATTTCACTCTGACACTGTTGTCTGAGAGCAGAACTAGTAAGTGGGGAATGGTTGTACATGGTTCACTGGAAAATGTAAAGTCTCCAGGTCTCAAATTGCAGGACTGGGAACCACGGAGGGCTCTGGTGGTCTGGTGCTTGGCATGGAAGGAGTGGCCGAAGATGCACGGTTCAGGGGTCCAGGCTTGTGGCTAGGGCTTCGCTGAATGACTTTGGGCAATGTGGGGGTGAGACAGACTTGTCAGGAAGGTAAAGAAAGAGAGGAGGAGGCTGATGGACTAAAAATAATCAGGAGAATTGGGAGGATTCATGCTCATGAGAGTGGTAAATAGACTTGCAAGGTCAAGATTCAGAGGCAGAAGACCAGACATTGGTAGTTAGAGTAGACTTTCAGGATAGATGTGAAAGTTGGAGTATGAAGCAGAGCTGCATCAGGAGGAACTAACAGATGTGGGTTTTAATGGAGATGAGAGGTCAAGCACTTGTGAGACCTGGGGTCCTAAGGAGAGTTAAGTTGATACAATTGGACAACACAACTGATTGAGTGTCCAGGATGAAAATGCAAATGATTAGAGAAGCAAGAGAAGAGACTTGTCAGCATGGGTTCCCCTGGCCAAGGAGATGTGGAAAAGTGTTCATAATATTTAGATAGGTAGATAACGTGGGAGAAGGAGGAAGAGAGATATTCACCAGTCATCTTTCTGTGCCTCTTTAGTTTAGTATGTAAACTCATTTGACCTTGCAACAAACTGCTGAGGGGAGTATTATTCCCATCCCAATGGAGAAGAATCTAAAGTTTATAGAGGTTAAAAGTCCAACGTTGTACAGAGAATAAAATGATAAACTGGTCTCTATGACTGGGAAGCCCATTATCTTTTTCCTTTCCTGTTTTATTTTATGTATCAGCTTCAGTAGATTTGTCAATAATAGATTCTTAAAGCAGAATATTGAGAAAGGTTTTGAGGTAGGTACTAATGTGGCAGGATAGTAAGAAGCTAGGAAATTTTCTGGGCAAGTGGAAGAAGAAAATGAGACAAGAAAATTAAACAAGGCCAAACAATTTCAGAAGCTGGCAGCCAGCGTGCAAGACCTTATCTTCCTGCAACAAAGACACTTGAGAACAAATGGTTAATACCTTTCCTCCCTACCCAGAAAATACAGAGGGGGAAAGAAGAGGGAGTTTTATCTCACCCACTAAACAAAGAAGTCAGCAATCTTAGGACTTGCAGAAATAAAATCACCAGATGTTCTCATAAATTCTGGGAAAAATTACAACAAAATAAAAGGGGGGCCTTGAAATCTAGTCTCTTGCCCAAGATATCTGGCAGAGGAACTGCAAAACCTGTAGATAGAAAAACAGAAAACCCCTAAACCATCCAGGCAAGGAGCTCAGACTAGTTGGGTACCCACTTGTGCTATATGCCAAGTGTATTTTTAATAAATTTTCTTGATTTGCTACAATGCTGCTGTCTGTCATTTGTCCCAACTCTTATGAGATTGACAAGAGCTGAGGAGGGGCAGCCCTCCCCCTCTGACTCAGGGGGCTGTCCAGTAATAATGCTACTATATTTTGTTAGCTTCAGGTATGGGTAGAGTTCATGGAGTGACCCATAACAAGAGGACTTGCAGCTGGGTGAGATTCTCATGCCTTAGAAAAGTGAATAACAGTAATAATTGCCATTTATAAGACCTACAATGCACCAAGCAATTTGTAAATTACAATCTCATTTACAACATCCAGGAGGTAAATATTATGACAATTCAGGAGATAAATTTTATTATCCTAAATTTATAGGTGATGAAATAGAAGCTCAGAAAGTACAGGAAACTTGCCCAGCATCATATAACTGGGACTTGAATTCAGTCTGTGGAAAGCCATGTTCTCCCTTCCCACCTGATGTTCTAGTACTGTGATGACATGCCTTCTAAGCTGGTGTCAGCATCTTCACAAAATGACAAAGGAAGTGATAAGACTGTTGAGAGCTTAAGACTAAACTAGATTGGGCTATCCTGGTCTTAGTGAAGAGCTCCAAACACTCCTTCATCACTTTACACTAAGGTGGTGATTTGTGGAACATTTTGAAAAACATTGAAGGTAGTCTTAAAATTGAACAGGAACAAAATCATAAATGTGAGTGTATGCTGAAGGTGGTGGGGAAGGAAATTGACTATCAATTTTGTTCATGCTGGAGCAGATGGTAAGTTTGTTTTAAATACTATATGAAATGGCACACCACCATGGGAAGCAGTATATAGGCATATTGGCCACTCGTGACCTATGTTCCAAGCTATTTTAATCTACAGAAAAGAAAAGCCTTACAAGATCATGGTTAAATTCCCTCTTGTTTTGAAATTATTTTACCCAGGGTACAGTGAACTAAACAATTTTATGTTTCAGGGACATTTAGTTTTCATGTCTCTCTGCCCAGAGTGTGCCCTCTCATTCCCTTGATCCCTAACCCCTGCTCACCACATAAAAAGTGTCATTTTTCTTTTCTCTGAACTCTTTGTTCTTTTGTCTTCATGTTTGCTTAAGCATTCCTACCTCTGGATCGTCATTATTACATCCTCTTGTGTTCATTTTGTTTTGCCCTTCCCAGTGGCTGGAGTGTATCTTTAGAGAAAACACCTTCGTAAAACAGTAAAAATTTCCTCTTTGTTTTTGCAACTTTTCCTGTAATCTTATAAAATAGTCCACCTAATCCTGTGTTTTCTTTAAAATAAACTTTATTGTTGAAAGTATTACATAAGTCTTCCTTTTCTCCCCATTAACCTCTTCCAGCCTGCTCTTATCCTCCCATTTCCTCCTCCCAGGCCCTCACCTCCCAGTTGTCTGTGTCCATGGGTTATGTATATATGCATACAAGTTCATTGATTGACCTCTTACCACCCACCCTCCCCTGCCTTCCCTCTGAGGTTCAACAGTCTGTTCATGCTTCTATGACTCTGGGTTTATTTTTGATCAGTTTATTAACATTAGCCCAAGACTTTTTACAGTTTCCTCCAAATCTCTCTTGAAACTTTATAGTTTTTGCCCTTACTTTTGCTTCAGGCGCTTATTTAAGACATGAGTTTTCAAGTTCTCCAGACTGGTCTCTGCTCATTATTCTCTTCTCTGTTTTTCTTTGCTCCCTCATGCTGCCTTTCTTTTTCTGTCTTACTTTTTTTTTTCCTATCTTTTTTCTTGTTTGTACCTTCATATCCATGTTTTTCACCCCTCCGGAACTCTGGGCAGAATAAACTGCTCTCTATTGTGTTCTTTTTCCATAACTTCCTCTGAAACTCTCCTTTATCTTTTAACCTTAATTCTCTTTTATTAAATCCCTCCCCTCCCAAATCCATTAACTTTTCTTCAGTCTTCAGCTATAAACCTTCCCTTCAATCTATTCCAAAACCCATCAGTTGTTTGATTCACTTCCTCACCTCTGACTTTCTCTTGACCTTCTCTCAACTACTTTGTCACTATTCTCTACACTGAAATGGTACTTACCAAAGAAGCTCTAATGACTTCTTCCTGGACAAATTGAGTGTTCTTTCATCTGTGGTCCTTATCTTTCCTGGCAATAGCTCTATCTAGAAGATGGTAGATCATCTTTGAAATTCTTTTGAAGGTGGACTTCTTTTTTTTTTTTAAACTAAAAAAAAAAATCTCGTAAACTGGGCATCATTTTGCTTATTTTGCTCATGGTAATCAGAGATGGCTTACTGTTTGCATTTCCAATAGCTGTGCCAGTGGGTTTTGAATGGCCAGTAAAAGGTTTTCTGGTTTGGATAGGGTTCTCTTCCCTGAAGGACAGACTTCTGAGTCAGTCTTATACCTACTCCCACATACTGAATTTCCCTAAATCTAGCTTGCAAGTTATTATCACAGTCAGGAAATCTAAATAAATGACTTTTTTGGGGGGTGGGGGGGAGAAATAATTCCCTTGGTCACTTTGGTTTTTGTGAGGAAACTTCAGACTTCCCCAGCTCAAATTCAGTTGAAAATTAGAATTTTAAATATTTCTGAATTAAACATGAAAGAATAAAAACTCCCTTGTACAATTCTAATTAATAATGAAGATTACTTCAGCCTTTATTTGGCTATCATAAATATATTTTTGCAACTATTATTGTTCTTGAGAAATTATAATCATCATTATGTACAACAAGAGTTAAAAGTTCCAATGATAAGGGGAAAATGATTTAAAGATTACTAAGGTTATGGCTCTGCAACAAAAGACTTAGAATTCCACATTCAGACTGCTGCTATTTTTCCCTGATAACTGCAAGGGGGTGTAGCCTTAGATTTCCCTGATTCCTTCATGCAGCTTTATGTCATTCCTGTTAACATTATTTAAATATAGCTTTCTTAATTCCTGAGAATAGTTCTGAAAATAGTGTTTTGACTAGTAATATGGAGAAGACAAAGAAACCAAAGACAAAGGCAAGATGTGCACTGACTGATTTATGTCACTTTAATAACATAATTACTTGATGAGCACTTACATGATTTAGTTACTGATCTTCAACCTTTCAGAGCTAGAGAATGAATTGCTGATCTATTTCTCTGAGGTACTGTCAAAAATTTTGAGCAATGCTATATATTCAGTGGTATTTTAGGAGGTATATTCCTTAGTTATATCATTAAGTATTTCATCATATAAAATAGGGCAGTTTAGTGAAAATATTTCATAGCAGAACCAGACTGTTTTCTGAATTGGTGCTCTCCTTAATTTCCCCAGGCTGGATACATTTTAAAGTAGAGAAGAGAATAATGTGCAATCTTTTTGTCTGATTTACAAATAATGGAAAAATGCAGCAATAAGATTTATTCAGCATTCCATCAGGATTATGCATCCGGTAACATTCTCCATAGCATCAAGTCTAGACACCATCTCTATCTTGAACTTAGACTTATCCCAAAGAAGTATGTCTTCCATGGAGAGAGGGGGTCACACTGATGATGCTTTCTAGGAGTAAATATAGAAGGTGGTACTCCTGCAGTGAAATGCTGTGCTGAGAGCAAACCATCTACTGTCACCCTGTGCAGCTTTTCTTACATGATGGACCGTCTCTGGAGGTCAATGTCAACATTCATTTATTCTTCAACTTGTTTGTATTGGGAACTTATTTGTTGCAGCTACTCTTTCAAGTTTGAGGCTGAAGAGTGAGCAAAACGTTGTCTTAAATTATTGGGGGCAGGGTGTCATTAAAATTACAGGTAATTCCTGGTTTTATGGACATTTACAATATAGTAGGATAAGTGCTGCAATTGGATTAAGCCCAGGATGCAGTAGGAACACACAAGAAGCTATGTCTGGAGGTACATGGGATTATTGGAGGTAGACTTCCTGGAAGAAGTAGGAGTCAAGTTGATACTACAATAATGAGCAGTGTTGAACATGTAAAGAGATGGCAGAATATCCCCTCAAGTGGGGAACAGCATGTGTGAAGCCACTCAGGAAATGCTGTAGAGTGAGAGGAGAGGAATGGGGGAAATGCAGATGGAGAGAAGGTAAACCCACATAATGAATATTTTGTATGACCTGCATAGTATTTATTCTGAGCATGGTAGGGAATTGTGGAAATATTTTGAACAGAGGAATAACATATGTAGACATATTTGTGTTTTACAAATATCACCTTAGTTATATAATGACTAGAGGCCTGGTGCACGAAATTTGTGCATGGGGGGGCGGGGGGAGGAAGGTATTCCTCAACCCAGCCTGCACCCTTTCTAATCTGGGACCCCTCGAGGGATATCTGACTGCCCCTTTAGGCCTGATCTCAGTAGGATTGGGCCTAAACGGGCAGTCAGACATCCTTCACATAATCCAGGACTGCTGGCTCCAAACTGCTTGCCTGCCTGTCTCTCTGATTGCCCCTAACCACTTCTGACTGCCAGCCTGATCACCCCCTAAACACTACCCTGCCAGACTAATTGATGTCTAACTGCTCCCCTGCCAGCCTGTTTGCCCACAACTTCCCTCCTCTGCCGGCCTGCTCACCCCTAACTGCCCTCCCCTGCAGGCTTGATCACCCCCAACTTTCCTCGCCTGCTGACCTGGTCACCCACAACTGCCCTCCTTTGAAGACCTGGAACCTCCCAATGGCCCTCCCCTGCTGGCCATCTTGTGTCCACATGGGGGCAGGATCTTTGACCACATGGGGGACAGCCCTTTTGTGTGTTGGAGTGATAGTCAGGTGAAGTGGGAGCAGGGATAGAAATAGAAAGCAGAGTCTGGTCAGGAGTCTCTATAGTCATCTAGGAAAGAGATGATGGTGTCTGAGATGAGGAGAGTGGATAAATTTGGGGGAAATGTAGGAGATAGAATTGATAGAAGATGGTGATTAGATACTGGGAATGAGAGACAGGGAGGACAGTAGAAAGACTAGAAAGTCTACTCTAGGCCATTTGAAAAAAGGTGATCTGTTTAGTGAGAGAAGAGGAAGGAGTGGTATGTTTGGTGCAGGGAGTAGAGCTCAACTTTGGTTATGCTGACTTTGAATGAATGTGTAAAAGAAGGTGGACCAACCCTACTTTTGTTTCAGAAGTTGACGAAAGAAGTTTCTCATGGGCCAATTATAGAAATAGTAACACAGAATCTTCTCAGCATTAATTTTATCTTTTAGAACTATTTCCTGAAGAAAATCTAATTACTTGGTACAAAAATAGAGTTGAAGCTTGAGCATGTGTGTCTGGATGAGACTTGGTCTTAGCACTTCTCTCAAGCTTGGAAATGAGGGAGGGCATAGGTGGGTAGATTTAGTTGACAATAGAGTTTCATTGCTATGAGTTGCCAATATGTCACCTGATCCATTTCCTTGAAAGAACAAGCAAGTTAGTACTGTGCACTGCAGCTAGGCTAAAGGAGTGCCTATTCTTGGAGCAGTACTCAGAAATGTAATCAAGGTAAAAAATTGAAGTGCAAATGTAGTCAAAGTAAAAAATTGAAGTTAGGGGTACGCTGTGGAGGTGAGGAGAGAGGTAATCTAGAGGAGAGAGTCTGATGTGTCACAAAATGAAAGGAGCAAAAAAGCAAGTAATATGAGCTGGATTACCAAGCAAGTGACATGCAGATTCAGAGGCCTGACACAGAATAATAGGTTGGGTTTGTGAGCAAATGAACTGGTATGGACATGTCTCAGGGCCCCAGGCTGATGCTGGAAGCTGCCTTTTGGAAATTCTCAGGGACGTGGTGCTGGCTGTATTCATGAAGTCAGAAATAGAGCAGGTATCCATGTTTCCGTACTTGGCTCCTCTTTTCCTGTAGGCTTGAAACCTTTTCAATTTTGGAAGTAATTTCAGTGTTAGAAATTCAGGTCTGACTGTTCCTGTGGGTGAATTACTTTCTTAATTTTGAGATAGGGAAGAATGGTTGGAATGGGGGACCTATGAAATGTGTAGGAAAAGTTGGTGGCCAACTCCAAGGAGGAATGCAGGTATGGATCTTCTAGGAAATGTCAGAGTTGCATAAATTCTTTTAAGAGAGGTAAAAAGTAAAGGGTTGCTCTGGACAACAGGTGATAGTTAATAGCAACTTCTTGGTAGAGCCCCTATGAGCAGTTCTAAGGAGGTAGTCTCTAGCAGTGGAGCTCAATAGCATCTGTTCCTCAGTAGGATACTAAGATTCTGGGATGAGGGTTTGTAATGGTTAATTTTATGTGTGAACTTCACTGAGATAGAGGGTGCCCAGGTTAAACATGATTTCTGGGTGTGTTGGTGAGCATGTGTGTCTGGATGAGACTGGCATTTGAATCCATGGACTAGGTAAAGCAGATTGCCCCTCCCCAATGTGAGTGTGTAATCCAATCCTTTGAGGACATGAATAAAACAAAAAAAGATGAAGGAAGAGGGAATTCACTCTCTCTGCCTGACTTCTTACTCTTAGACATTGGTCTTCTCCTGCCCTTAACTGGGACTTACATGATTGACCTTCCAGTTCTAAGAACTACACCACTGGATTTCCTGGGCTTCCAGCTAGCAGATTGCAGATAATGGGACTTCTCAGCCTCATAATCACCTGAGCTAATGCCTTACAAAAAAAAAAAATCACACACACACACACACACACACACACACACACACACACACACTGTATTGGTTCTGTTTCTTTGAAAAATCCTAATACAGGCTTAAAATGAAAAGCTCATCTTTGCCTCTCATTATATTCTGATTTGGACATGAAAGAAGGTGCCTGTTACCAGCAAAGGAACACATAATACTATTGCTGATGTCAGAGAGCTCCATTGCTTGGATACAAAGGGCAGGTCCCAATAGTGATGAATGTGGAGCCTTGTGAACTGGGACCATGTTGAATTTTCAGACCATTAGAACACAAGAAAATATGACTTTCTGCCCATATATCAGTTGTATAGACACCAATGAAGGACAGGTTTGGATGAGCATCCAGGATGAATTTTTTTGTTGTCCCTTGCTATGCTGGCCCAGGATATGCACAGTTGTGTATAAGTGTAGGGAAAGCCCAGTATGCTTTCAACATTACACACAGGTTGTTATATTCATAGAGGTCAGAGGGGCACATCACTCTGGTGAATCATTGTGCAGTCTCCCTTGTTGGAAGTGGGCCCATGGCTCTGTCAGTTAACTAAGTTGGCTGTGAAATCTAATGATGTACTGTCCCTATTGAAATCTGCAAATCATGGCTTTGTATACATTTTAGTTTATGGGCTTGTCAAACACCTGTCTCAGGACAGTAAGAAACCACAGGATTTCCTGTGCAGAGGACAGAGGACTCACACATTCTATCACTGAGCATCCCTAGATAAATGTGATATAAGAAATGCATTTTGCTTGACTTTCCAGGTACCTATTCTACATCTCTCTAAAAGGTGGCACCTGCAGCAAGAAGCAGCATACACTCATAGAATCCCCTACAAGAAACCTAGGAGGAATGACTGTGGGTAACATGCCCAAGGGTCTGGCCAGGAACATTTGTGAGCATGAGTTCCCTTTCAATGCCTAGCCACCTGATCACCTCACCAGACTGGCTTGGGGCATTCCCTTTAAACCAGTGTTTCCCAACTTTTTTTGGCCACACCTCACCTAACCATCTCTAAAATCCTGATGCTTATTCTGTGACATACAATTCCTATTATTCATGTGGAGGAAATCTAAAAAGCAATTAACTTGCTCTAAACAAGCTTCCAAAGAACATGGCATCTATGAAAGAGAAAAATAAAAGAACAAAAGGACAGTTGAAATACCGAGGAAGAAATTACTAAGAAATTATTTAAAAAAATAATAATATGAAGTAATTTAAAAAATAGCAAATAAAGTTTCAAAACACATAATAAGGAACTGAAATGCATAAATGTCACAATATATATTTATATACTGTATATGAGGCCCTTAGAACAATAAGAAATGCAAAAAATTCACTGTTAATAACTCATTCCTGCATTTCTCCCCTTAAAAATCACATTGACCCCCTGTGGGGCGTGTGTTCCACATTGGGAACCACTGCTCTAATGGGTTCTAAAGGACACTTATTCTGCATAAAATAGTCTTGATTACATTTACGCAAAAATCCTAAAAGATACTTAATGAACTTTTCTATCCTCTCTAGGAACTTGTTTTGGCTTTAGTGGGAATCTACTTGGGAGGCAGTTTTCACTTTGCTGTTAGCAGATGATTGTGGCCTCTTGTTCTAGTGATTGGGGAGCTTTACTAGAGGTGGGGGGTGATTAATGATGGCCTGGGTGACCTAGATATACTTGGATTGGCAATGCACATTCAACAGGCCAAATAGGTTTTTGGCTCATGTTAAAAACAAAACAAAAAACAACAACAACCCTCATAGTCAACGGTGATATGCTTATTATGAAAAAGCTACAAAAGGATAAAATTCCATCTAACCATTATTCATTAATTTCTGTTTTTAACAGCTTATAAATATCCTCAGGTGTTTTTGTTACATAGACAGGGAGCGATGCTTAGAACATAGAATTAACTAGGATTATAATGGGTGATAAAAATGAAAGTTTATTAACTTCAGATTGTTCTTGGGGATGGAAACAGAGCAGAGGGAGCTTGCAGGGGGAGTTTGCAGGCCCCTATCCTTATCACCTGTATGTAATAACTCTACTTTATCTGGACTCTCAGATAAGAGTCCTTTGTACTATATGCATAACCCATGGGCACTGTCGGTAGGGTGGTGAAGACCTGGGGCAGGGGATGGGTGTGGGCTTGAAGGGGTCAATGGGGGAAAATGAGGGACTTATGTAAACTTCAACAATAGAGATTCAATTAAAAACAGATTCCTTCGTACAGTGCATTTCTTGGCTAAAAACCAAGAGTCTAAAAACCACTGGTGTAACTTACTCTCTTATTTGTAAGTATAGAAACTGGTCTCCACAGCAATAAAATGACCTGCTCAAGAACCCATAGGCAATGAATTTGGGCATCCTACCCAGTCTGATTCCTCCAATTGTCTCCTAAATTCTCAGTATGGCTCCAGGGACAATCAATGGCCTGGGTCAGTGGTCGGCAAACTGCAGCTCTCGAGCCACATGCAGCTGGTGAGCCGCAGTTTTCCACTCTGTTGACTAATGAGTTTGCTGACCACTGGGATAGGGGCTTAATCACAAGGAACAACAACAGCCTGTAATTATTGGAATCAAAAGTCTAGGTCAGTGATCAGCAAACTCAGTCAACAGAGTGGCAAACCATGCCTTGCGAGCTGTATGTGGCTCAAGAGTGCAGTTTGCCATCCACTGGCCTGGCTGATCTAGTCTTGAAGGGTGCATTAGAGATACACTAGTTTCATGTGAATTTATTAGGGATTATGAAGAGAAAAAATGTACTAATATTAAATGAACTTGGGAAATAGAGAACTAGCTGAAGTTTTATCTAATGCACTTCTCCCCATAGTTGTAAATATACTAATATTAATGTAAAATTTAATAAGGAAAAAACATGCACATTTCCTAAACTTATTTGATTATAGAATTCTCTTTTTAAGGAGATAATTTTCCATGAAACACACTTTGGAACCACTCTATTTTTTAAATTTAATAAATCATTTTTGTTCAGATTATTATAATTGTTCCTCTTCCCCCCCCCCCTTAGCTCCCATCCACCTGGTTCCCACCCCACTCTCTGCCCTTACCTCCCCCGCCCCACTGTCTTCACCCATAGGTGTATGATTTTTGTCCAGTCTCTTCCCACACCCCCCACATTCCTTTTCCCCTGAGAATTGTTAGTCCACTTTCTTTCTATGCCTCTGATTCTATTACATTCACCAGTTTATTCTGTTCATCAGATTTTTAATTCACTTGATTTTTAGATTCACTTGTTGATAGATATGTATTTGTTGTTCATAACTTTCATCTTTACCTTTTTCTTCTTCTTCTTCTTAAAGAATAACTTTCAGCATTTCATATAATACTGGTTTGGTGTTGATGAACTCCTTTAACTTTTTCTTACCTGTGAAGCTTTTTATCTGCCCTTCAATTCTGAATGATAGCTTTGCTGGGTAGAGTAATCTTAGTTGTAGGTTCTTGCTACTCATCACTTTGAATATTTCTTGCCACTCCTGTCTGGCCTGCATAGTATCTGTTGAGAAATTAGCTGACAATGTTTGGGTACTTCCTTATAGGTAATTAACTGTTTTTCTCTTGCTGTTTTTAATATTCTCTCCTTGTCTTTGGCTCTTGGCATTTTAATTATGATGTGCTTTGGTGTGGTCCTCTTTGAATTCCTTTTATTTGGGGTTCTCTGAGCTTCCTGAACTTCTAAGTCAATTTCTTTCACCAAGTGGGGGAAATTTTCTGTCATTATTTCTTCAAATAGGTGTTCAATATTTTGTTATCTCTCTTCTTCTGGCACCCCCATAATTTGGATAGTGGTACGCTGAGGTTGTTCCAGAGGCTTCTTACACTATCTTCATATTTTGGGATTCTTTTTTGTTTTTCAGTTGAGTGTTTTTTGCTTCTTTGTATTTAAAATTTTTGACTTGATTCTTGTAGTGCTCTAGTCTGCTGGTAGGTCTCTGTATAATATTATTTATTTCAGTCAGTGTATGTTTAATTTCTAGTTGGTCTTTTTTCATATCCTCGAGGGTCTCACTAAATTTACCTGCCTTTTCTAAGAGTCTCTTGAAAAACCTTATAACCGTGGTTTTGAACTCTATATCCAGTTGTTTGCTTTCCTCCATTTCTTTCATTTGTGATTTGTTTCTTTGTTTCCACTGCTTCCCTGAGTTGGTGGAGTGGCTTTGTGTGGTAGGTGTCCTATAGGGCCCAGTGGTTCAGCCTCCCCAGTTACCTGAGGTGGAGAGTTTTGTGCACCCCTTTGTGGGCTGTGTGCACAGCCTTGTTATAGTTAAGTCTTGATTTTTGTTGGTATCACTGGGAGGAATTGACCTCCAGGCCAATTGGCTGTGAAGATCAGCTGTGTCTATGCCAAGAGAACTTCTGTGCTAGAGACAGCCTTATGAGATAAGACTTGCAAACTTGCAAAAGCCTCTGTGCTAGCTTGGATGGGGAAGAGTCTCAGGGCGGAGCAGACAGCCCTGGCTTACTGTCAGCCCTGCCCTATGAAGTTCTTAGGTTTGACTGTCCCATGGTAATCACTGCAAGCACCTTTGAGAGAAAGCTGCCCTCAAATTTCACCCACTGCCAGACAGTCCAGTTTCTCTGCCAATGAATCTGGATTCTCAGATTCTCCCCTGAAACTGGAGTTCAGTGCAGTCTGGAGCTTCTGTTTCCCTCCTGCTAGAGAAAGCCAGTGGCACACTCAACAGTCTCCTCTGTGCACACTCACATGTGCGCCTCCAGACCTCTGCCTTTCACAGCTCCCTTGAGTTTCCATGTGCTTTTCTCTTTTCCTGTCAGTCCAGATTCCCCCCGTATGAGTCTGGGTCCCCAGAGTCTCACCCAGAACTTAGGTTCAGTGCAGTCGGGAGCCTCCATCTCCTTCCCACTAGAGAAAGCCAGCTAATCACTTAGCTGCCTGTCCTCTCCACATATGTGTCTCCATACCTCAGCCTTTTGCAGATCCCCGGATAATCTGTGTACTTTTCTCTTTCCTTCTAGTTGTAGAATTTCCACTCAGTCAGCTTTCCTGTGGTTCTCAACACTGTTCGTTTTGTCTTTTACTTGTAGTTTTGAAATTGTTGTGCAAGGTAGCAGTTTAGGTGTTTATCTATGCCGCCATCTTGGTTTCTCTGTCTCAAACCACTCTATTTAAATGTGCACTTACCAATGAAGATCTTGAATCACTGGCAATCTAAAAATATTTTAGATGTAGAATGTATTAAGTAAAATGTGCTCAGGATAAATTGCATATGTGATATCACTGACTGATCAATTGCAAGTTGAGAGGGAAGTTACTTAAGTAACCAATTGTTGAAAATATCCTTTAAGTTTCATTGTATTGGACAATGTAAGTCTCCCTATAACACTGATTGTATAGATGTTGTAGGTGATATTTGGGCTGAGAGGAGGCACCTTAAATCTCTTTTCTAATTCCAACTGGCTTTAGCACATTTTAAGCTTTCACTATTATAATCATTCTTGTTGGTTATTATTATTCTAAATAAAAATCCTATATAATAATAGAGGAATATGCAAATTGTCTGTTACTCTGTAATATCTCGACCTTTTGCAGGAAGCTGCCTGTCTGTGCAGGGCAAGGCATTGCTCCAGAGATGGGGTGGAAGTGCGAAGGTGCCCAGTGGAGGCAGGACCATCCCATGGCAGAGAGGGCAGGATGAGAGCCCATAGTGCCCCCCTCACCAGTCCTTTGCCATCCACCACTCGCAATCAGAATACCCTGCCACTCACCTGCCAGGGGAAGGAGCACAGTGCAGCAGGCAGGAGGCTTCCATGTTCTCTTCTGGCACCATGATGGGGCAGAGCCGCCCCATTGCTCAGGAGACAGGACAGAAACGGGGAGGTGCCTGGACAAGGTGGGACCAGTCCAAACGCTACTCAAGGGACTGAGGGTGGAGCTTGAAGTGGCCAGAGAAGGCCAGAGGGGTCAGGGGCTGGGCCAGGCATGCTGGAGCTCACCGTGGAGAGGTTTGGGTATCAAGGCAGGACAGGGCCACATGATTTTCGTGCGCTGGGCTCCTAGTAACTTTGTAATTACCAATAGCAAAGCAGTATTTAAATTGCCACTCTAAAATATTCTACCATCTTACTAGCTTAGTTAGTAGTCAGAAGAGACAGTACTGTACACAAGTTAACAGCACAGGCTTCAACAGCAGATTTTCCATGTTTGTGTCCCTGCTCGGCCATTTGCGAGTTCTGGGATCTTGGGTAAGTTACCTAACTCGTTTGTGCCTCAGCTTCCTCGTTTGTAAAATGGGGATACTACTTTTAGAATGCAGTTCTGAATTTTATCATGAAGATTTTTGATTTTTTGAAGAGAGGTAATACTAAAGGGAAGAAACATCATCCAAAATGGAAACTATGCTATTTTGAAAAATTTCCTGAGTCCTTACTCTGTGACTGCTTTGAAGCCTTCCTAGCCTTTACTAATTAGTATATTACATGTATTGGGTAAAATAAGATCTCTTTTGCGTTATTATTTATTTCTCAGAATGCTTTACTCATAGTCTTGACATTCACTTACACAACATGCTCTTCATCTTTGAGATATTTTCCTTTTGGAGCAATAGAAAGGGATATGAGCACCAAACTGCCAGACAGGGGATGACCATGGTTAGTTGAAATAATTCAGTGTGCAGGGCCAGGACTAAGCACCAAGACAAATAGTTCTTTCCCTTGACCTCCTGTGAGGTCCTAAACTCCAACTTCAGGGGAAAAGGGTGAGGTTAAGAAATAGTAAAACATATTGAAGATATGCTATGAGACGGGACCAGACTTTTCCACAGCTGAGACTATTTGTTAATACCTAATGATTACTGGAGAAGTTATGGTTGCTGCCTGAGATATTTTCAACAGCGGTGGGAGATTTGACAAAGCAGAGATGAAAGGCCACGTGGGAGGGACAGTTAAATTGGTCTCTAATCTCACTTTTAGGAATCCCCTCATATAATAAACTGGTTACATGTATTTACTGCTCTGAATCCTGCATCAGTTCATTAATCATCAATAGCAAATTAGTCCAAACTGTTTCCCCTGTAATTCAGATCAGATGTGTGCATTCCACCATAGATTGAATTGCTATTGAATAAAGTAGTATAATTTCCCAGATCTTTTATTTAATATTCCATATTAAAATGGAGCCTCAGACGGAGAGGCATGTGGTTTTCCTCTTGCGCAGGTTTGCACGGTGCTTAGACTGTCAGGGGCTTGAGATGAAGCATGGCTAACCACACATGAGTGAGTGGCAGGCAGTTCCAAGATCTCCTGGTGTCATCTGCAGGTCAGTTAACAGTAAGCACATGGCTGAGTAATTCAGTAACACTGTCAGTTAATTATAAGTCCCCCCCCAAAATTCTTGTATTCCTCAATTGCTGAATAATTATAGTCATTGTTAGAGTATTTTTTATTGTATTTGGTTCCACAAAACTTTATAATGATATTATTTAAATTAACTTTTCATTGCAAGAAACATTTCTGGATGTTTATTACTGTTCTTCACATTTTTTCAGATGAGGACATCTGTAAGGACTTGGCTTATGATTTTTGTGAATTCAAGGAATCATTTCTACAGTTTATTACCCACTCCATAACTTACGATATTTGTGGAATTTGAAAGGGGAATAAAAAAGTATTTTACTTAACCACTAATATAACTGATAGTAATTAAATTTTGATTTTAGAAAAATGTTTATGGTGAATATCTGGGAATATTTGTTTTTAAACCCTTAATATATAAGCATGTTCAGTGGGTTGGCAGGGAGTATAATTAGGGAAGTGGTCATATATTTTCCAGTTCTTCATTTCTTTTAGGGTTTATTATTTGCTAAACAGAGATTAGAAATACACAGTACATGTACATCAAGTTTTTAAAATCAGAAAGCTATAATTATGAGTCTTTCTCTGCATCATTGACTGCAATTAAGCAAATATACAGAAAAAATAAAGTTCTGAGTCTTACATTAAACATTCAAAATAAAGAAATAGTAGAGATTTAGGTTTCATGTCAACACCACAGAGCTTTTGTTGAAATATCTTCTCTTACGCTGTTGTTCAGTGTTGCTGTATTCACTTCCCTTTATATGTATTCAATAGAAAATCAGAGGAAAGGCACATAACTGAGTCAGTTATAAATGTTTAAGGAGTGATCACTTGGGCCAGAACATGATCTCCAAAGCTCTGCGGAATTGTGAAGGAGCCAAGTTGCAGATCCTTAGAATAAAATCTGCTATCTAGTGGGGGAATGGGAAGATGTGACTAAACAGGACTCTGAGACCTTACTTTTACCAGGCCTAAGATGAGATTGTTTCATAAGGCGAGCACAGAGAGGGTGCAGGAAGGGGAGGGGGAGCAGATTTAAACCATAGCAGCAAAAGCATATAAACTGTGAATCCAGGATGTGTGTTAGCCTGACAATAAACTTCTCTAATTTCAGAAACGAAACTAGCATCAGTCTTTGCTCTTTGAATGAGTGGGTATTTATAAAGAGATACAGACTCATAGAGTATGTTTAAGCATTCTTACTTTTCTCCTGTATTTACAAGATAAAGGAACGTTCTCTAAGTAAAGAAGTTCGATGGGTTACAGTTTCTCACACTCCAAATAGGGTTTTGTGCCCACCAGAGGTGAAGAGGATGGGTGGAATTGTTCCAACAATTGTAAGAATCGTGGGACAATGGATCTTTTCTTGAGCAGTCAGGGAAGGGACAGCACTTCCATCAGCTGATGAGTGGGTAGATAAGCAGTGGTGTAGACTGTCTGCTCTTTTGAAGGCTGGTTTGTAGAGGAGGCCCTTGGGTATCTTGTCTTATAAGGCCAGTAGATGTACCCCTGAAGTTTATCTAAGTGACCAGATAGTCAGTGGCTGGACTGTGAAGATGAAAATGACCTCTCAAATTTCTTTAAATTTATAGGTAGATACCAATCACAGGCATATTTCAAATATTGCATTTGGGCTCAAATATACACAGATTCAGATAATATAATAATGTTGCATCAAACTGCAAGGTCCATAACTTCAACTGTTTTAGGGGACAGGCAGTCTTTTGAACAAAAAAATTAAGTTACATTACAAAACATCAGTTTCACCTGGTTGGTGTAGGACAGTGGTTGTGCATCGACGTATGAACCAGGAGCTCATGGTTTGATTCCTAGTGAGGGGACATATTAAGATTGTGGGCTCTATCTCCAATAGGAGGCATGCAGGAGGTAGCCAACCAAGAATTTTTTGTCATTCATTGATGTTTCTCTCTCTCTCTCCTCACTGAAATTAATAAAAATATATTTAAACAAAACAAAACAACACACAAAGCATCAGTTTCTTGGGGGGCGAGGGAGAGGGGTTTCCAAGCCTGAGAGACAATATGGTGAGGTTTTTGCTGGAAGCATAGAATACTACCCAGTAATATGTTAAGAACTGAGAATAGGGAAAAACAGGCACTAATTGGTAGAAAATAATGCAGGACTTAGTTTTGAATTTTTAATAAATATTAGGAGAAATTGGAGTTTTTATTCTGGAAAGAGGTCAGACAGTGGCATTTGATATAGTTACTTTTACTGTTGTTTAAAGAGAGGATGGCCAAAAGAATGTAATTTGGAGGCTGCTTATTGAGATATTAGACTTTATAGACAGAAAGGAGACAGGTAATACTCTGCTTATTTTACAGATGAAAAAAACTAAAGCTCAGAGAGGTTAATTTCTGAGATTATATGGATAATCAGGAAGAGTCTGGGACTTGAATAAATTATTTCTGACTCCAAAATCAATTTATTTATTCATTTAAAATTTTTATTTACTGTTGAAAGTATTACAAATGCCCTCCTTTCTCCCCATTGACTCCCTCTACCTTTCTCTTGACACCCCCATTCATTTATTTTTAAGATAATAAGGTAGATATGTTAATATAATAGATAAAACAATTGTAGAAACTAACAATGTATTAAGAGACAGGGAAAACAAAATTTGTTTGAGAAAATTGGAAGATAGTAATCTCATATACAGTCCTAGAAAAGCATTTCTCTGTGGGTGCCCACTATTGTTCGATCTTCACTCAGTTCAGATCAAGATGCTTTAATGCATCAAGAGTGTTTTTCAAAGTTGAATAATGTATATACTCCTTATTTTAATTGTATAATAATTATTAAACTTTTTATTATGATAAATCTTAAGCACAAAAAACTATATTATAAAGTACCATCCTATCTAATAAAAGAGTAATACGCAAATTGGCCATCACTCCAACACATAAGATGGCCACCCTCATGTGGTCAATGATGGTTGCCTCATGTGGACACAAGATGGCTGCCAAAGATGGCCGGCAGGGGAGGGTAGTTGGGGGCAACCAGGCCTTCAGGGAAGGGCAGTTAAGAGCAACTGGGCTGGCAGCAGAGCAGTTAGGCATCAGTCAGGTTGGCAGGGGAGTGGTTAGAGGGTGATCTGGTTGGCAGGCAGAAACAGTTAAGGGCAATCAGACAGGCAGGCAAGTGAGCGGTTAAGAGCCTGCAGTCCTGGATTGTGAAAGGGACATCCCTGAGAGGGATCTTAAATTGGAGAGGTTGCAGACTGGGCTGAGGGACACCCCCACCCCATGCATGAATTTCTTTCACTGGGCCTCTAGTACACTCATAACCCAACTTCCATAATTTTCAACATTTTGTCAATTTTATTTCACCTATTTCTTCAACTTTATTTTTGTTTGTATGAGTATTTTAAAGAATCAGGCATTCTGTTTTTTTACCTGTAAATATTTTAGTATGTATCTTCAACAATAATGACTTTAAAAAATACAACAATGTTATTATTACCCTTAACAAAACTAATGGTAACCTCTTAGTATTATCTAATATCCAGTCCATATTCAAATTTCTCTGATTGCTTTAAAAAAGTCTTATATTTAGTTTAAATCAACAAGATTCAAGTAATGTCGACACATTGCATTTGGTTGTTTTATCTCTTAACTCTCATTTTATAACATTTCCTCCTGTTCTCCCATACCCTTATCTTGCACACCATGAAGCTGTTGGAGAGACAAAATTTCATTTGCTCTATAGAATTTCCCATGTTCTGCATTTGGCTGATTGCATCTTGGTATTGTTTATGTTCTGGATATTGTTCCTAAATCTACTGTATTAACTGTAATCTACTGATGGTTAAATTTAGAGGCTTAATTAAAATCAGCTTTTGTTTTTTGAAGAAAAAAATGTTTTACTTCCTATTGTCTCACGTCATGAATCACATTATATTTGGTTGTTCCACTTTTAGTTTTTGCAGTGGTTGTGGTATGTTGACTTGAGTCCTCCATTATAAATGTTTCCATCAACATTTGGTTAAGGTTTAGCAGGTGTTAATATTTATTGCCTTGGTCAGTTATTCCATTAAGAGTTAGAAATGGTGATTTTTGTAATATCATTTCTTTTGCATTAGCTTGAATTCTTCTGTAAATAGTTCTTTCACTGATTCTTTGTCACCCTAAAAACAATTTTTACTGGACAGGCAAGATACAGGTTTGATTCCTTCATCTAAATTATCAATTTTCATAGAAATGGGTTGGTACTCCAATGGTAACTAATGAAACATATTTTGTATCATCCTGAACGTGTGTGTGTGTATAAAATTTGATATAGCTAATCCAGGCTAAATCACTATTCTTTTTAAATGTTCAAACTGACACATTTAAGGCCACATTAGTCTTTGATAAATTTTTAGATTTTTTGTTACAATAGATGCTGGAGGCTCATCTTAGGCATTTCCTGGATTCAATTATTTTTTCCCAAATATCCCTGGTTCTTTTTATTGGGAATTAGTATTTAGAGATGAAAATCTGATAATTCGAGAAAAAGATAAATGTTCATGCTAATCTTACAATTCAAGTGGAAAACTCTGGATTTTTTGCTGAACTTTTAAATATTTTATATATTTTTCTTTTACACAAAAATCTTTGCACATAAAAATATTAGAAAATTACTTATTTACTTTATGCTACAATGTACCTATGATAGCTATGCTAATAATAATACCATTGATATTAATGCTAAGAGTAAGACAATGAATAAAATTTAAGATTCTTTGAGGTTCTTTTTGTTTATGAGAGATACATAGTCAATATTCTATTTTGAAGTTTTTAAAATATTTCTGTTCTCTATGAGTTATGCCATCATCTTGATGTATAGTTCAGTTTATTTGTTTCTATTTAAAATATAACAACAGTATTAATAAAACGAATAGTAAAATAAATGCCTTTCCCTTTTTGATTGAATTTTAATTACATAAAAACATTATAAAAGATACATTAAAGCAAATATTTTCATCCCTGTCCCATCCACTTTTCTCCCCTATACCAATCAGTGTTTATTAGTATTGTTTATCCTTCCATTATTTCTTCCTGAAAGTAAACTGTATAGTTACATTAATATTCTCCTTCACCTATCTTATAAAAAGAAAAGAGCATACCATAAACATTGCTCTATACCTTACTTTTTAAAACTTAACTATGTATCGAGAGATCAATCCTTATTAGTACTAGTATATAGTGATCTTGCTCATCCCCTTTTACAACTGCATAGCACTCCACTGTGTGGTAATATCATAGTATATTCAGTTAGTCCCCTACTTATGGACATTTGGTTTGTTTCCATTCCTTTGCTATAACAGTGCTGCGATAAATACGTTTGTGCGTAGCAATTTCATATGTTGTTTGTTTGGGATAGAGTCTAAAAAGTAGATTTGGGATAGCTTCCAAATATTAAAGGCACAGGAGAATTCCTCTCCATCTGTTGACTGTATCTTTTCCATTCTTGCCAGCAATATAAGAGAGTGCTTATTTCTCCTAAATTGCCAATAGAATATATTCTTGAGCTGATGATGTCAGGACAAACCCCTTTTAGGGGGGAAGTTATTGTAGAGTGCCCATGTGGACTCCAGTGACTTTCAATGTTATATTATTTAAACATGTGAAAACATAAAATTATTTATAAATTCTTTATGTTTATCATTTACAAGACTTTTATAAAACAAAATATGAAGAATAAGTTACACAATGGTATACTGTGTCCAAACTAATATTTCTTTCAGTAATTCCTACAGAGAAGAGTAGTGGGAAATTGTCCTAATATATACCCTAATATATAAAAACCCAGGGTCCATAACAAATGACTAAAGGCTCCACCAAACACTGGAAGTCAGTTCTGCAGTCAGTGCTAGGTTAACGAGGTGACCAGCACTGACTGCTGCTAGTGCAGGTGCAGCAATCCAGCACTGACTGCCGAGGGGGCTGCGGATCAGGCCTGGAGAGAGGCCAGAAGAGAGAGGCAGGGTCTGGCCCGCAGCCTCTGTGGCAGCTGTTGACCAGCTGTTACTGCTTTCTTTCTCTCTGGGCTTTGCCAGCAGCTGCACCTGTTTCTCTCTGAGCCTCTGAGGGGGGCTGCTGATCAGCCCTGCCTCTCTGATCAGCTAAGAGATGATGACTGGCATATAAACTGACCAGTCAGAAGCAAATCTGGGTGACTGTGAGGAGCCAATGGCTGCCTAGGAGGCAGAGCTTTTGATGCTGATTGGCATAGAAACCGACCAATCAGAGCCAAATTGGCCAGCAGGGCAGGGCAGTTGGGGGTGATATCAGGCTGACAAGGGAGGGCAGAAGGGTTAGGCAGACAGGTGAGAGTTTAAGACCCAGTGGTCCTAGATTGTGAGAGAGATGTCCGATTGGAGAGGGTGCAGGCTGGGGTGAAGGAATCCTCCATCCATGCATGAATTTCATGCACTGGGCCACAAGTATTAAATATAAACTATAAGTGCAATACAATTTGTATTAATAAAACTAATTTAATATAATAAATGATGTTATTTTTCTGAAATGGCCACTTAAGTGTAGCAGGAATAGAAACCCAACTAAAACTAACTTAAGCAAGATAAATAATTTGGGGGAATATATTGGATCACATACACATAATTAGGAATATGAAACTAGTATTTAAGCAATTGGTGGACCCAGGGGTTATAATTATTTCATTTCAATCTGTCTCTACCTCTGCCGCTGGTTTCTTCCATGATCGCTTCATTTTCAGGCTTCAACCCTCTCCATCCATCTGATAGCAAAGATGGCCTAGGAGTAGCTCCAAGCCAAACTCATCTTTATAGATCAAGATCGTTTGGGGGGAGAGGGGAAGAGACCTTCTGGTTCCCTTTTAGTATCCATAATCACCCGCCAAATAGGACTCTAGTTGGCTTGTTTGGAGCACATGTTCTTTTTTTTTTAACCAATCACTGAATCCTCTGATTAGCTGGCTTGGGTCATAATGCACAACTCCAAGAAAAAAGGATGGTAACTTTTTTGAGTTTCAGGCCTCCTAAAATCCCCCAAAGGAATACCTACAAGATGGATAAAAATTGATAGATATCCACTCCATTATGGAATGACAATTTCCCACTATTTTTCTCTATAGGAATTACTGAAAGGAATATTAGTTTGGACACAGAATACCATTGTGCAACTTATTCTTCACAGGATAAAACTCATCATTTACACATAGGTCTGCCTGTGCTTTTTTTTTTTTTTTTTTTGGTCAGACTGTAGCACAAAGAAGAATTACTTAACAGAAACATGATCACTGAAATGACATGACTGTCTTCAGTTCTAAGTGGTCCTTCAGAAAATATATGATTTTAATTTAAACTGTCACGACAATGAGAGCCCAAGATTAAAATATTTTATGAGAAAACATCCAAACTCCCCCTCACACCCAATAATCTGTGCAGACACAATTTGAGGATTAACCCTTTGAAGCATGGATAAACATGGAATGATTAATTTCATTGATAGGGTTTTCTAATATGATAATACTAATGGCCTGGTGTACAAAATTCATGCATGGGGGGTAGCAGTGTCCCTCAGCCCTGCCTGCACCCTCTCCAATCTGGGACCCCTTGGGGGATGTCCGACTGCTGCAGGATGTCTCTGTGAAATTGGGCCTAAACCAGCAGTCAGACATCCCTCTTGCAATCCAGGACCACTGGCTCCTAACCGCTCACCTGCCTGCCTGCCCAATCACCCATAGCCACTCTGTCTGCTGGCCTACTTGCCCCCAACTGACCCCTTGCTTGACTGTTTGCCCCCAAACGTCCTCCCCTGCCAGCCTCATGGCCCACAACTGCCTTCCCTGATTGGCCTGATGGTGGCCCCCAACTGCCCTCCCCAGCCAGAGGCCCATCCATGCCCAGCCTGGCCAGACACCCATCTATAGCCAGGCCAGAGGCCCTCCATGGCTGGGGTGGAACACTTGTTTTGTCACCACAGGGGCGAAGCAAGCGTTTTGCCAGGCTGCCCACTCTGCCCGTTCTCAGCGGCTGCCCAACTTCCCCCTTAGAACTGGGGGACTCCAGCAGGGCTGAGAGGACTGGGCCATCTTGTGGCTATGGGCACCGCCATCTTTGTGGCAGAATGACAGTCAAGTTGCACATTCCCTCTTTATTAGATAGGATACTTTTCTAATGATTCCATGTTTTAAGTTCTTCTAATAAAATAAATATAAAATTCTATGCAATCTATAATGTCTATAACCTATAATGTCTAAAAGCAAATATAAACACAAAAGCAAAATTATAACAAATGTAAATCTAGATCTACATTCTGAGTTTAACACACGTGTCCGCAAGAGCACCAGTTTAATTGGGTTGACTTTAAACGCAATTTTATGAACTCTCTCCTCTGTGGTAAGAAATCCAAGATCTCTCTGAATATTTCTTGCGATTCTTGGGGGTAAAGGGCTGCTATTTTCTGTACTTTACTTCAGTCTTTCCTCTTTTGTAATGTGGATTAATTGGGGGTGGCATTTAAAAATTAATGAAATCTACTTTTTGAAAAGCTCAGTCCCAGGAATTGAGAGAAAATTTTGAAAGACTTTTACATATTTTGAATATTTGTATGTGGGCACCTAGAAAATACACTATCTATCTACATATATAAAAAACTAATATACTGAGTGTCTGACCTGTCGGACCAGTTGCTATGACGCGTACTGACCACCAGGGGACAGACACTCAATGCAGGAATGGCTGAGCTGCAGTGACTCAGCAGTGGCGGTTCTCGGTTGACACAACCCGAAACCAGAGAAGAGGGAGTCCGATTCCTCATGGGCCATGCGATTCCACCTTTGGCTGGGGGTCATGTTGTTGCTGGGGCACTGTCAGCCCCAAATCTGGTTTACTGCACAATCGTGTTTGTGTTCCACACCTTGTATGATAGCAACTTTGCAGAGTGCTCCCTAGCACTCAGGGATCCCTCAGGGGATGTTGGAGAGCCAGTTTGGGCCCAATCCCCACAGGCCATGTTGAGAGATTCCACCTGCCGGAGGGACCACGTTCACTCAGCAGAAGCCCTTTGAGACATGTTGCCACCCCAGGTGCAGCTGGCTGGAGAGGGATGGTGGGAGGTTGACTCCAGGTTGTGTCTGGCCCATCTAGCCCAGTCCTTTCCCACCAGCCACCTTCTAATAAATTTCCTTCCATTGTGCATGAATCAGTGCCAGGTCACTAGTTATATAATAACAGAGTAGTATGCAAATTGACCATTCCTCTGATCAGGCCATGCCCACAGCCATGCCCATCGGCCAATCAGGAGCAAATTATGTAAATAAACCCCAACCAAGATGGTTGCCGCCACTGAGAGCAGGAGGGAGGCTTGGCTTTCCCTGGCAATGGAGGAAGCCAAGCTTTCCCCCTGCTGTTGCCAGCCTATGTCCCCACTCAATGCTACAAGGTTTCAATTATAGAAGATATATTCCAACAGAAATGGTGGCAGCAACAGAGCTGGAGAGAACAGAGGCTAGAGTTGCCCAGGCGATGGAGGAAGCCAAGCTTCTGTAGCCTTAGCACCTGGGCCTCCACTCCAGGCTACAGTGTTTCAATTATAGAATTTAAACAGAAATGGCTTTTGCCATGGAGTGAGCAGAAGGCTTGGCTCCACTCCAGGATACAAAGTTTCACTTGTAGAATATAAATTAATCCCAGATTCCAGGGCCTCTGCTTGGGTCGCTGGGGTCATGGCCAGCCTGCAAACCACCACAGACCCCTTGCCCAGGCCACCCCATACCCCAAGGGAACCCCCACCCTGATCCGGGACACCTTTTAGGGCAAACCAGCTGGACCCCGCCGTGCACCAGGCCTCTATCCTATCTAATAAAAAAATAATACGCAGATTGACCATCATCCGACACACAAGAGAGCTGCCCCCATATGGTCAAAAATCCTGCCCCCATGTAAACACAAGATAGCCACCACAGATGGTCAGCAGGGGAGGGCCATTGGGAGGTTCCAGGCCTGCAAGGAAGGGCAGTTGTAGGTTATCAGACCAGCAGGGGAGGGCAGGTGGGAGGGAGCAGGCCTGCAAGGAAGGGCATTTGGGAGCGATCAAGCCTCCAGGGGAGGGCAGTTAGGGATGACCAGGCTGGCAGAGGAAGGAAGTTTGGGGCAAACAGGCTGGCAGGGTAGTGGTTAGGGAGAGATCAGGCTGGCAGGCAGAAGCGGTTAGGAGTAGTCAGGGAAGCAGGCAGGTGAGCAGTTTGGAGCCAGCAGTCCTGGATTGTTACAAGGATGTCTCATTGCCCATTTAGGCCCGATCCTACTGGGATCGGGCCTAAACGGGCAGTTGGACATCCCTCAAGGGGTCCCAGATTGGAGAGGATGCAGGCTGGGCTCAGGGACATCTCCCCCCCCCCCCGTGCACGAATTTTATGCACCAGGCCTCTAGTGTGTGTGTGTATATGTATGTGTGTGTGTGTGTGTGTGTGTGTGTGTGTGTGTGTGTGTGTATATATATATATATATATATATATATATATATATATATATGCCTCTCTTTTTAAAAAAATAAAATAGTTGTAACCACTTTAGGGTGAAATTGACAGAGATAAAAGAAGGCTACTGCCTTTGCTTAGCTGCAGAAGTCAGAGAGCAGGACTGAGGTTATCTAGCTAATTCAGCAAGTGCTTCTTGTGTAGCTGACCTTAGTCTACTTCTGGGCTATTGCATCCCTGCAAATCATTGGCATTTGACTACTTAAAAATATGGTCTCAGTGCTGAAGGAATGAGAGAATAGATTAATATGGAGGCAAATGTAAGCTATCAGAGAAAATTTGTTTCCCAGTGTTACCTTTTTCCTCCCATAAGAACAGATACGGTGAAATAGCTGTGTGGCTGGTTTGAAGATGTTAGAACCTCTGAAGTACCAAATCTTCTCTACGTAATGCTAGAGGGAGTTCTTACAGGGATGAAGGCACAGTTAAAAATGAACTGGAGTCTGTCTTTACAAAGTTTACTTGAAAAACAACAACACCCAGAGTACTATGAAAAATTTTTTTAAATTGGAGAAATTGCCACCCATAGCGTGCAGACCAGACTGTGAAAAGACTGAAGTGATTGAAGTCAAGAATAGAGATACTGCTTTGCAAATGTGTCCCATGCTTGTGAAAAGTATAAGATGTCAAATCCTGAAGTAAGGTTGAATTCTTGAAGGGGCCATTTCCAAGTAAATGCTTGCACCTTCTTAATATACCAGAATTTTTGTAAGTGAATTTTATTAAAGGTAATGGGACTTAGGTGCATGAATCCTTTTCTGTGTCATTTGGAGGTATGAACTTTAGTTTGCAAAGTCTCTATTGAAATCAAAGGTAATTTGTGTCAGATCCACATTAGCTGCTTAATGGAAAGTGCAACTAGCACCTTGTAATGCTAAAAGTCAGCCTGGAAATCCAAACACAAAATGGCTTTGTGCATTAATGCTACTCAGGAAAGTGCAAGTGATTAAACATTTCCACAGCATTAAATGTCTTGATGTTTCATCTTAAGCAAGATTTTAAAAATCACTTATCACTTTGCAGTTGATATGCAAACTTTTAAAGTAATATTTCAAAAAAAGCAACATAATGTAACTAAACTGTTTATAAATGCTTCCATCTTAAAATAGTTTGCATTATATAAGAGTTAATGTCATCTCTCTCATACTAGTAAAATAATCAAATGGAATTGAATCTTAGTTTTTTCAGCTTGCACACAAAAATTCAAAAGCAGAATCAGAAATTAAATTGAAGTAAAAGCAATGTGTTTTTAGTAAACAACAACATATGGCTGATGTTTTCAAAAGTTGGCTATTTTATCATTAAATTTATTTTCATTTTAAATCTTCAACAGTATTTTCCAGCAGGTGTCACTGTAGGCAAATATAAAATGATAAATACATCACATACAGCTCGCTGCCAGTGGTTCCTTGAGAAGCGGGGAGATTTACATTCAGACTTCTCAATTATTATTTTCTGTTTGGTTTTGCTATTAATGTCAGCCTCCCAGCATTATTTTCTGTTCCCGTTGATACATTCACAACCTAGTGACACTACTCAGTTGAATCAATGGGAGTAGCAGTGTGTATCACCAGATGATGAAATGACCAACGGCACCCATTTTGGGGGATAGAACATTTATCGTTTTATAGGAGAGAATCCTGAAATCTTGAAAAGTGAAGTTAAAGCATCATGTTTTAATTCTGAAGCCTTTTGGAGATCTTCCCTGATGGCTTAATTGATAATTTCCAATTTTTATGGGTCTTATATAAGCTTTGTTACAAAAGCTAAAGTTTTGTCACAGAGGAAAAGCTTTAAAAGTATTCAACAAAAACACTTTTCATTGTGGGGTAAATATGAGAAAGGGAAGGATGGCAATATGCTTCAATAGTTGGCTTAGAACTGAATTCATATTATTCATCCTGAAAGAAAAATATCTCATTAGACCCTAGAGAAACCACTTTTGAGTATATCATCATAAGAAATCCAGAGAAGCCATTATTTCTCTTTCTCTTCCTTTTAGTATTCACAGCACAGGCAAAAGGAAACAGAGAAATAAGGTACTGGCAGCAGAATTTTTCAGGAGTTATTTGTGCTTATTTCAAAGTTTTTCTATTTCCTGGTAGCTGAGAGCCTCTTCCTACAGCTTTCACAGCTTCTCTATAGCTTCTAAAGCAGTGTTTAGTATGCATCTATAGCCTAGGTTTGGTGGTTGACAATTTTCCATGTACAGATAGAGTCTAAAGAGAAATACTCACAATAGAAAGTGTTTGAAGTACTCTCCTCATCCCATACCCAATGGAAAAGTCCATGTGATTGTAAAAAATTATGTTTCATACAATTTATTCTTAGGAGGACAAAGTTACATTCCACGCATCCTAGCAGGTAACAAAAATTAATACTTTCTCCACATTATAATCAATTCACAAACTCTCAGGAAAATTGCTGGTTCCTGTGACTACAGTTCTCAAGCCCAAAATAGAATCCACATTTCCTGACTCACTTCTTTCCTCTAGAACATGTCGCCTAAAATAGGGTTGTCTTTTGGAGTCTGAAAATGTTTTCCTTTCAGTAACACTGCCAGAGTTGATTGAGCCTGACTCTGTACCTGGACTGTTTCAAGTACTTTGCATACATTCTCCCACTTAGTCTTCTCCTTATTTCCCTTTTCCAGGAGGTAGGTACCATACTCCTCCTTACAGTGGTCCCCTGTTATCCATGGTTTTACTTCCCACAGTGTCAGCCACTTGAAGTCAACTGCAGTTCAAAAATATTACATGGAAAATTCCAGAAAAATTCATATTTTTTCCAATAACAATTCATAAGTTTTCCATTGCTCACCTTTCTGAGTAATCTGATGAGATCTTGAGCTGTTCAGCTCCATTCTGCTCAGAGCTTGAACCATTCCCTAGTTTTGTCCAAAGTGCTCACGCTGTGTACAGCACCTCCCCGCTAGTCACTTAGTGGCCCTCCCATTATCAGATGTACTTTCATGGTATTGCAGTGCTTGTGTTCAAATAATCCTTTGCTTAATAATGCCCCCAAAGCACATAGGTAGTGATGCTGGCAATTCAGGTAAGCTAAAAAGGAGCTGTAAAGTACTTTCTTTAAGTGAAAAGGTGAGTACGGTACAATAAGGTATTTTGAGAGACCACATTCACATAACCTTTATTACAGCATATTGTTATAATTGATATTTTATTATTAGTTATTGTTAATCTCTTGCTGTGCCTAATTTATAAATTAAACTTTAGCATGTATAGGGAAAAACGTAATATGCATAGGGTTCAGTACTATCTGGGGTTCCAGGCATCCACAAGGGTCTCGGAACATATCTCCCAAGATAAGGGGGGACTATGCATGTTGACACTGGAACAGGTTCAAAGAGCTCTAGATGCACAGGATCCTGAAGCCAGGAAGGACAGAGGAGGGGCCTTGATTTGGGTCTTTTCTAGTCCAATAACCTTTGTTCTTCACCAATATACCCCCCACAGCAAAAATAGCATGCTGTTTAGGAGAATAACAAAACTAACATTGGGAAGGCACACAAAAATAAAACAAAAACAGATCCAGAGACAGAGAAGCATTGACCAGATGCTCAAACCTCAGAGGGAAAGTAAGGGAGGGTTGGGGTAAAGGGGAGAGATCAACCAAAGGACTTGTATGCATGCATATAAGCATAACCAATGGACACAGACACCAGGGCGGTGAGGGCATGAGTGGGTCTGGGGTGGGTGGGGGCAATAGAGGGATAAGGACACATATGTAATATCTTAATCAATAAAAAAATAAAGATGCATTTTTTTCTGTATTTTGTGTGCTTTAGATTAGAGCCAACTTCATCCTGTCCAAGGTGTTTGGCTAGAGTGCTATGGAGGGACCAGCTGTGTTCGGAATAAAGATCTTACAATTCCTTATGATGTTTCCCTGATTTTGATTATGAAATACCTATCTATGTGTTTGAGGCAAGATTATTAACAAAATCTTGGAAAAGAGAAAACTGACTACCTATAGATTCTGAGCTTTATAATCTCAGAGCCTATCACATTTTAAGAAAGTGTAATAAAAATAATAAGAAAGCCTCAAACAACTAAGAATTACTCATAGTTCAATACGCAACATTTCCATTTGAGGCCTATAAGGCCACTCCAACTCTAAGCTTGTTCCTTCTCTTCTTTCCCCCTCCCCATTCACTTGGTTGATGTAAGTTATAAGCACTGTGTCCCTACATCCTGGTCAAAGACAGATGTAAGTCCTAAGGAGAATAGATGCATAGTGCTTTCAGAAAAGAGAACAGGTTGTCTCATATCTCCAGATACTTGGAATGATCTATGGCCAGAAAATTATTATGATAATTTATACACACACATATATAAGTGTACACACACACATGATATCATTTCCAAAATACAAAGATGTGATCTTTAGGATGACTTGAAACAAAAATTAAATGAGAGTATCTTTGACGTTGAAATAGTTTTTGTGATTTGGTGTGAGTGGCTAATTGAGGTTAAATCAAGAACAAATTTACAGAGTTTTAAAATGAATAGAAGAGATACTGATAGATAAGAAAAAGCAGTCACAGATTTCAGGGACATTTTCTGCAAGATTTTAATGTCAATCTAGGTAAGCATGACTCCTTTGAGGAAAATGCCTGAGGTGATATCTTATTTATCCATTTATTTTCTTCATTATCTGTATATATTTTTTATATTCCAGAAAGACTTAAAGTGGCTTTCTATATTTATCAGAACTGACTTTAAATGATAAATTCTTTTATCTGAAGAACATTGGGGAAGATTGAAATTGAGAACTTCTTGTTAATTATTCTGAGAGCTCTATGCTTTAAAATGGGTTCATCCATTCATCTTTAATCAATCCATTCATTCATTGAGCCATCCATCTATTCATTCATTCATCCATTCATATATCCATTATTCACCAAACATTTATTAAACAACAGCTACATTCTAGATGCTATGCTAGGAATTGGGCATTAAAGGACAAGTATCTTTTCCCATTGCTGGGATGTTAGCTTAAACTATCAATCAGTTTCAGGTTACAGAAAGATCATTGAATTGAAACTCAGAACTGTCTTTGTCTTTGTCTTTCATCCTTATTCATTTTACTGTTCTCTTTTCTTCTGTAAGCCCTGGGTAACTAATAACCTTGATGAAATAAATGCAGACCCCTAAGTATAGTGCCCAATATGTAGTTTGCTTTTAATAACATTCTATTAAATAAATGACTGAATTAATAACTTGTTATATCCTGAAGCTTTAGAAATCCAAATTTGGTAATGACAATAGCATATTTTTTCCTATAAAATCAACCAAAATATAAACAGTTGAAATAACCTTCTTAGATGGAAGCAGATAGTCAATGTCAAGTTGAGAAGCCCTACTATGGTGATCTTCCTCCCTTACTCATGTCATTTAATGTTGTCTTGCTAAGAGTTACTCAAGGTAACCTCTGGGTGACTTTTTCTCAACTCATTCCATCCCCTGCCACTTGTCACACTTCATATCAACCCTCAATCCTCAGCCAGTTCTATCTCTGTCCCAAGCTCTAGAATACTGTCTCCTCAGGGGCCTTCTCCTCTCATCCTTCTCTCTCCACACTCATTCACTGGCTAAGAAATTCACACTCACCTTGCATCCTTTTATAGGGCAAATTTCAAATTGTGGCCTCTGCAAATTGAGGAATGACAACCTGATATGGACCAGTGAGAGGACTATTATACCACATGGGTAGGCTGACTCCTTGCTCTGGACATTCCTTTCCTACTATCTGGATCTGCTCACTCCTTTCCAGCAGTCTGTATCTATGGAAAACAATGTATAAAACTAATCCCTTCTGAGGTGTGACTTAACCTTCCCCTGGGAAATTAACTTTTTCAAATGAACTCGCAGATTTAAAAATATCCCAATGCATTCTGTGGTAGAATGTTTGGTTCTGTAGCAGGCTGATCTGGAATTGTGGCTTTTCCTGATGATCTCCAATCAAGAACAAGCAAAAGAGACAGTTCATATTTGGACCTATGGAATGTTGGCTCCATTCATGCATTCATCATTTATAACACTTGTGTAGAGGTCCTACTATGCACCAATACTGCATTAAGTTTGTAAAGAGAAGGAAAGATAGCTCTACCTCAAAGACTTGAATATCGTAGTATTTAGATGCACAAATAGAGCATTAGGAAACAGCTTATTAAATGGAATGATAAAGACACAGCAAAGACTATTGGAAGAGCAGCTGACCCATGAGTAGGAAGAATAGGGTTGGGTAGAATGGACGATGGGCAAAACAGCAGGTAAAATTCGGAACCTACCCACTTTAACTTATAGTAAGATCAGAATGCTGAAGATCTAACAGTGATTGTAACAGGATTCAGTTGGACAACAGAGCCTGTGGCAGGTAGTTTGACAGAGGAAATTTGATAAGGGGAACTAGTTCCAATGGGTTTGGAAGAGCCGAAAGACCAAACAGGGGAGAAGAAAGCAATTCAGAAGTTAGCAAAATGAGGAAGCTGGCAACACTCCTAGGGCTAGAAGAATAAAGGATTGAAGTATTACAAAACCAGAAGCCAGGACTGCCTGCGGCCTGTGGGTGTTGAGACCACAGAAGATACATAGCTATTGCCAAAGATCTCTGGAAACAGAGAGATGGGGAGGAATTTCCAAGCCTGCTTTCTGTCTGCTCTTGAGTTAGGATCTGGAATCCCATCAGCTAAACTAGCTGTAAGCCAGTTAACAAGAATGCCTGAGAATGGAGTTTGCAGGCATCAGCCCTTAGTGGTACAGGGCAGAGTTGGGGATATGTGAGAATGGGTCTGAGAGCAAGTAGACAAATGATCAGCATGATCATCTTAGCTGGTCATCTTGCTCAGACTATATTCTACAACTTTTCAAATGTGTGTTAATTGCTAATGTGATGGGGAAAATATGCATGTGTTTAAAATTATTATTAAATTCAGAGTAGTTTTTTGTGATTTTTGCACATTCTCAAGAAATAGATAAAATCATACAATTGCTATCATAGAATGGCCTGAAAAAGTTTTTAAAAACATATATTTTTATTGATTTCAGAGAGGAAAGAAGAAGGGAAAAGAGGTAGAAACATCAATGATGAGAAAGAATCCTTGATCGGCTGCCTCCTGCACATCTCACACTGGGGATGTAGCCCACATCTTGGGCCCTTGACTGGCATCAAAGCAGGGATCCTTCCGTCTGTAGGCTGATGCTTTATCCACTGAGCCAAACCAGCTAGGGCTGAAAAATTTTTAGAGTTGGAAAGAGCTCTTCATGCTTGGAAAGGTGGAGAAATTATACTGCAAAGTATTACCATGTGGAAGTCAGGTATTACAGGGAGAGCTGGACCAAATTAATGATGGTTAGGATTTCCTGAGTGTTCTGGTACTTTTCATGCATTAAGTCATTAATTCTCCTAGCAATCCTTCCAGTAAGCCTTATTATTATTAAGATCCCGTTTTACATATGGAAAAAGAGGAAACAGAGAGACTAAGTAGTTCTAAGGTCTTTCAACTAATATGTGGTAGAACCAGGATTTGAACCCAGCCAATTGGATTGCAATGTTCACATTTTAAACCGCTGTTCATTCTGCTTCCAAAATATACACTTTTTCTTCTCTTGCCCTATTTTTGTTAGATCACATCAAGCTGAAAGTTAACAAAAGTGTATAAGAAAAATGATTATATACCTGTAAAAGCCATTGGAAGCAAAGTATTAATAATCATTTTCCAGAATTTTACTTTATTAAAATTTTACTTTATCAAAATTTTATTTTATTAAAAATACCAATTTAATTTTGGTGTTCTTTCTGGTTAATGATAAAATATACATATATTTCTTCTCATTTTTAGACTTACAATAATTATGTAACTTCATTAAGGTAGAGCAAACTGTTAATAAGTTGAGTGGTTGGTACTTAAAGACTGAAAAACTACTTTAAGTAACATCATAATCTCATCTTTACAGTAATAGCAGATTGTTAATTAGCTGAATTACCCAAATATAGAGATTACAGTTAAAAACAGTTTTGAGTGGGAAATTATAATGATGCACTGCCTGTTTTACAACATGCTCTATGCTGTGCACTTCAACTCCCATTTTTAAAAATAAAGATTTCCAATGCTACTTAAAAGCCTCTTTTCTTTGACTGAGATTCCTCTGAAAAATAAAGATCTTGCTAATTAAATATTTCTATCAACAAAGCATATTGTAACAATTGAGCAATATAAAAGAATGAAAAATGCTCAAGGCAGGGAATGTTCTCTAGTCTAGGTACAGAATAAAAGGTCATTCCTATTGAACCTTTTGGAAATGTAAGTTTTAGAAAACTTAAAAATATCCCAATGGTTGAATTAAAAAATACTTTTATTTGAAAAAATCATTTTTACTTTCCAGTGGCCCACCCTTGTATAATTGTAAGTGCAGCAAAGATCTCTCCAGTTTTAATGTCATTGCCCCTTTCCAGAACCCATGATTGTGTTGTTGGGGAAGAAGGACCAATTGCTTTTGTTTCCACATTTCCAATGGCAGTGTGTTGAGCAGTCATATCATATCCATTTCATCCCATAGCTAAACAACACTTGTTCTACAAACATTTCTTAAGCATTTTCAATATTCCAGGCCTTGGACAAGATTTTGGGGGATACACCTGTAAGTAAGAAATGAGCCCTGACCTAGTGTAGGAGAGGAGAAATTTTTCATATCTGATATGTAAATTAAAATTACAGTGTATGTATTTATCATTGTAAGGGAGATCCCATATAGAGGGAACAAAGGCACTAATAATAATCTGTGCCTTGGTTAGGAGAGGAAGGGAAATAATGGAGTATTACTGGTCAGGACAAGTTTTGCAAAGGAAATGATAGTTGAGCAATTGGAATTGCGGAGAAGAGTCTGTTGGAGAGTGTCAGAAAGAGTATGCCAGCCAGAAGGAAAGGCTTAGGGTTTAAAGGGGGGGGGGGGGCTGAGGAGTTGGACAGGCTTGAATTCGAGTTCTGTGCTGTGCAATCTGAAGAAGATACGAATCCTCTCAGAATAAAATGAGAATAGTAATTCCCACCCTGAAGAATTGCTGGGAGGATTAACGATCACGGGTATAATATCCCTGGCCCAGTACTAAGCAAAGATCTTCTCATGGAGGGCTCATTCTCTTCATTCAGGGCATTCATGTACAGCTCCAATGTCATCCTTCAGCACCCTTTCTAACGTTACCCCTCACTCCAACCTGGTTCTTTATTAATTTGGCTACATAATGACTACCAATCTCCAACACCTTCCTCCCCCCAATTCCTGAAATGTGGAGATTTGTTTTGTTCACTGCTATATCTTTAGCATCTGAATAGTGCCTGGAACATAGTAGGTACTTAATAAATATTATTAGTACTGCTAATGTTATAAAGCCATGAATATACATGATAAGTTATAGGTATTGTGTGACTGTAGATCAGGGCTCATTGATGGGGTAGAGCCATGGTCGGCAAACTGCGGCTCGCAAGCCACATGCGGCTCTTTGGCCCATTTAGTGTGGCTCTTCCACAAAATACCATGGCCTGGGCGAGTCTATTTTGAAGTGGCGTTAGAAGAAGTTTAAGTTTAAAAAATTTGGCGCTCAAAAGAAATTTCTATTGTTGTACTGTTTATATTTGGCTCTGTTAACTAATGAGTTTGCTGACCACTGGGGAAAGAAAGTTAGAGGCATACCCAAGGTTTTATCTATAAATTGCTACAGGGTATGGATTTTATCTGGCAGGTTTTTCAGTTAGATCTTTGGACAGGAATTAAAGTTCACCTTGTCAGTAGGCATTGGTAACAGAAAATGAGGAAACTCTTGGTGTTGTGATTTAAGAGATATTTAAACTTTACCTACTCTGACTATGATGAAAGTCTCCCAATTGTCTTCTCTATTCCTTTGTCTTAAGGCATGAAGTCCAATGTATTTGGTTTGCCTTCTTCAAAAAGAGTGCAGAATTCTTATTATTTAGATGAGCATATCACTGTGAAGTTAACTGTTTCATGTAGGATCAGAGAATATTGGAATTGGAGTTGCTCTTAATTTAGTAAGGGAGGAACAGGGTCTACACAGATGGCTGTGGAGCCATTGATTCTCCAGCCTGTGCTCCTTCCACTGTGCTCCACTGTCTTTCCCTCATGTTTTATTTACCTGTCTTCTCTACTTTAGCCTTCTGGGGGAATTTTCATTTACAAACTCATTGCTCTGGACACAAGGATTAGTTCCAGGCTGGGCACCTGACTCCAAAAGGGCCAGTGAGAGTCATTCCTGGGATGGATTTATGAATGCCAAGTTAAATCATTCATTAAATAAATGGATTGAATAGGCCATATTTATGTTTTGTAAAGTGAAATTGCCAACTCACAAAATAGTAATTTCCCAATTTTATGATATAATACCCTACTGAAAACCTGGGCTATTATTATAGAACAGACTAAAGATGTGCTGTTTAGTTATTTGCTGGATAATGTTAAGTAGCAAGTAGGATGGTGAAGGCATCAGTATAGTAATGTGTGTTTGGCAATGGCAACTGAATACAGCCAAGAAATAACACCAACATATTGAGTTTTTTCCAGCCTAATTTATGCTCAGCATTGACGATGGCTGCCAAATGTTTTATGATAATATTAAGAAGACAAAATATTAATGGTGTCTGAAATTATGACTCAAGATGCTAAGTATTATTTTTGTGTGTTTCTCTATGAACAGGTAGTTAACGTTGCATCTTAACAATATGGATTTCACCAACACTTTTGGCCCTGCTTTTCTATACCATTAGCTATTATTGAAAGGGGAAAGAAGCAGATCTTCTTCCACGGGTGTAGGCTAAAATGTGAGATGAAGGAGAAGCACAGGGTGTTCTTAGTAGAATGAACCCAAGCAAGGGTTTAGAGGTGAAAGAGAACAAGTCTGGAACTTTAAAGTTTAAGGGCTGAACAAGGAGAGCAGAAGAAGCTAGAAATAAAGCTGGGGTGACAAGCATAGGATGGATTATAAACCATTCTGTTATCTCCACACCCCAAATTTGCCTTTTGTCCTGGAGGCTGTGACTTGCCCTTGAAAATATTGAAATAATGGAATGACAGGATTAGATTTTAATTTTATCAAAAGCATTTTGGTGGTAATGGAAAGCAGATTAGAAGGGATCTGCTATGGGTTGAACTGAATCCTCTCTCAAAAGGGATAGTTGAGATCTTAATCCCTAGTATTTCAGGAGGTGACCTTGTTTGGAAATAGTGCCATTGTAGATGTAATTAGTTATGATGAAGTCATACTGAAATTGAGAAGATCCCTAATCCAATATGACTAATGTTCTTATAAAAAGAGGAAATTTGGACATAGAGACAGACATGCACAGAGGGAAGATAATGTGAAGAGACACAGGGAAAAGTTGATCATCTACGAGTCAAAGAGAGAGGCCTCGACTAGATTGCTCTCTCATAGCTCTCATGAGGAACCAACTCTGCTGACACATCTATTTTGGACGTTTGCCTCAAAATTGTGAGACAATACATTTCTGTTGTTTAAGCCACTTAATTTGTTATGGCAACCCTATGAAACTAACACAATACCCAAAATTATAGACCAGTTAAGAAGACTAATGAGGACCTGAGCTAATGTGTTGAGATTGGAGTAAAGAGAAAGGATTTGAAAGATATTCAGGGGGTAGAATTGACAGAACTTGGTGACCAGTTGGATGTATGAACATAACATATAGTGATTAAGATGCATCTAGATTTTAGCTCTGGCTCTCCTGCTGCCTCCCTGTGTGAACTTGAACAAGGCATTCGTCTTCTTTATGCTTCAGTTTTGTCATCTATAGAGTAAGAGTCATGATAGTTCCTATCTTATTGGGTTGTTGTGCCAGGCAAAATAATACATCTTAACTTTCTATTACAATATTATAATGCAATGTTCAACATTGGTAAATATAGTAAATACTCAATAACTTTTAGAAAAGGTTTGTTCTGTGAAAAAAATTGAGAATGATTCATGCTTCTGACTTGGCCATCAGTTAGGCTATGGTATTATTCAGGGAGAAGAAAAATATTGGGGAAAAATGGGGTTGGGTGACTGAATGATAAATTTGTTTTTAATTAAATTTAAGACATACAAACAAATGATCTATTATTAAAAATATACCACCTTGCATTTTATGCTGGCTTTTATGAAGTTCAAGTTTTATATTTTTAGGTTAGCTACAAGTTTATGTTGTTCATTAAAGGTCATCTCACGTAGAAATGAAATGAACATCATGTTTGTAGGTTATTAGAGAAAAAGAATGGCAAAAATCATACTTGTTTAAAACCCTTTAAAAAATCTATATTGACTGAATTGACTGTTACAATGGAGATAGAAGTATTGACTTTTGACAACTTGTCCAAGAATTAGTTCTTAATTAACCTCAGGTTGTCAACTTATGATCACCCTTTCTCGTGCATGAGTGATCTCAGATGTGGCAATCTATAGCAGATAAATTGAGTCATCTAACAAATTATTCTTGGCTAGGTTTGGCTTTAGGGTTTCCAGATAATACACAGGACACCCACTTAAATTTGAATCTAAGATAAACAACAAATACTCTTTAAACATAAATATATCTCAAATATTTATTTATACTAAAAAAGTGTTGGTTGTTTTCCTTAAATTCAAACTTAGCATTTTTATGGGCTAAATCTGGCAACACTAACTCAGTTCCCTTTGATAGTATGGGCTTCTGTGGAAATCTGTAAAGATAAATTAGGTTCCTAATCATCCTGACTTGAGGTATAGTTTGCCTCTAACGTGGTCTACTTTATTTCTCAAGAGCCTTTCTTGAGCTCAGGATTTGCAATTAATGATTTAATGAAGAACATATAAACAAGTACATTGGGAGTAAATACTGCCAAAGGCAGTGTGGTATTTAATAGTGTACAGATGTTGAGAGGATCAACCTACTATATACAGTTTCTCAGAATGATATTTTTATAAGGCTTTATTTAAGATCAAAATACAATGAATATATCTGCTTGTTTCATGCAGATGACAAACTTCTGTGTTTACTTACCTTTGTATAATGTGTTTTCATATACAGTTTATATTGTTTCATTCAAAAAATAAAATCACAAGCTATATTTAAAATAATTAGAATCATGGTGACATTTCTAATGAATAGGGGATGAGATGAGATGGGATTAAGTACCATATAATTTTAATTTGGGCTTTACATCTATATATGAAGTCCTCTTTGCTTTTCTTTTTCAGCTCATCTATTCCAAAGCTTTTTGAGTTTGACAAGTAGCCATCATAGGATCATTCTTCCTCATTTTGAACATTCAAAACCAAAGAATGAGAAAACTGAAAAGTTTTCCTTATAATTCTGGTTGTATTATTTGATTTGTTGCAGAAATTGCAACGATTAGTTTATGTTTGTTCACTTAAAATTAATCAGATCTTTTGCTATAAGGCATGCTACTTTTGAGTTTTTAGAAGAATTTATCTTCTTTTTAAAATTTATCTTTATTGTTAAGAGTATTACAGACTGTCCCCAACTTTCCCCTATTGACTCCCTCCTCTCTACTCCTACCCTTCCCCCAAGCCTTCACTTTGCTATTTGCCATGTCTATGGGTTATACTTAGCCTATACAATAAAAGACTAATATGCAAATTGTCCCCTCAACCAGAAGTTTGACCAAGGGGCAGGGCCAGCTAGCCAACAGCTCGTGGCCCCTCCCCCCAGCCAGCCTCCCCCATTAGCCCCCACCTTAATCAGGGGGGGCATCTGTCCAACCTCCTGTGTCCCCTCCCTCCACCAGCCCAGCCCCAATCGGCCCCTATTGGGGCAGGCCAGCCAGACCCCACCCATGCATGAATTTGTGCACCAGGTTTCTAGTATGCATATAAATTCTTTGGTTAATGTCTTCTCAATCCCCACTTTCCCTCTGAGATTCATCAGTCTGTTGCATGCCTCTGTGTCTCTGGATCTATTTTGTTTGTCAGTTTAGTTTGTTCATTAGATTCTACATATAAGTGAGGTCATGTGACACTTGTCGTTCTCTGACTGACTTACTTTGCTTGGCATAATAATCTTCAGCTCATTTATTGTTGTCTCAAAGGTTAACAGATCCTACTTCTTTTTTTTTTTACAGCTGCATACTATTCCATTTTGTAAAGGTACCACAGCTTTTAAAATCTACTTATCTACTGATGGGCACTTGGGCTGTTTCCAGATCTGAATTAACAATATTTATTGATGAATTAGATCTAATTAAAAATATTTTTGATGAATTAGAAGGTCACAACAATATTTGTTGATTAATTAGATATAAGTCATGAGGAAAAGCAATGGATGAAGGAAAACTCAGATTTTTGGTTTGAGGAACCAGGTGGATAGTAGTTTGCAAAGGTCTGACCATCAAATGAATGGAGCGATACTGTGAAAGAGAAACTTCTTCCATTTTTCATGAGAGTAAAAAGAAGCAAATTCAGGGTCAAAACAATAGTACCTTTAATTTCTTATGATTGGGAAATGTAGTTAGTTGATTAATCGAAAAAATAAATTAAAGAAGAGATGCACTAAGAATGGTACTTACAGAACCAAAATGTTTTATTTTAACTGAGAACATGTATATTCATTCATCAGTTTTTTAATGTAGGACCAAGATTATTCTTTGGGTATAAATCCATTGATAGAAATTCTCTTTTATGTTTCTTACATGAACCAAATTCATAACATATTGTGCAGTATTTCTAGTTTTAATTTCTGTAAACTTGAGCCATAACTTTAATTTATATCTGAAGAAATCTCAAAGCAAAAAAACTTCTAGATTTTTATAAATTTTGCCAATCTTTCACAGTTTTGTCTCTCACACCATTTCAACTGGAATTACGTTTTGGTTACTTGCTCTTATTACAAACCATTTAATATATTTTCCAGATCATATGTTTTTGTTTTTTCACCCTTATATCATCAGATATTCATTAATACTAATTATACAGATGGACAATAGCAAGTACAACTGAAATGAAGAGATCTGAAAACAAATGTAGCTGATTCTTGGTAAGTTTGTAAAAGAAGTGGGAGGTGCAATTGTGTTTAGATTTTCTAGGGAGTGATCTTCTAGCTGTGACCTTAGGCATCAGCCACAGTATATTTTACAGTGGGACTGAAGAGTGTAGGTCAAGCTGGTAAACTGAATAAGGGGAGGTTATATAAGAGAACTTCTACTGTGTATATGAACTAGATCTCACATACAAATAAACATTTTCTATGTACACACAATGCAAATGTTGAAAGCCTTAGCTTTCAGAAAACAAGAATTTTCACAACTTTCCATCCCCTCAAGGGTAGTATGTGACAGGGATGTTCATGATTGGAGACCAAGATAGCAGTCATCAATCTGAGCAGAATTTTGCTAACTGCAGAGTGATATCTTTAAAGAGAAAATAGAAATAAAGAAACTAAAATGGCTTTTGTTGAAGTTCAGTCAACATTTAACGGCCCCAAAAGAGGCACTTGGACATAATGACTATGTTTGGCAAGGAGGAGGGTTTTCTGGGATTGAGAGCATCAGATGGTAAAGACAGCCCTGTCAGGCTTGAGAGCAGGGCTGTGTTCCTGTTTGGGAGGGCCCTGGTGTATGTACCAACAGAACATCTTTAAATATCAGTGTTCACCAACACAAATGAAGTAGATAATAATTGTTAGTCAATGACTTGTGTTAGAGAAATTAAAACCTTAACCATTGTCTTTCAAGTCAACAAACATTGATTGATTGCCTGCTATGAGCATGGCCCTGTGCTTTCTGCTAGAGATGCACAAATGAAAAACATGCCTCTGCCACAAGTTCACACAGGGATTTCACAACTAGTTGTGATAAAAGTCAAACTATAAAGTGCTAGGATGGCCACATTGAATTCTCTTAATTTCATTTCCAGAGAATTTTGGCAGTAACTTGGTTTCATGCTTCAAACTATGTGGCAAATTATATAGCCACTCTAACTTGGTATAGCTTTCTCATCTTTAAAAGGGGTTAGTCATATTTTGGAAAGCAGTGTACATTATTCAAAATGCTGTTTTTACTAGATAGTTCCTTTTATGTGATACCAATTCTATATTATTTATGGCTAAGGAATTCTTATTTGGGGTCAAACTTCTGTATCTACTTATTTGCCCCTCCATTCACTCAACTAATTCCAGTTGACTTTAAACGTAGTGTAGAAATCACGTACATTTTGCTCTTTATCATTGTCTCATCATTTACCCATTTGCTTAACATCGACTAGATTAATTAATTCCTACCTAAAGTCCTTATTTCCTTCCTGTGTTTACTTTTGTGAGCAGTAGGAGATTGGGGAGATGATGATGGTGAATTCTGTAAATTTACTATCTACCTCCTTTTAGCACCCTGAATTTATTTTACTGAAGTTTCAAAGGATGCTCCTCCACCATTCTATTGGGGAACAAGACTGTGACCACATTACACATCTATAGTAATAAAGAGCTAATATGCTAATGGCCGGGATGCCTTAAGGGTAACAACCAGGTCATTAGCATATTAGCTGGGGCGTTGCTGGGGGGGGGGGATGGGGCAGAAGCTGGGAGGAGCCCAGAGAAGGTGAAAACAGCCCAAGGCAACTTGAGGGACAGAGGGCAGAGCTTGAAGTGGCCAGAGAAGGCCAAAGGCTTTGGGGGGCTGGGTTAGGCACGTGCTGGAGCTCTGTGTGGACAGGTTCAGGTGTCAAGGCAGGGCTGCAGGTGGGCGGGTGGTGCCATGCAAATTCGCGCGCTGGGCTCCTAGTATAACTAATAATTGTACAAATTTTAATTAATTTCCCCATTAAACAGTTGCCTTTCCAGGCTGAATAGGCCAGTGTTTCAATATGCCTCAGAGAGCAACACCCTAACCCTCCGAACATGTTAGTAACTGTTTCCTCTATTGCTTATGCTTCTCTGTCTTCCTTGTGAACATTTTTTGATATGTGATGACCATACCTCACATGGCTTTCAAAAAGTTTGAGTATTGAAGTTTTATAAGATGCTAATTTCAGTTGGTTTTCTAGTACTCTTAATGTACTTATGTTTTCTTCACTTTTCAACCCCAGTGTATGATTCAATCAGTATCCTCAGGGCACTAACAATGACTTCCAGGCATGTAATTTCTCTGCCTGAAGCTGATAGTTCAGAGCTATTCGTTTTAAGTCTATCTCATTTGTCATAAAATATGTTGCCTTATATTTTTAAGTTAAAGTCTAGTTACTACTTTTCTAGCCACTCATACAAATTGGTAATATTTCATACCTATATATCAACTCTTTCTTTAGCTACAAATTTGAAGCTTTTGCATTGAGTAAATTTGGGCTTTCTGAACATTTATAAATGCGTTCAGTGTTGCCATCAATGTTGACTCACAAAGAACTTCACTGTGAAGGAAACAACATGTATATCCCTATTCTGAGTAGAAGTTTTTCCTGGTCTAAGCCTACTCATGATAAAACTGCCCTATGACATCACACTGTCTGTCCAATGGGGACATCTGTCCTCTGCTTGCTCAAGGACAAGCTGATATATAGCTGGTTTGCTCTAGTAAGACTGTGTTGATGGTTTACAGATAGTGTCTGTTCTGATTGGTGGAGGCTTCTTTTCTGATTTCTTGAAGCCCGCGGAATCCCTATTGTTAATATTTTGAATATATGATATGAGTACATTTTAGCTCTTCATTTGAATGCACTGTTTGAAGCTAATGTTTCACTTCTCCTTCCTGGGTAGAGGACTGAGCTAACCATAAAACAGGTTGAAGTGAACCCACCAATGTAAAATAGAGGGACTGGATTATCTGTAACCTATAATCAAGAATTAATGGTGCATTTATAGGTCTGGCTTTAAGTAATGCTTCTAAGGTTTCTAGGAACCGAAAGTTCTTTGAATCTTCCAGGTGATGAGAGGACACATTTCTTCTCTGTGTTTTGTGTACTCACATTGGGAAACCTACTTTTGCCCACCTCCGTATTTTTTCTGATTGGTATTTTGGGATTCTTAGGAAATACAGTCCAACCTCAGTTTTCGAATATCTCCCATCTTTTGAGCAATTTGGTTCTTGTCCAAGTTATTTATGAGAAAAAAAAGTCTTAGTTGTCAAAAAAAATTGGTTATTGACCTGACAACCTTTTCATGCTGATACATCAGCATGAGAAAAAAGATCTCTCAGGACAAAAACAAAGGAGAGAATTTGCCAGTGTGAGTCAGTGTACCACTATACCTCATGTTGTTAACATCTTAGGAAATTGTGCTGTGAATATTTTGGGGTTTTTATTTTTTTGCCTTTGTTTCTCGTGAAATGGACAATTAGCACAATTTAAAAATATAATGAGGCCATCAAGAGTACTAATGTTGCCTGGCTAGTCTGGCTTAATGGTTGAGTATTGATCCATGAACTTAAAGGTTGCTAGTTCGATTCCCAGTCAGGGCACATACCTAGGTTGTGGGCTCAATCTCCACTAGGAGGAGTGAGAAAGCCAGTTGATTATTTTTCTCTCTCATCTATGTTTCTATCTCTTTATCTCTCTTCCTCTCTAAAAATCAATAAAAATTTTTTGAAAAAAGAGTGCTAATGGTGTGAAAGAAACAGGCAGTTGAAGAGGTAGAAAAATTGTTGTTGATTTGGATAAACGAAAAGCAGTTAGCAGATGACAGCATTTTAGAGGCAGTGACACATGAAAAGGCAAGGATGCTACATACTGACTTCCTGAAAGACCCCCTAGAATGAGTACTGAAAGTGATTCATTTAAGACTAGTGGGGGTGGTTTGATAAATTTAAGAAGTGTTTGTTTATAGATTAAAGAGTACATTAGGCATGTACTATATATAAGAAAGGTTAAAATGAAATCATTTGGGGATATGGAAAATTAATTCAGTTTACACTATTTCTAATGGAAAAAAAGATTCGGTTTTCAAACAAAATGCTTCTCAAAACAGCCTTCTAGGACAAATTAAGTTTGAGAACTGAGGTTCCATTCTATTCTCAAAAGTAGAATCACTGGGTCAAAAGGCAGTTCCATTTTTAATTTTCAAAAATTTAATTAATTAATTAATTATTTTATCCTCATCTGAGGATATGTTTATTGATTTTAGAGAGAGGTGAAGGGAGGGAGAGAGGGAGGGAGGGAGGGAGGGAAAGAGAGAGAGAGAGAGACAGAGACACACACAGAGAGAGAAACATCTATGTGACAGAAACATTGATTAGTTGCCTCCCATATGCGCTCTGACCAGGGATCAAACCCACAACCTAGGTATGTGCCTGACTGGGAATCAGACAATCTTTTTGGTGTAAGGACGATGTTCCAACCAAATTATCCGCCCAGCCAGGGTCTACTTTTTTTTTTTTTTTTGAGGAAACCCCATACTGTTTTCCACAGTGGCTGCACTGTTTTGCATTTCTACAAACAGTGCACTAGGGTTCCCTTTTCTCCACCTCCTCACTGGCACTTGCCATTTGTTGATTTATTGATGGTAGCCATTTGGCAGGTATGAGGTGATACCTCATTATAGTTTTGATGTACATCTCTCCTATGATTAGTTAACTTGAGCATTTATAAATATCTGAAATATATTTTGGGGTATCTTCCCTCCCTTTTCTCCTTCACCTCAGCAGTTGAATAGGTTTCCTATTAAGGGAAGCTAAGCAAAATACTGTCATGAAAATATTGGATATTTCAATTAATAAATTCCAAAGAAAAGTGGAATTAGCTAAAAATTATAAAGAGGCCTTGAATGGCTTGTTGATTAGAAACTAATGTAACTCCTTGTCTAGGATAAAATACCAAACAGGCACCAGCTGCTAGTAATTTGGTGCAAGTAATTGTAGAGCCAATAAGTTGAAGAAGTGCTTATTAAAAGAAACTGCTTTCCTATCTGCTTGTAAGTTCAATTGAGTAATGCACTCTACATGTGGTCTGACACTGGGTAAATTATACACCTGATTTAAAAACACTCCATTCATAAGAGCTCCTATTTTGCTCATCCATAAAATTTTTACTTTCTTCATTACTACTTGCAGCAGTGTATGGCATAATATCTATCAAATTAGGCTTTGAGGACATCTCAGGCTGGCACCCTGCTGACTTGAAACATGTGCTTAATATTACTGCAGTGCTTTTAACCCCATGAGTGCCCTGGGTAGCCCACACAGGCATGCAAAATCTGTTCCTCTCTCTCTTTGCTGTTACATCCTCCACCTACTGAGAAAGAGAAACATCAAAGATAATGGGGTGGGGGTTGGAATGGGGTTTAGTCCCTGGGCTAGAGAAAAAAAGTAGTTGAAATTTGTAGAAATAAGACAGGCAAAATAGAAATGGCGTAATCTATTACCTTATAAATTAAAAAAATATGAGCCAAATATAAACATTTGCAAGCAAGGCATTCGGTATTCTATTTATTTGACCTAATAAGCTTTGAAAAGCAAGACAAAACATACAATAGCACTTTCTGAATATTTCACATGAAAGCCAACTTTGGAATGCATGCATCTTATTCATATTTATGTATATCTGGGTGACTCATTAATTTTGATAAACATGTATTGCCTTCTGTCTACTAAGTGGCAGGTACTATGCTTGATGGTAAGACACAGTGCTGAACACATGTGGCCCTTGCACCTTGCAGCTCAAATCTTGCAAAGGGGTCAGGATTTCAACAAATAACTATAATGAAATAGTAAAATAGAAATGATCTCAAGACCACTGTTCAACATTTATTCATTCATTCGTGGGAGATGATGTTTGACCCAGCTATTCTACCTGCAGGGTTCTCATAGCAGATACGCCCCATTGTGGATATAGATACACTTGTGAATCTCAGTTTCATGCCATTAGATATGTCATGTGGTTTTTCTCCCTGTTTTTATTCCATGCTGACCTAGTAGTCTAATGATTATAATTTAGTTTCCCACCTGGAATGCCCATTGGAAAAAATGTGCTTCCTAAAGAACTTCAGTGGCCATTCTCTTTTGTAATAATACTTGTTCTAAATTAATAAACTGCTGTATTGATCATAATTTCGTTTCATAGGTAATGCTCTAAAGGTTCTTTGGCAATCTAATTTTTATTTTAAAGGAATACTTTGTTGTTAGTCTTGTGAGATTGGTTAGTGTGCCTTTATCCCTCAAAGGATGGACTCAACTCTCTGGGGGCTGACAGTTTTGCGGGGAGGGGAGCAACCAAACTCCAAAAACTTGTATAAAGAATGGAAGCTACAGGAGGATATGCAAATGTTTTTAAAAATAATGCTGGGAATGAGAGAAAGAGAATGAGAGACAGTAGCTAAATCTTGAGAAATGTCAACCAGCAAAGAGCTGAGGAATCAATGAAAAAGGAAGATGTAGAAGCAGGAGAACTGAAACCAAGAGAGAAAAGGTATAAAAGATGGTGGGAGAGGTTGAATGAGCCTCGGAAATGGTCATTGGATTAGGCAATTTAGAGGTCCTTCAAGAGAATAGTGTCCACAGAGAAATGGGAGGCAGTAGGGAACCAGATTGCATGAAGTTATGGAATAAATAGCTGCTAGGAAAGTTAAAGAGCTGAGAATGGCTTCTTTATAAGAGAATGTCAGCTTAAAGAGTTACCTTTGAAAGAGAACACCTCATTGTTTGTGGATGATATGCAAAGCACTTGTGGAGGGGGAGAGAATAAATGATGAAACAAAGTTCCAGGTAAGGCATTCATTAATTTTTTTTTTTTACTTATTCCTTCTTTCAGGTAGAGAGAACGCATAGATAAGTGGTTAGGCACCTGGATACAGCAGCCAAATGGCAGAGTTGGATCCCAGTTTCACTATTATAGTCTTGGGCAAATTAACCTCTGTGCCTCTCTGCACCTGCCTCAGAGAGTTGTTGTAAGGATTAAGTAAATTCATACTTATAATGTATCTGGAACTGTATCTGATACATAATAAGCATTTAAACTTGTTTGGTAAGCAAACAAAGGAGTTAGTATGGACAATGGATAAGATACCTGATCCTCTATGAATTCACAACAAATTGTTTTCTATATTTCATGATCTTCTCTCAGATGCATTTGAGATCTGAAATTACTCAGAGCCTGCAGTGACTAAAATTGCTATATACATCAGCACAAAAGGTTCTGACAATGTTATTATGGGTACAACTAGATAAAATTGCAGAACTCTGTTAAAGAGTTAAAGGAATTTCCTGACAAAATTGCAAAATAATTTCTTTCACATTTTTTTGTGGAACTTGGCAGATCTCACTCCAAGCTTCTTTCAGAATACCCATGGCAACCTTTGGCTTCATGTCTTTCTTTAAACTGAACCTGTCCCTCTTCTTTATTCTAGGCAACATTTGGAGCTCAGAGAAGTCCATCTGTAAAAATCTTACCAAATTTTCTTCTTATTTTACTCCTTATATCTCTCAATTGATACCAACTCAGAGACTATAGGGTTAACATAATAAATGCATTTCATGGCTCTTCCCTTGGGCATCTCAGTTAATAGGTATGTAATTGCTTTTTAATTGGTTAGAACATTCTACTATTAATGAAATAGAAGGTGTTGTCTAATTCACTAAACTTCTTTTCTTTCCCTTCATCGTAAACATATTCCTTCATTTCTCAGTATTATACGCATTGTTTACTGTGGTTAGTGATCCTTTATTTTTGAAACTCAATATAGGAAACTAATACATGGTAAATGATCCATGCTTTCACTTTTCAGAAAAGCCAGTGAGGATTTGATTAGCACAGTAAACCTTTCTCCCTTTTCCCTAACCTGTTGCCAGTCTTGATTTATTTTTCTCTGTTGTGCAAGGACAGAGATTGCTGGTAGTTCATATTACTTAATTTTTAAATTGCATGTTGGAAAAGAATGCTGATGGTTATCTTGAGAGAGAATTTTCCATCCTCATGTCAGATAGGGGACTGTGATAACGGATTTTGAGTGGGCTCTTCCCAGGGTTCACCTCAATGGATTATCTGAGAACTTGGGTCTGGGATTAAGTCTTGGACATTCTATTGATTGGAAATAGGTGCTGAAGGGACTGTCAAGTGGGCAGAGGGCATATCATTTACAATTAAGTTTCTTTCTTTCTTTCTTTTTTTAATAGCTTTATTGTTCAGTTTATTACTTACATTTTTCCCCAATAGCTCCCCTCCGCCCAGTACCCATCCGACTCTACGCCCTCACCTCCCCCACCCTCTGTCCTCTCCCATAGTTGCATGACCCCTGTTCAGTCTCTTGCTATACTTCCCGCACCCTTCCCCTCACCAAGCATTATCAGTCCATTCCCTCTCCATGTCCATGATTCAGTTCTATTCCTCATTTTATCCTGATCCTCTGGTTGCCAATTCACTTGATTTTTAGATTCATTTGATAGATGTGTACCCGTTGTTCGAAATGTACATTTTTACCTGTTTCTTCTTCCTCTTCTCAAATAATACCTTTCAGCATTTCATATAGTGTTGGTTTGTTGGTGATGAACTCCTTCATCTCTTTCTTATCTGTGAAGCACTTTATCTGACCTTCAATTCTGAATGACAGCTTTGCTGGATAGAGCAATCTTGGTTGTAGATTCTTGCTGTTCATCACTTTGAATATTTCTTGCCACTCCCGTCTGGCCTGCATCGTTTCTGTTGAGAAATCCGCTGACAGTCGTATGGGTGCTCCTTCATAGGTAACCATCTGTTTCTCTCTTGCTGCTTTTAATATTCTCTCTTTATCTTTTGCTCTTGGCATCTTAATTATGATGTGCCTTGGTGTGGTCCTCTTTAGATTCCTATATTTTGGGGTTCTGTGCACTTCTTGGGTTTTCAAGTCAATTTCTTTCACCAGGTGAGGGAAGTTTTCAGTCACTATTTTTTCTAGTAGGTTTTCATTATCTTGCTCTCTCTCTTTTTCTGGCACCCCTATAATTCTGATGTTGGTATGCTTGAGGTTGTCCCAGAGGCCCCTTATACTATCTTCAATTTTTTGGACTCTTTTGGCTTTCTGCTTTTCCAGCTGAGTGGATTTTGCCTTTTTGTATTTCAAATCTTTGACTTGGTTTTTGCGGTCGTCTGGACTGCTTTTAGGTCTTTGTATAATATTTTTTGTTTCAGTCAGTATATGCTTAATTTCTAGTTGGTCTTTTATCATATCCTTGTAAGCGTTGTTCATTTCTTTGTAAGTGTTATTTATTTTGGCATAGTTCTCATTAATTTTATCCGCCTTATCTAGTAGTCTCTTCATAAACCTAATTACTGTGGTTTTAAACTCTATGTCTAATCGTCTTTTTTCCTCCATTTCTTTCACAGCTGAGTTCTTTCCTTTTCTCTGCATTGTTGCTGTTTTCCTGAGTTGGTTCCTTAGTGGTGTGTGATAGGTATCCTGTATCCTCTAAGGAACCAGTGGCTCAGCTTCCTTTGCAGTGCGCAGCGTCAGCCCTAGGTCCGCCCTGCTTGGCGAGCAGTTTGCGTCTAAAGGGCGCACAGCGTCAAGCTTAGGTCCGCCCTGCTTGGCAAGCAGTTTGCGTCTATTGGGGGCGCAGCGTCGGGCTTGGGCCCGCCCTGCTTGGCGCGGAGTTTGCGTCTAATGGGCGGGCTCCGTCGGGCTTACGTTCGTCCCTCCTGGCTCCCTCCCTGTTTCAGGTCTATGGGGCTCGCGGCGTCAGCTTATCTGTGCTTATCTGTGCGGCTCACGGGTCTCGGTGTTGGGCGGCTATGTAAATCTACCGCTAGTCTCCCCGTTGCCAGACAACTCTGCCTCTCCCTAACTGAGTCTGCACAGTCAAAGACTCACTCAGGGGTGTAAAACAAAGCAGTATGGTGGTCTCCAAGCAAGTAGTTGCGCGTTCTCTGCCCGTGTTCTCTGCCCGGTTAACTCCAAGCAAGTAGTTGCGCGTTCTCTGCCCGCCTTCTCTGCCCGGTTGCGCACTCCAATTTACTCGTGCACTCTCCCCAAACACACAGACCTCAGCCGCACAGGGGATCCTCCTTTCCCCAACCTGGGAGCTCGCCTGGAACTGGGGGGTCGGTGCTGTGGGAGACCTCCGCCCTCCTCGCAGGAGAAAACTAGCCGGGCTGGCTGTCTGCCGCCCGTCCCTCACCGCTCTCTCGCGCTCCAAACCTCAAAGCTGCACACCACTGCTCCCGAGTCACCGCCTTTACTCTCATGCGCGGAATTTCCCCACAGCCAGCTCTCCGGCGATTTCTGGGTGTTGTCTGTTTCGTTGCTAAGTTGTAGTTTCAGAATTGTTGCGTGGACAGCTAGATAGGTGCTCACCTATGGCGCCATCTTCTTGCTTCTCCAAGTTTCTTTCTTTCTTTTAAAAAAATATTTTTATTGATTTCAGAGAGGAATGGAGAGGGGGAGAGAGATAGAAACATCAATGATGAGAGAAAATTATTGTTTGGCTACCTCCTGCATGCCCTACACTGGGAATCGAACTGTGACCACCTGGTTCATAGGTCAAGGCTCAACCACTGTGCCACACTGGCTGGGCTAAAATCGGCTACTAAGAACTGACATGCAGATTCCAAGTTTGAAGGCACCACTCCATGCTTATCAGAATGTGACTTTTAGTTCTGCTGTATTTTAGTTCTGTAATTTGGTCCAAATAGCTCACCTTCCCTTAGGCATTGCCTTTAGGCCTTAAAGAGTTCAGGAAACTACAAATGTTGCTGCTTCTTCTATGCCCTATGTAGGATCATACAGTGAATTGGATGAAGGAATTTTGTGTGCCACATAGAAAAATCCTAAATGCTTAAGCTTAATCTTAACATTAATATTAATGTAGGCAGTTAATTTAGAACAAAGGTAAAGAAGTTGAACTTTATCTAAAACCAGAATTAGCCTTAGTTTCCTGGTTAAATAGATTTTAAAAAGTGTTAACCCCCTCCCTTTTAAATTGACTGAATAGGGAAGAGAAATGGACAGCAGAAAGACAGCACTTAGACGTGCCAGAGTCCACCACAATGCCTGACTCAGGTTGACCCTTAAATTGTGTGGCTTGAATGAATGTGCCATAGAAATTTCTAAATTATATATATTTTTTGCTTTTTTCCAAGTTTAATACAAGCAGATTATATTAGTTTTTATATATAATTTAATCTAATTTAAATAAACTCCATCATTTAAAAGAAAATACAACAAGAACAAAACATGGAAAATGAGGGTATCACAGAGAGAGCTGGGAATGGTAGCAGTGATTGTTGGAGGAGGAAACTTGGGGAGTGATTAAAAGAGCTTATTTACTTATTTATTTTTATATTTATGTTTTAGGCACTGAGGACTTCTCTATGAGCTTTACTGTAGTTAATCTTCTTAACAAGCTTAAATGGTAGATGCCAATATTTTTCCATTTTGTAAATCAGAAAACAGATACAACAAAAGCCAATAGATTTCCCAAAGCTTATAGCTGTTTGGTGACCAAGTCAGGATTCAAACCCAGTTGGTTCCGGCTCTAAAAATCTGTGCTCTTATCTGCTGTGCTCTTAAATCTGAGCTGTTACTTTCAAGATGATGTGGACATGTTCCCATGCTGAAAGTAACTACCAGGAACTGCTGTTCTAAGTTCAAGCAAGTATAGAAATAATCCAAAACAGCCCACCATATTTAGCTCACTTATCATTCAACAAACTGTGCTTTGAACACCCACCAATATCTCTTCCTTCTAAGATACATCCTGTCTGCAAGGTTACTCTTGTAGCTTGATAAATTATCCAACAATCTGATGCTTCTAGCTTTTCCCCAGTGAGGCATGTGCCTCTGGTCTCTCTAGAATTCTGAAGGGCTGGCATTTGTTTGCCTCTCTCTGTGCTTATGTCTTTCTCTCCAACTCAGGGGTGCACCAAAATCCTATCTAATAAAAGAGTAATATGCAAATTGACTATACCTCTGCTACACCCACAAACCATGCCCTCCAACCATGCCCACCAGCCAATCAGGAGCAAATATGCAAATAAACCCAACCAAGATGGTTGCGGCCACAGAGAACAGAAGGGAGGCTTGGGTTTCCCTGGCAATAGAGGAAGCCAAGCTTTCTGCCTGCCTTTGCCGGCTCAGGCCTCCACTCAATGCTACAAAGTTTCAATGATAGAAGATAAATAAAAATGATAACAGCAATGGAGCTAGAGAGAGCAGGAGGCATGAGTTGCACCCTGAGATGGAGAAAGCCAAGCTTTCTACCTGCCCTGGCTGTCCCAGATCTCTGCTTAAGGCTGCAAAGTTTCAATTATAGAAGATAAATAAAACCCAACAGAAATGGCTGCTGCCATGAAGCAAACAGAAGGCTTGGCTCCACTCCAGGCTACAAAGTTTCAATTGTAGAAGATAAATAAATCCCAGATACCAGGACCTCCACTTGAGTAGCCGGTGGGCGTGGCCGGCCTGCAAACCACTATAGGACCCTCGCCCAGGCTGTCCCATGCTCCAAGGGTACCCCCACCCTGATCCAGGACACCCTTCAGGGCAAACCAGCTGCCCCCACCTGTGTACCAGGCCTCTATCCTATCTAATAAAAGAGTAATTTGCAGATTGACCATCACTCCAACACACAAGAGGGCTGCCCCCATGTAGTCAATGATCCTGCCCCCATGTGGACACAAGGTGGCCACCACAAGATGGTCAGCAGGGGAGGGCAGTTGGGAGGGACCAGGCCTATAAGGGAGGGCAGTTGTGGGTGATCAGGCCAGCAAGGGAGGGCAGTTGGGAGGGACCAGGCCTGTAAGGGAGGGCAGTTGGGGGTGATCAAGCCTGCAGGGGAGGACAGTTAGGGGTGACCAGGCTGGCAGAGGAGGGAAGTTTGGGGTGACCAGGCCTGCAGAGAAGGACAGGATATCCCTCAAGGGGGTCTAAGATTGGAGAGGATGCAGGCTGGGCTGAGGGACACTCCCTCTCCTCTAGTCTTATATAATTAGGGAACACCCTTTTAAGAAAAAGAATACACAATTATAAATTCAAGATGAAATAAATAATATTTATTTTTTAAAAAATGATAATAGATCACAATTTTTATAAAAAGCTGACAAATACCTTTGCACCTTGCATTACCAAGATTTCTCTCAAGACTTTGCAAATGGCCCCGTCATGGAGAATGCCTGAAATATGAGAGTCACTATCTTTGCCCCATACTGCCCCTGGGAGCAACTAGTTGAACCTTGTTGCAACACAACTGCTGTCAACCTTCCCAGTCTTAAAGGAAAGAGCAGTTATGAAAAACTTTTTTTTGGTCTCACAGACAAAATAAAATAGAAACTGATAATTAAAAATTTAACAAAATAAAACAAACATAAACAAAGGCTGGTCACAGTAAGATTTGAAAGAATGGATTTAACATCGGATAAACTGGAAAGCAAGGGATAGGTCAAATAGCAGTATAATGCTCTGAGCTTACTCCCACGTAGGGTACATTAGCAGGGAGTCCTCTAAAGAGTGAGTCTGAAATGCTTTGGGGACCATGAAAATTTTAGGTTGAATCTCTGTGTGTTACTGGAGACAGGAGAATTACTAAGTAGAGAAGAATGTCGGTAGACTTCTTTCCATTTTGCCATAATTCCTCCTGAATTAGCAGGGTCTCTGTTGATCTTTCCACTGCTCTTGTGCTTCAAGTGGTCATACTAAATTGCCCTCCTGGTGGCTTCTCAGGAGGCTGCCTTTGCCAAGACGGAGAGGTAAAGTAATTCAGATCTCAGTGCAATCGAGAGGAATCAAGATTCTCTTCCATATTATAACCTTTCTTTTTTTAAACAAACAAAACACTCAGCAACTTTGGGAATTGAAATATTTGGACCATGGTAAGACCATTGATTGAGGGCTCAACAAAAATCAGGCGTTATAAGCTTAGGCTGATGCTGCAAACTAAAAGATAATACAATGATTTTTAAACTTGGCCTAGCACTACACTATGCACTAAAATGATTCAAATTATGGATACAAAGTTATTTAATGAGATATCTTATTCATACAACAGACAACCTTGAGAGTTAGGTGTTTTAGCCAATTTTACTAATAACTAATATATCTCAAACCCTTACTGTATAACAAATATTATTCTAGCACCCTTAGAAAGAATCTAATTCATATTGTAATATCCCTATGATATCATGGTTTCTCCACTGTACATACTAGGAAGCAAAGGAACAGAAAGCAAAAAAGGTTGGGGGGCGGGGAGCGGTGTGAGCAATCTGGTTCCATGGTTGGCACTCTTACCACCCATCTATTGTCCGTGAATTTCCCCAGGTCACACTGTTGGTAAGAAAGGATGGAACTATCCCTAAAACTCAGGTTTTTCACACCAAGTCTGCTTAGTATGTCTAGGAACAACAACAAAAATTGTATCTAGTAGAAAGAGTGGAAGGAAAAATAATAAAATAGCCTGAATTTTACACTACCTCAGCTATGTTCATTCCTTCTCTACCTATCCACTCCCAGCACCAAGGGTTTTTTCAAAACTCAAATTATGAAAATATTTTATAAAAGGAACTCATCACAGTTTAAATGTTTGTTCTTAAGTGAAGTTTTATATTGACTTAATAGTTAGTGTTTTATAACAGCCTTAAAGACATGAGAAATGCTTGAAATATTACCTTGCATGTATTGGTAGCCATACTGTATGCTGTCTTACCCAGAGATCAATGAATGAGCATTAGATATAAAATGAATAAAAATAATCCATTCTATTTGTGCCCTTTATTTTACAAGAAGAATAATTTTCCATATTCTGCCTTTATTCAGAGTTATGAAAGTATCATTAGATATAGGAAATTAATCTTTGATACTAGGCACTAAAATGATTCAGCATCTAAGAATATCAGATAGAAAGCAGAGATGAAATTTAAAATGCTTTTCATAAAGGTCCTATTTTACATTTAGCTAAGTAATATATGGGAAAATTGGCACCTTTCAGCACCAGAGCAATTACCATCCCTGCTATAACAAAAGTTGATGCTTGGCCAACACCTGCAGTGGAATTGAATTAATGGAATTGATTTGTAGGCTCATTTTTAGAAAAAAAATAAAGTTGTTTTTGAGAAAAAATTACAGATTTTCACATATTTTAAATTTTTTCTCTAGAAATAATAGACTTTCTGCTATTAAAGGCATATTTATGGAATAGATCAAGGTACAATTATTATAAATGTCACACTTGCACAGAACGTACAAAAACAAAGCTGGTAGCACTTTATAGATAAGAGAAAACATTTAATGGGTGCTTACTATATGCTAGTTCTGCACTGATCACTTTACATATGTCGACTCATTTACTTCCTCTAAACAATATAGGGATTACTGTGGTTGTGTTTTTGCATGTAGGAAAACTACATTGTGTTTTTGTAGTTTGAACGCCCAGAGAAGTTATGTAACTTGTTCAAAGCACAAAGCTAGTAAGTGTGGAACTGGGCTAGAACCCAGAATCTTTCTCTTTGACTCCTCATTTTATCATTTGACAGTGCTCTGACTTTGGCTGCCTGCCCTTTCATCACTGTCCTTTGACTTAATTTTATTGTTCAGGAGCTAAAATGAAAGGAGATCTCTGATTCTTGGGGAAAGCCATTGGCCCTTTCCTATTCTCTTCAACCTTATTTTTATGGGTAGATGGTTATGAAAAACTGGGGAAAATGAAGATAATGAGAAGTTAAAAGGTATCCTATATAATAAAAGCCTAATATGGTAAGTGTCTGGTCATCTGTTCAATCAATCAAAGCATAATATGCTAATATATGCTAAGGCCACTCAACTGATTGCTATAACATGCACTGACCACCAGGGGACAGATACTTTGACCAGTAAGTTAGCTTGCTGCTGGTGTCTGGCTGATTCAGACTGAGTGAGATGGGCCAGACACATCCTGGAGCCCTTCTGTGGTCCCTCCCCAGCTCGCCAACCTCCTGTGTCTCTCCCCAGCCCTGATCATACACTGGTGGGGTCCCTCAGTCTGGCCTGTGCCTTCTCGCAATCCAGGACTCCTCAGGAGATGTTGGAGAGTCAGTTTTGGCCCTATCCCACAGGTTAGACTGAGAGACCCCACTGGTGCATGAATTCGTCTTCTCTATTCCCGAACATAGAATATACTAGAGGCACTGGTGCATGAATTTGTGCACCAGACCTCTAGAATATTCTATATTTGGGAATAGAGGAGATAGGATTTTGTCATATCAACAATGCCATTATGAGTCAGAGGACTATCGGTACTGAATAAAAAAAAGTGAAATCATGTCCTTTGTAATATTTTCATGTTTTCTCTGTATTCTACAAATTGAGTTTGTTCACAGTGGTACCAAACCAAAGTCAATGAAATGCAGGAATAATAATTATACATGCGTGCATGTACACATATATACATATACGTACATGCATATATATGTATATATGCATTGTTTATATACATTATTTAATAGATGAGGTATATAGACTTTTCTAGGATTAATGTGACAATTCTATACAGCCAATCTCAGGGAGGAATTATTTACTGAACCTGATTCTAAAGTTCGAATTCCTACTTGCAAAATAGTTCATTCTGGAATCTCCTATATAAATAGCAGCAAAAACATTAACAGCTGCTCACATTTAAGCAACAGTGCTTTGTGCCCCATACAGTGCTCATTGCTTTATGTGCATTATCTCTCTCATTCTCACCACACCTATAGACGAGGGACCTTCTGAGGTGAAGAACTCTGGCAGTGTCTCACCAAACCTGGGCCCTTTCAAGCTCAGGGCTGGCTGACTTTGGATCCTGCCTCTCAATTAGTTCTTGTATCATATGGCCCATGGCCATCAGCCACCAGATATTGACAATGCATTACTTTTGGGGGGAGCTCCTTTTCACCCTCCTGTGTCCCACAAAGCCTCAGATAAGGGTCATGAAGAAAAATGTACTCCTGCAGCTTTTTGTTTGTTTGTTTTGCTAAGAGCAGACACATTTGTTGGAGCTCATCAAGACCATCAGCTACGTACTGGGGCTTGGTGTCGAGGTGTATCACTGAAATGCCACCTGCATGTGTTCATGTGAATATGTTGACCCAGATCGAACCTCTGATAAATACCTGTTAACAGCCTGTGGTGCCTTGTCAGTAGTTCCCAATGGTAGTGCTTCTGTAGGCTGAATAATTTTTATTTCTAACCCAGCAGAAAAGGGCATAGGTAGAAAATGTACCAATGTTTTTGATGCATCAAAGGGCTTGCCCAATCTTACCAAAATGGAATGAGAGACCTATCTGTGCATTAATATATTTCTGTATATCACCAGCAAGTAAAGTTTGGTACTGCCTTCTTCCTGATTCTAAAAATTCTGTGAATTCTTTGATGCTGTCAAGTTGGTGAAATAGCTTTGATGTGACTTTGCCATAACTGGTGCAAACTAGTTGTTTCAAAAACAATAAAATAACAAATGAAAAACAAACAAAATCTATACAAAGTATCAAATTCCTATGTTAGGAAATTTAAAAAATGTAAACATCAGCGACTTGAGTTTACTTTGGTACCCACTGATGGAATAAAAGCGTCATTTGTCTGACTGAATAGTTTTTTTCTGGCTCCAGACCCACCGACTGAAGCAGGGAAGTAAGTGTCTGGAAGATTCATGGCAATTTTAATTTCCTTCAGGCAAAGAGTGGAGTGCTCTGCGGGAGGACAGGACACAGAACACCCAAAACTGGTTTGGCCTGGCAGAGCCAAAGAGCCCTTTCTGCTAGGCACAGAGAGAGCAGCTGGGTCCTTGGGGGTGGATTGCACAGGAAGGACCTTGTTAGCCAAGTCATGCACTTGGGTTTTAATCACAGTGTGCTAACATTAGCTCTGTGCCCTCCTGAAAATCACTTAATTCTCTGTCTCTCACCCTCGCCATCTCTCAAAGGAGAGAGTTGCAAGAAATGATACTTAAGACTTGTCTAATGAAACGTCTAAGAACCATTCACTTAACTGAAGCTTCTTGCGGAGTTGTGAGGTGCAGTTTGTGAAGATCTTTGACAAAGGCTGCTCTGTAAAAGTTTCAACTTAGAAAATAACCAGTTTTACGTGTTTATTGAATGAAGCCCCTTATGCATTTTTTAGGAGAGAAATCCGATCCCCATTTTGTCTTTAATTAAAAGAATGTATTAGTTTGGTCTCAGTGTCTCGTCTCCCTTGAGAGGAGCCTGTAATTTTGTGAATGAAACACAGACCTTAACATTACAAAGGCAGCTTCATCAATATATCCATCTGGGTATGTATAATATTATCAAATACATAAAATGGAGGTCATTGGACAAAATGCTTTTTGATATGAATGAGAAATTTGGCTTGGTTAATTATGGGAAAAAATTAATGAAAGACAAGAATAAGAAAGTTCTATTTTTTCCCCTCTAAATAAACTAGCATTTCACAATTGAACTTCTATAGAAGCTTTCATATTCCTTTATTTTAACTGTAAATTCACAACTTTATACCATTTCTTACATTATCCTGAAGCCTTGTCTTCCAAATAGTCTCTTAATTGCTGCCTGCCATTTCTGTTTGATGCATAAATGTGTGGTGTTTCTGTGGAAGGACATGAAATAGTACAGATAACTCTGCATATTTGTATATTTAGAAAGATAGAATTCCTTAATATATAAATATGTGACTTTTAAATACATACACATGGCCTCTTTTATATGTGGGCTTTTTGATTGGTGAAAAACTTAATTCTGTTGTGTCCATTATACTTCCCTGTGAATAAAACCTTACCTTAGAGTTTAAGGTTTTATTATTTAGAAGAAAAATCCTGCTCCCTGACAAATATTTTTGAGGAACAATAGCACTTTTCTGTCCGTGAAAGGCAAGCTGACACCATACTACGAGAGAACACAGTGAACCTAGTAAAGCAACATTGTGTACTCAGAAAAGACATGCAAATTTAAACAGAGCACTTTTAAAAAATAAAATTAAGAAGGGTTTTTTGTTTTGTTTTTATTCATCGTTCTTTTTTAAAATATAAAATGCCCTTCTTCCACAGTAAAAGCTTTTTATTTTTTTATTTTTCCCCCTCCCATAAGAGGTTTAGAACTGTATAGAGATAGTTACATACACGGGCATCTCAAAATACGAGGGCACCATCCATACATGTAATTGGTTGCTTTTTTCCTTTTCCTCGGCAGTCGGTGAAAAATGTGAAAATGCTCCTGCTTCTGCCTGGCCATTAAAAGGCAGAGGCTGCACCATACTGTGATTTGGAAGCTGAAGAAAATGGCCAGAACTGACTGATATCTGATAAACAGTAACAGGAGTCAGTTTATTGCACCAATCGTTAAATAATGGTGCTGATTATAAGGCTGCTAACTGCAGATGCTGTAATTGTCTGTCATAAATCTTAGTCATTTGTGACAGGAGCACAATGAAAGGGAGCATCTGCTTGAGGGCAAATGACTTCTGATAAATATCAGCTCTACGAAAATGTACTTGGATGTGTCTCAATATTTTGGAGAGCCATTCATGTTGCTTCCACAAATGTGAAGTTATTATTGGTTTGTATTGATTTTACCACCCCCCCCCCTTTTTTTTAAAGAGACAGAGAGTGACTCAAGGTTGAGTTGAATAGCATCTCAGCTCTTTATCTGATCTACTCATTTCTCTCAAATGCATGTTTGAGTGAAAAAAAATAATTGCACTTTTTTTCCTCAGTAGATTGCTGTTCAGAAACACAGCCTGGGAAATTCAATATGCAGCTTATAAAAAAAAAATAACAAAAGCCAACATTTGCTGAAGTGGGAAGGAAGGCTTTTGAATTTTTACAAAGGTTACTTTTTCAGAAAAGATTTTAAGTTTTAAAATGCTAATCTGTAATGAATTTTAGCTGCATGAAAATGAATTACATGTTTTCCCATTTTTCCTATAAAAGTAGTTAATGTTATCATATTCAGTATAAAATTTACCCAAATAATAAAAACTGTATTACGAGACTTCTTTAAGTTTAAAAGATTTTAGAAAAGTTAATATTACATAAAACTAATACCCACGTTTTAAAAATAGCATTATTTTCTAAAAAATATTTATTTCATATTAAATATTTAGTGGCTGCATCAAGGACAGCTTAGAAGTACAAAACAAAGAAACTGAGGAAAAACACATTTTCTACTGTGGAAGTTCAACCTTCTGTTAAGTTCAAACTTAGAAATGTGGTTTGAAGATGGTCAGAGTTATTAGTAAGTAAAGGCTGTCATCTGTTTATGACTGTCAAAGGTTATCAGAGATATGGCTCTCTCAATAGATTGGGAAGAAAGTAAAAGTTTTTCAGTCTGTTCCATGCAATTTCTCAATTTGGGAGAGTCCAGCTGAGTGGTCCAGACATGGCTAAGGGGGAAGGTGGGATGCACTCAGGAAGTCAAAGAACCACAGGTTATGTGGGTGGCCTGGAGAAGTGTTTTCTGAACTGCTCTGCTTCTATTTGTAGTTCAGTGCCTCAAGCTGAAATACTGTATAAACTCATTCCTACGTCAACAGAAAAAAAGACTCTCTGGGCAATGACAGTGGCAGCATTTGTGGTGTCACCATCTTATTCAGAAGAAGATATAGATATACTTTTTCTTTGGGATTTCTTTAGAATGTGCTCTTTGGAATTCCTAATGGCTGCAATAATTATAGATGCTCAGAGCCTCGTGGGCCCAGGGCCCAGTGTGCGGGACTGCCTTTAATTAATGATTCCTCTTAAAACAACTTTCTGGGAGAATATCTGAAACAGAGTGCTGTGTAATGACCCTACTTTTTATAAAGGCAAATTTGGGCAAGATAATATGGTCTTCATTGGTATTTTTGAGAAATAGGAAAACAGGTCTTAAATCTCAACCTTGTATAAAGATGTGGAAGAAAGGGAGATACACATTTAAAAAAGTATATTTTGGTGTCAGGCCAAACTGGATTTGATTCTTAGCCCTATCAGGCAATTCTTAGCCTTTCTCATGTCATTTTTACAAGGATACTTTCTATTGATACTAGGGTTGTAAGATGTAGTATCTATAAATCATGTGGTACAGTGCTTGACACAAAGGAAACATCCAATAAATATCTGTAGTTATTGCTAATTACAATATTACTACTATTGTGTATTTACTAATTAATATTACATGTTAATAGCAGTTATAAATTGTACATGCTTGTCTGGGTTTGCATTTGCATGACATGCAAATCAGGCTTCTCCTGATTTGATACTGTGATTTATCTCTTTTGGAAAGAAGCTAATTAGAAACTTAGATAAATTTCTATTTTTATGTGTGTATTTCCATGAATAAGGTCAGAAATTAAGCAAATATATATTATATATTTAAGTCTTGTCCTGCTGCTGTTGGAGATAACAAAAGGAGTTCAAGAAGGATTTATTCCTGCTTTCACAGAGCTTGCTGTATTGTCAGGTAGAGGGAACTAGCAGTTGATTACACATTAATTGTTTCATGTGTACTAAAGAATGTAGTGTTACAGAATGTTAGAAGGCACTAAGTAATTGGAGAAGGGATCTGAGCTAGGCTTGTAAGGCCTTAGCTCAATGTGATTTGGATAAGTCTAGTCACTTGATTTCAGTGAGGCCAATAGCATGAGCAGAGACATGAGTATGACATATGATATATGAAATAAGTATGGCGTATTTGGGGGATAATTGAAATAATAAAGAGAGTATATATTGGGAAAGAGTGGGAAATAAATAAAGTTAAATTGGTGATAGTCATTGAGGTCTTAATAGTGTTATCATCTTTATTATCATTAATGGCTAACACTTATTAACTCTAATCATGTGCCAGCCATTATCTAAGTTCTTTCATACATGATTATTTCCTCCTCCTCCTCCTCCTCCTCCTCCTCCTCCTCCTCCTCCTCCTCTTCCTCCTCTTTCTCCTTCTCCTCCTCTTCCTCCCTCCCTCCCTCCCTCCTTTCTTCCTTTCTTCCTTTCTTCCTTTCTTTCTTTCTTTCTTTCTTTCTTTCTTTCTTTCTTTCTTTCTTTCTTTCTTTCTTTCCTTTCTTTCTTTCTTTCCTTTCTTCCTTCCTTCCTTCCTTCCTTCCTTCCTTCCTTCCTTCCTTCCTTCCTTCCTTCCTTCCTTCCTTTCTTTCTTTCTTTCTTTCTTTCTTTCTTTCTTTCTTTCTTTCTTTCTTTCTTTCTTTCTTTCTTTCTTTCTCCTCAGCTAAGGATATTTTTCTCATTGACTTTAGAGAGAAATGAAGGGGATGGAAGAGACAGTGAGAGAGGAACATCAATGTGAGAGAGACACATTGATTGGTTTCCTCCCACACACACCCTGACTGGGGCTGGGGATTAAGCCTGCAACCAAGATACATGGCCTTGACAAGAATTAAACCCGAGGGCCGATGCTCTATCCATGAGCCAAACCAGCTAAGGTTCATGCAATTAAAATTAGATAGGACTAATATTATCTATCTCTATGGGCTTGCTGTTGGTTTAATTGAAATGTATATTTATGAATATATGTCTACATTTTTCTCTTCGAAACATTATCTATTTCAACACATATAGCTGCATTACAGTTTTTAATGTTCATGTAGTAATCTGATATATGGATGTGGTATACAAAATGAAACCAATAACTTGCCTGATAGGCTGTTTCCAGTTTTTTGTTTTTTTGTTTTGTTTTGTTTTGTTTTGTTTTGTTTTGTTTGCTATTACAAACAATGCTACAGTGAATAACTTTATTGAATTATTTCCTTAGGATAATTCCCAAAAGTTGAAATCCTAAAACAAAATTATGCCATTTGTCAAATCTCTATATATAACAGGCTAATATGCAAAGCATCTCCTCAGGAGTTTGAACAGGAGATCAGGAGTTTGATTACTCATTACAATGTACGCTGACCACCAGGGGGTAGCAAAGAACATGGCGGGCCACCAGCAGTGGTGGTGGGGTGCTGAAGGAGTAAGCAAAGGAGGAGGTGGGAAGGCAGGGAGGCAGGGAACCTGATCGGCCCTGATTGCTGGCCAGGCCTAGGGACCCTAACGGTGCACGAATTTTGTACACCAGGCCTCTAGTCCTCTAGTCTATTATATCCATACATATTGCTAAAGCACCCTCCATAAATTTTTAACAATTTCCAGTTCCATCAATGGTATATGTTATTTAAATATATATATGAATAAAAGATGAATGAAGAAAGAGAGAGAGAAACATCAGTGATGAGAAAGAATCATTGATAAGTTGCATGCTCCACATTGGGGATGCTCCACATTGGGGATCAAGCCCACAATCAGGGCTGGTGCTCTGACTGGGAATCTAATCATGACCTTCTGGTTCACAGGCTGACACTCAACCACTGAGCCATACCAGTTGGGCTATACATTCTTTTATAAATTTTAGAGATTAACCCATTATCAGATGTATCATTAGTGAATATGTTATCCTACTCAGTGGGGTTTTTTTCCATTTTTTTGATGGTTTCCTTTCCTGTGAAAATACATTTCAGTTTGATGTCCCATTTGTTTAATTTTTCTTTTGTTTCATTTCATTTGGAAATATATCAGAAAAAAAATTGCTATGTGAAATGTCCAAGGTTTTACTGCCTGTTTTCTTCTAGGATTTTTATTGTTTTGAGTCTTAACATTTAAATATTTAGTCCATTTTGAGTTTATTATTGTGTATGGTCTAAGAAATTGGTTTAGTTTCATTTTTTTGCACATATATGTCCAATTTTCCCAACCTCACTGTATGCTTTTGTCTCATTTGTCAAATATTAATGGACCATAAAGATGTGAGTTTATTTCTGTTCTCTATTTTGTTTCATTAATCTATGTATCTGTTTTTATGCCAGTACTATGCTGTTTTAATTACTATGACCTTGTTGTAGTGCTTGATATCAGGTAGCATGACTCCTCCAACTTTGTTCTTTCTCAATGTTAATGTGGTTATTTGGGGTCTTTTGTGGTTCCATATATATTTTTTAAATGTTCATCAAATTATTCATGTTATGTCATTAATGATGGTTACTCTTCCTAATACTCATTAGGCTAACTGTTTCTTTGTTTTCCCTCTGGGATTTATTTTATTTATTTTTAATGAAATTTTTCTTTTTTATTATTGATTTAGAGCAGGGGTGGGGAAACTTTTTTCTATCAAGGGCCATTTGGATATTTATAACATCATTAACTGCTCTGACAAATTATCAACTTAAAAATTAGCTTGCTATATTTGGCCAAACATTTAATTAACTCACCTCTAATGCCTTGGAAGGACCAGACCAAATGATATTATGGGCCTTATATGGTCCGTGGCCTGGATATTCCCCACCCCTGATTTAGAAAGAGGAACAGAGAGAGAGAAAAACAAACAAACAAGCACATCAGTTGGTCACCTCCTGCACATGTCCTGACCAGAGATCAAATCTACAACATAGGCATGTGCCCCAACAGGGAATTGAACCAGTGACTCTTCAGTGTATGAGATGATATGCCAACCAATTGAGCCACATAGGCCAGGGGCCCATATAAATTTTTGGAATATTTTATTTTGTTAATTTTATTAATTTTTTATTTAAATTCTTAATTATTTAATGTATTACATAAATATCCTTTTTCACCCATTGACCTCTCCCCAGCTACTCCCAACCTCAGCACATGCCCTCACCCCCCCGCCATTTGTGTCCATTGGTTGATATTTTACCTTCTTGCCCTCCTCATCCCTCATTCTAGTATCTTGATAGGAATTGGTTGAATCTAAATATTTTTGTATAATATGACCATTTTAATGATGTTAATTCTTTCTGTCCATGAACACGGTATAAGCTTCCACTTATTTGTTTCTTCTATTTTTTCTTCTTCAGTGTCTTATAATTTTTTTGCGTACAGGTCTTTTACATCCTTGGTTAAATTTATTTTTTTGAAGCAATTATAAATGGGATTGTTTTCTTGGTTTCCCTTCCCAATAGTTCATTATTGGTGCATAAAAATACAACTAATTTCTAGAAAACTGAATTCTTGTAGGTTTTTGGTAGAATCTTTAGTGTTTTCTATTACAGTATCATGTCATCTGAAAATAATGAGTTTTACTTCTTCCTTTTCAATTCAGAAGCCTTTTATTTCTCCTTCTTGTCTGATTGCTGTGGCTAAGATCTCCAGTACTATGTTGAATAAAATTGTGAAAGCATACATCTCTGTCTCTTTCTCAATCTTAAGGGAAATACTTTTAGTTTCACTAGTAGTTGCTCTGATTGGATGCTTTATTTTTTACTTTGTCTTCCAAATCACTGATTTGATCTTCAACTTCATCCAACCTACTATTTATTCCTTCCAGTGCATTCTTCATTTTAGACATTGTATGCTTCATTTCTGCCTGGTTCTTTTTTATGGTTTCTATGCTCTTTGTAATGGTGTTAGAGTTCTCACTAAGTACTTTGTAGTTTTCAAGTGCCTTGAGCATCCCTATAACCATTTTTCTGAACTCTATATCTGATAAGTTGCTTGTCTCCATTTCATTTAGCTCTTTGTCTAGTGATTTCTCTTGTTCTTTCATTTGGGGCATGTTTCTCTTTCTTCCCATCTTGGCTGCCTCTTTATGTTTGTTTCTATATATTAAATAAATCCAGCCTTGGTAGGGTGGTTTTATTTAAAAGGTGTCCTGTGGGACCCAATGGCACAATCTCCTTGATCACCTGATCTGGGTGCTCCAGGAATGTCCCTTGAGTGGGTATATGTGCCTTCCTATTTTAATTGAGTCTTGATTGCTATTGGCCTGTTTATGTGTGGGTGGACCCTCAGGCTGGTTGACTGAAGATCAACCTCAACCACAGTATATGAGGTGCTGTGCAGGTGCTGACCATATAAAGCAGAATTTGCCTCAGAAAGGTCTGCTGAGATCTCCCTTTGGATATGCTGCTTGTGAAGCTAATGGGATCCTGCTCTGATGTTGTCTGAAGCTGGCCCCTGGATGTATTGGTTTTGGTGCCTCTTAGGAGGGATTCTGGTACAGGCCAATGTCAGATGCTGCCTGTGAATGACTTTGGGAAACCTGTTTGGAGCTACAGAGAAATCCACAGTTTGTGGCTGCCTCTGCTGAGCCTGGTTGTGTGCAGGAATGACCAAGCTGTGCACCAACATTGGCTATTACCAACACTGGGCCAGGGAGCAGGTCAGCAAAAGTCTCTAAGGTACCATGAGATGTTACTTCACTTGCCTCTGCCTGCCAGTTGCCTGCTAGGCTCAATCATTGAAAGAAGCCTCTGACTATACTCAAGTTGCATGAGGTAAGTGATCAGTGAGTCATCAGGTAGGGGCAAGTGATGTTAAACAGATTGATGCACGTTCAAACTCAGTGCTAGTGCTGGGTCTGAGGTTACTCAGCAAATGTCCCAGGATATACCATGTCTAGCTACCACACTTGGTGCTCAAATGGTGGGACAGGATCTCAGGCAGTCATAAGGGTGAGGCCAACATAGTTTATCAGGACCAAACTAATAAAAAAATTGGCTATGTGAAGGGAGGGCTCTGCAAAGTTTGGGTATGCAAGTGAAAAATGTCCCCTGTGCTAGAGCCACACACAAACCAGTCTGTCTCACATTCTGCTCAGTGTTCGATCTCAGCAGGGCAGGGCCACCCATAGTTGGGAGGATGGGGCTAGTGGTTCTTCCATGAGGGGGAGTGTTGGTCAGGTTTGGTGGAAGGTGGAGGTAGTGGCCTCCATGACAGAACCACACAACTCAGTCTGTTTCAGCTTCTGCCCAGACCTGGCAGGGTGGAGCCACCTGGATTCAGGAGGGTGGGGCCTCTAGAGCCCAGAGAGTGGTGCTAGCAGATCTCTTGTGAGGGGGAGGCACCAGTGAAGTCCATGGGAAAATGTGGGCGGGAGTAGCCCCAATCCTAAACCCAGCCAATTCAATCACTGACACCCACTGGGTCTGCCCAGACTTCTACACCCTGGCCTAGGCAGCTGATTCCTCAATAGGTTTCACGTTCTGCAGGGTGGGGTGACAGAGAGTCCAGAGGTTGGGGTAATTGCATCAGCTCTATGGAGGGGTATGATCCACCAAAGAAAGATGATGTCTGTGGGCTGTGTGGAAGAGTGACTCAGCACAGGGATTGTGGTGGATGCCACTTCAGTTCTCTCCCTAGAGGCACAAACATCACTCTCTCCTCATGCATCCCTAGTCTACTCTATCCTTTCTCTTCCACTAGAGTCCAAGATGAGAGACTGTGAATGAAATTTTGTGTATTGGCCCTTTAAGAATGGCCTGTGTCTCTTACAGACTTAGAGGAGAAAATTGCTGATTCTTACAGCCTGATATTATGTGGGTGCCTGTTCCTGGCTCTACTGCTCTGAACTGGGGACCCTGGCTTGGGGTTGAAACCCCATTATTCTCAGGGGGAACCTTTGCGGCTGAGCTCTCTCTCCAGAATCTCAGCTGCCACTCATCTCTGTCCTTCCTACCTGTCTCTTTGTGGCTTCTTCTATAAATCCTTGGTTATAACAGTTCTCTCAGCTAGTCTTCAGTTGGTTATTCAAGTTGACTACTCTATATTTTAGCTGTAACTCCTGTTTAGTCCTGGGAGGAGGTGAGTGTAATATCCCCCTACTCTACTGCCATCTTGTATCTCTGTAATGTTTCTTAAGCAAGAAAGAAATATCATGTTAAAGTTAGCATAATGGGAACATCCATGGGATTATGTCTCATGGAAATATTACTTGTTGTGTGTGAGGGGGGAAAAAAGGTGAGAGCTATTGCTCTGCCAGTTGGTAGAGCAATGACTATATAATCATTTTAGGCAGTACCAAAGCAAAACAGAACAAAACAAAATAAAACACATACCTGGTGGAATGTTTTCTGCATAGTCATAATTTTGTCTTAATTTCATTTTTATCAAAATCAAACACATAGTTTTAAAAATTAGATAATACTATAAGATTCATCATGAAAATCGTGTGTTTCAGGAGAATGCTTGTCCACTCTGTTCTTGTACCTTTGTGGCAACCAACATTTGGGTAAATGAATAATTGGTCTTTACATTATGATGATGCATGTTTTCTTCATAATTGAGCTGTATGGTATGCTATCACACTTTTTTTTCTGGGCATAATGATTGCCTCATATTTTATTAGGCATAGGTGCATCATCCCACGGCCATAATTCTAGGAATTTACCTCACTTCTCTCTTCAGTTGAATCCCATGTCTAGTTTTCCTCCTTTATTCTCTTATTGTGGGAGTTATATATGCTGGTGGTTTCCTGAGACAGTGAGTAAAAGAGGCAAATATTTTTAAATCCATATATTTCTTAAAATATCTATAATCTATCTTTACACATGGCTAGGTATAGATCTCCATTGTGGAAGAAATTTTTTTCAGTATTTTTATGATATTATTTAATTACTAGAGGCCCAATGCACAAATTCATGCACCAGTGAGGTCTCTTGGCCTCATGCAGGTTCAGGCTGAAACCGGTTCTCCGACATCCCCCAAAGGGTCCCAGATTGTGAAAGGGCACAGGCCAGGCTGAGGGACCCCACTGGTGCATGATTGGGGCCAGGGAGGGATGCAGGAGGTTGGCCAGCTGGGGAGGAGCTATGGGAGGGCTCCTGGGTATGTCTGGCCCAACTCACTCAGTCCTGATTGACTGGACCCCAGCAACAAGCTAACCTACCAGTCAAAGTGTCTCTCACCTGGTGGTCAGTGCATGTCATAGTGATTAGTCGACTGGTTGACTTGTCTGCCCTCTTGTAATCAGTGCACATCATAGAGAGCAGTTCAGTAGCCTTAGCATATTATTAGCATACTAGAGGACTGGTGCACAAAATTCGTACATGGAGGTGTATGTCCCTCAGCCCAGCCTGCACTTTCTCCAATATGGGACCCCTTGAGGGATCCTATTAGGACTGGGCATAAATGGGTAGTCGGACATCCTTCTTACAATCCAGGACTGCTGGCTCCCAACTGATCACTTGCCTGCCTTCCTGATTTCCCCTAGCCACTTCTGCCTGCCAGCCTGATTACCTCCTAACCACTCCCCTCCCAGCCTGATTGGTGCTTAACTGCTCCCCTATCAGCCTGTTTGTCCCTAACTGCCCTTCCCTGTTACCCCTAACTATCCTCCACTGCAGGGCTGGTCACCCCTAACTGCCCTCCCCTTCTGGCCTTGTCCCCCACAACTGCTCTCCTCTGTGGACCTGGGTCCCCCCAACTGCCCTTCTCTGCAGGCATAGTTGTTCCCAACGTCTCTCCTCTGCCGGCCTGGTCATCCATAACTGCCCTACCCTGCAGGCTTGATCACCCCCAACTGTCCTCCATTGCAGGTCTGGTCCCTCGCAAATGCCCTCCCCTGCTGTCCATCTTGTGTTGGCCATCTTGTGTCCACATGGGGGCAGCCATCTTTGACTAGATGGGGCAGCCATCTTGTATGTTGGAGTGATGGTCAATTTGTATATTACTCTTTTATTAGATAGGATTATGCTTTGATTGGTTGAATTGATGACCAGACACTTAGCATATTAGGCTTTTATTATATAGGATATTTTGGCTTTTATAGTTCTTGAGAACTTTAAATTTGATTGTTGATCATTTATATATGACCACCTTTTATGATTTTCAATTCTAGAAGCTTTTAGGATATTTTCTTTTTTTCTCAAAGTTCTAAAATGTCACAGTGATAGATTTGGCATACAACTTTTGTCTATTTTGGAATCTGTAAATTCAAATATTTGGTGGATTAGATAAATATTGTGGGTTAATTCATGAGAATTTCTTTCCCCTGTGTTTTCTCTTTCTGGAACTTCTATTTGTCATATTGATTGGTCTCCACTTCCTGCATCAATTCTCTACTCTTCTTATCTTTACTCCCTTATTTTTTTTTTATTACTTTGTCTTTTTGTTCTACATGCTGGAAGATGTCCTTGACTCTATCCTCTAATAATCCTGCTGAATTTCTTTAAATTGTTGCTATTATATCTTTTTTAAGATTTTAAGGGCTCTTCATCGATCTAGTCTTGTTCTATGATTGCAATATTTTTAAATATTTTTTAGAATCCTAATCATATATTTAATTGTTGCTCTCTGCATTGCCTCTATTTTCAGTTTGTGTGTTTAAATCTGTTTGATATTTTTCTTAGAGGTTTATCTAACATATTTAGTGATCTTTGCCTTTATTTCATATTTAAAACACAAGTCACCAAGAAAATATGGGTAGTAGTGTGTGTGTGTGTGTGTGTGTGTGTGTGTGTGTGTGTGTGAGAGAGAGAGAGAGAGAGAGAGAGAGAGAGCTAGAGAGAGAGCTAGAGAGAGGGGGCAGAGAGGCAGGAAAGGATATTTTACCCATAGGTCTTTAATACTGAGCTGGCCGTTTTCTCCAGAGAGCAATCATCTAGTATCTTGCCTGAAAGCAAAAATCTGACTGCCATATTTTGAAAGACTCATCCTAAAGTATTTAGGCCAGCAGTTTTCAAAATGTCATCTATGGATTGATCCCAAGGCTTCCCAAGACTCATTTAAGGATTCCAGAGCCAAAAGAATTTTCATAATAATAAGATGATATTTGCCTTTTTATTTTATTTTATTTTTTTACTATGTTGGTACTTGCACTGATGATGCAAAAACAACTGTAGATAAAATTGCTGGTGCTTAGCACTCACCATGTTCTTCACCATCATGTGCTTGCAGTAAAAAAAAAAATAAATAAAGGCAGTTGCACTTAGGAATGTCTTTAATGAAAAGTAAAAGTTATTATTTATTATTTAATCTTCACCCTTGAATTCACATCCTTGTATTGCTCTCTGTGACAAAGGAGAAGTGCACATAAGATACTTCTGCAGCACAACAAAGCATACCTGGTGTCTTGAGGAAAAGCACTTGTGCCATTGAGTTACAAACTGAACTACCTGTTTGTTTTTATTCCTCAAAAACCATTTTCACTTGAATGAATGACTTACAAAGGATGGTCATTCTGATGTGGCTCTTTGACAGACATTCTCTCAAAAATAAACAATCTTGTCACTTCAAGACAAATGACTGATATATTTGTTTCCAATAATGGAATTTAAGTTTTCAAAAGGAAGTTAGAATTTTGGAAGACTTGTGTCTTTTACCACCACAAACTTGAAATCTTCCTGATAGTGGGCTCAGCAACTAAACTCACCAATGTAACTTTTGGATATTATATTAAAAAATGTACCATTATTTGGAAGTTCTACCTAAGTCAGTAAACTGGTACTTTCCAAATGACCAATGAAAAATGTTAAAAAATAATATATGGGTAAAAATGAAAGCTAGACCAATGGATTATAATGTAATCAAGTAAAAAAGTTTATTGATATAGTTTCAAATTCCATATTGTGACTCTCCTTTCAGAAACTACCACTTGTTGAGTTCTAGTGTAGCATCAAAGAAAAATTATTCACAATTACCTAAAAAGGTTAAGATAATCCTCCATTTCTAACTATGTATCTTTGTGAGTTTGGATTTCCTTGATATTTTTCTACCAAAACAACATATGACAAATTGATTGCATAAACAGATATGAGAATCTATCATTAATCTCTAAGCTGGACATTAAAGAAATCTATGAAAATGTCATTCCCCCCTATTTTCTTTTTGTTTTTTAAAAACAGTTATATTCTCTAAAATCTTACTTGTATCCTATCTAATAAAAGAGTAATATGCAAATTGACCATACCTCGAATTAAGCCATGCCCACAGTCATGCCCATCAGCCAATCAGGAGCAAATTATGCAAATAAACCCCAACCAAGATGGCTGCAGCCACTGAAAGCAGGAGGGAGGCTTGGGTTTCCCTGGCAATGGAGGAAGCCAAGCTTTCCACCTGCCATTGCTGGCGTAGGCCTCCACTCAATGATACAAATTTCAAATATAGAAGATACATAATCCAACAGAAATGGCAGCAGCCACAGAGCTGGAGAGAGGGGGGTGCTACGGATGCCTGGGCAATAGAGGAAGCCAAGCTTTCTGCAGTCCTGGCTGGCCTAAGCCTTCACTCCAGGCTACAATGTTTCAATTATAGAAGGCAAATGTCCCAACAGAAATGGCTGCGGCCATGGAGCAAGCAGGAGGCTTGGCTCCATTCCAGGCTACAAAGTTTCAATTGTAGAACATAAATTAGTCCCAGATCCCAGGGCCTCTGCTTGGGTCACTGGGGGGCTTGGCCAGCCTGCAAACCACTATAGGCCCCTCGCCCAGGCCCCTCCAGGCCCCAAAGGAATCCCCACCCTGATCCAGGACACGTTTCAGGGCAAACTAGCTGGCCCCCATCCATGCACCAGGCCTCTAGCCTATCTAATAAAAGAGTAATAAGCAGATTGACCATCACTCCAACACAGAAGAGGGCTGCCCCCATGTGGTCAAAGATCCTGCTCCCATGTGGACACAAGATGGCCACCACAAGATAGCTGGCAGGGGAGGGGCTTTGGGAGGTTCCAGGCCTGCAAGGGAGTGCATTTGTGGGTGATCAAACCTGCAGGGGAGGGCAGTTAAGGGTGACCAGGCTGACTAAGGAGGGAAGTTGGGGTCAAATAGGTTGGCAGGGGAGCGGTTAGACAGCAATTAAACTGGCAGAGTAGTGGTTAGGGGGTGATAATGCTGGCTGGCAGAAGTGGTTGGGGCAATCACTGAAGCAGGCAAGTGAGCAGTTTGTAGCCAGCAGTCCTGGATCGTGAGAAGGATGTCCGAATGCCCGTTTAGGTTCGATCCTACCAGGATCAGGCCTAAACAGGCAGTTGGACATCCCTCGAGAGGTCCCAGATTGGAGAGGGTGCAGGCTAAGTTGAGGGACATCCCCTGCCTCATGCATGAACTTCATGCACCAGACCCCCCCCCCCCTCTCTCTCTCTCTCTCTCTCTCTCTCTCTCTCTCTCTCTCTCTCTATATATATATATATATATATATATATATATATATATATGTATCTGCCTAAGTGACTTCAAATGTTTGACCAGTAGCTATGACATGCACTGACCCTGACCACAAGGGGACAGATGCTCAATGCACAGCCATGGAAACATGGTACAGCCTAATGAATCTGAGAGGGAAAGGGGAAGGGGGTGGGTAGGAAGAGATTAACCAAAGATCTTATATGTATACTAGAGGCTGGGTGCATGGATTCCTGCATCAGTGGGGTTCCTAGGCCTGGCCTGTAGGGATTGGGCTGAAACCAGATCTCTAACATCCCCTGAGGGGTCCCAAGTTGTGAGAGGATGCAGACCAGGCCCAGGGACCCCTTTAGTGAACAACATAAACTGATAAACAAAAATAGATCCAGAGACATAGAAGCATCGAACAGACAGTCAAACCTCAGAGGGAGGACAGGGAATGATGAGAGGGAGGGAGGGTTAAGAGATCAACCAGAGGACTTGTTAGCAAACATCTTATTGCTTCTCATCAGGCAGATACTAAGTTTCAGCTTTCTCCATTCTGCTAGATCAATTACCAGGTGAATAATTCCAAAATTTTAATCACTTCTCTTGGCTTTCTGTCATCTCCTCTACCATTTCTCTAGTCCTTTATGAACTTACTAGAGATCCGATACATGAAATTTGTGCATGGGGATAGGGGGAGGGTGTCCCTTAGCCTGGCCTGAACCCTCTCCAATCCAGGACTGCTGCCCCCTAACCATTTACCTGCCTGCCTGCCTGGTCTCCCCTAACTGCTTCTGCCTACCAGCCTGATTTTCCCCTAACCGCTTCCCTGCTGGCCTGATTGATGCCTGACTGCTCCCCTACCAGCCTGATTGCGCCCAATTACCCTCCCCTGGTGGCTCGATCACCCCTCCCCTGCTGGCCTGGTCACCCCCAACTGCCCTCCCCTGCAAGCCTGGTTGCCCCCAACTGCCCTCCCCTGCAGGCCTGTTTGTCCCCAACTACCCTCTTCTGCTCTTCTGCTAGCCTGTTGACCCTCCCAACTGCCCTCCCCTGCTGACCATCTTGTGATGGCCATATTTTTTTATTCTTTCTTTTGTTGTTTGTTTTTATTACTAATTTTGTAAATAATTAGTTTTTTATTGTTTAAAATATTACAAATAGTAGTACATATGTCTACTCTTTTTTCCCCATTAACTTTCCCCTGGCCTCCCCTACCCCCCAGTACATGCCCTCACCTGCCCCCCCACCCCAGTGCCTTGTATTCATTGGTTATGTTGTGATGGCCATCTTGTGATGACATTGCATGATGCCACTTAGTCTTTTATTATATAGGATTAATTATTTTATTAATTTTCTGTCATATTAGTGGATATTTGAGAGGCAGTGGAGTTATAGGCATATATTTGGGAGTAAGTATACCTTATGTTGATTTGGCCAAAATGTGGAAACTAATAATTTTAGATATTTATAATAGGTTATTTAATTGAAAAATAGTGAATAAAACAGAATTCTACAAAGAAATTAGAATTATATATTCAGTACAAGAAGAATATTTAGAATATATGTTACATATTTTCAGCTAGAATACCTTCATTTTGTTGTTATTTAATTACTTAGAAACAATCAATGAAGTCCTTCGAGTTCTTTTGGTAAATGTTCCATTTTAAAAAGTGAAAATCTATAAAGTGTATGTGAGGTCAAAATTAACTGCATTATCTGCCTAACCAATTTCCAGAATGGCTTATGTCTATTTTGGTAGTACCTTATATGTGGCTATTAATATAAAGATAGCGATTTTTGGGGTTGAATAATGAGCCCTGCACATTAAATCCATTTAATAACAAATTACGTTATTATCCAAGTTTATGTAATACTAGAGGCCCGGTGTATGAAATTCATGCACAGGGCGGTGGCAGGTGTCCCTCAGCCCAGCCTGCACCCTCTCCAATCTGGGACCTCTCCAGGGATGTCCGACTGCCTGTTTAGGCCCGATCCTACAGTAGGACTGCTGGGTCCCAACTGCTCATCTGCCTGCCTTCCTGATTGCCCCTAACTGCTTCTGCCTGCCAGGCTGATCACCCCCTAACCACTCCCCTGCCAGCCTGATTGATGCCTAACTACACCCCTGCCAGCCTGTTTGCCCCCAACTGCTATCCCCTGTAGGCCTGGATCCTCCCCAACTGCCCTTCCCTGCAGGCCCAGTTGCCCCCAACTTCCCTCCTTTGCTGGCATGGTCACCCCTAACTGCCCTCCCATGCAGCTTGATGGCCCCCAACTTCCATCCCTTGCAGGCATGGTCCCTCCCAATTGTTCTCTCCTGCTGACCATCTTGTGTCCACAAAAGGGGGCAGCCATCTTTGACCACATGGGGGCAGCCATCTTGTGTGTTGAAGTGAGGGTCCATCCGCATATTACTCTTTTATTAGATAGGATAGAGGCCTGGTACATGGGAGAGGACTAGCTGGTTTGCCCTGAAGGGTATCCTGGATCAGGGTGGGGGTTCCCTTGAGGCATGGGGCAGCCTGGGTGAGAGGCCTGTGGTGGTTTGCAGGCTGGCCACACACCCCAGCGACCCAAGCAGAAGCCCTGGTATCTGGGATTTATTTGTCTTCTATAATTGCAACTTTATAGCCTTGAGCAGAGCCAAGCCTCCTGCTTGCTCTGTGGCAGCAGCCATTTCTGTTGGGATTTATTTATCTGCTATATTTGAAACTTTGTAGCCTTAAGCAGAGGCCAAGGCAGGCCAGCGCTGCTGAAAGCTTGGCTTCCTCCATTGCCAGGGGCAACCCTAGCCTCCTGCTCTCTCCAGTTCTGTGGCTGCTGCCATTTTTGTTGGGATTTATTAATCTTCTATAATTGAAACTTTGTAGCATTGAGTGGAGGCCTGGGCCAGCCAGGGTATGCAGAAAGCTTGGCTTCCTCCATCGCTGGGGAAACCCAAGCCTCCTTCCTGCTGTCAGTGGCTGCAGCCATCTTGGTTGGGGTTGATTTGCATACTTGCTCCTGATTGGCTGGTGGGCATAGCTTATGGGCATGGCTTGTGGATGTAGCAGAGATACAGTCCAATTTGCATATTACTTTTTTATTAGATAGGATTTCTAAAGCATATTATGATGAATTTATTGACTCAGAAAATTATTGTGGAGAGTATACTGGATTTATGATTCTCTTTCCTGCCCCTTCCCCACCCTCTGAATGTACATGTCCTTTCTCCCCAGCTAGATAATAGTTATTCTGAAGGCAGGACCCTGTCTCCATGTTTCCTCCAAAGAGACTAGGACTCTGCTTCAGAGATGCTCAGCTGCTGTTGCTATTGGATCATTGGCAGGTCTGGCTGGTTCTGAATTTACAGAATGAAAAAGGATGAAACTGTAGCTTAGAAAACAAGCATAATATAAAAATAAATAGAAAAATGGCATGTAAAAGCCAAATAATTTGTGATTTCTTTTTTTTTAAAATCCGAATCATGCTGTTTTCAAGATTCTGCTAAGCATTGTGTTACACTTTTTTTTCATTAGAGATAAGAACCTGAAAAGGGTGTGATTTCTGAGAGAGCAATATTCTGTGACACATAGTTACAATATAACTAATCCTGTTCTTGAAGCACAGATGCCTAGAAGGCAAGACTGCCATGTGCAGTGTATAAAGGTGCCTGACCAAGGACAAGGAAGGGACACTTTTTTCTTCACTCAAAGGGGGCCTTTCTACCTGGCCTTCCAGAGGAGGGCACTTTTAAAAATAGTCTGCAGAAGTAGCATCTTTTTTTCATTCTTATAAAGGCACTTTAGAGGAAGTCCCCTGAAAAATGAGGCCTGAATTAACAGAAGGAACAAGATGTAAACAATGGCTCACCCCTTGTCCACAGTAACTTGGGGAGGTGAGAAGAAAGTCATAAGGAGGGATAAAGCAATATGAAAAAATTCAATAATGTGCTGATCACTGAGGATTAAATGGTAAATTAGATATAACTCAAGCATTTTACATTTTTGTAGAAAAATAGGGAACTAAACAAAACTTGGTTGTACACATGGCATTTTAAAAATATATTTTTTATTGATTTCAGAGAGGAAAGGAAAGGGAGAGAGATATAGAAACATCAATGATGAGAGAGAATCATTGATTGGCTTCCTCCTGCACATCCACCACTGGGGATTGAGCCTACAACCTGGGCATGTGCCCTGACGGGGAATCAAACCATAACAACTTAGCCATGCCAGCTGGGCTACCCAGGATATTTTTCATTTATTACTGTATGTACACAGAGTGTATGAATGTATATGTATATATACATTTTGCAAATATACATTTTGAGTATCTATCTATCCAATGTATCTTGTCACCAAATAACATTTTAAGATAAATGATAATAAAAACAATAGCTAATATTTTATGTGTCATTTACTAGACATATGGTGTTGTTCTGTTTTTCATATAGTCATGTTATTTATTTGTCACAGAGTCTCTTTGAGTGCGGATACGATTATTATTCGCATTTGAAGGTGGAAGAAGCTGAGCCCTGAGAGGTTAGGCAGCTAACTCAAGGTTGCAGAGCTGTTAAGAGGCAAAGCCAGGGCTTGAGCCCAGAAGTCTGCCTTGCAGTACCTCCACTTGATGTAAAGTCAGAGACCACATTCATATTTGTTTATTTTTCTGCTCTCCATGACGGGACTTAGAAGACTATCTCAAATATATAAATAACATCCCCTAACTTTTGCCTGGTAACTTTAAAGCTACAAAGAACTTAAGCTTCTATTATCCCATCTGATCCTTGAGGGAGCTCTGTCCAGCAGCCAGGATTTTTGTCATCATTGTAGAAATGAAGAGCTTCATTTCTTTTGTTCACTGGGGAATATAGTTTAAAAGGATTTTACTTCTTCGGTGACAGAATAGATGATACTCGCTGGTAATAATTTTTAGAGTACAATACAATTAAATAGTTTAGTTGTGAGACCTTTATTGCTGCTGAGTCCATTCACAGTATTTGGAGAGCAGACACCTTGCAGGCTTGTACCTTTAGAGTCTCTCAAAACATTCTAAGGATACTGAATTCTAACCACAGGTATACTAGTAAAGAGTTGCCTACTTAAGGAGAGAACTTAGGGGACAGATTTGCTTATATCAGAACATGACAATGCTCAATAAATTTTGCCTCTCCTTAATTCGTTTTCCTGTTAGTTCTAGTAGCTATTCTATATAATAAAAGCCTAATATGCTAAGTGTCTGGTCATCCGGTTGTCAGGTCGTCTGCTCAACCAATCAAAGTATAATATGCTAATTATATGCTAATACCACTCAACCACTCGCTGTGACATGCACTGACCTCCAGGGGGCAGACACTCTGACTAGTAGATTAGCTTGCTGCTGGGGTCCGGCTGATTGAGACTGAGCAAGATGGGCCAGACAGGCTTTGGAGTCTTTCCATGGTCCCTCCACTGTTGGACAACCTCCTGCATCCCTCCCTAGCCCGATAGTGCACCAGTGGGATCCCTCAACCTGGTCTGTGCCCTCTCGCAATCTGGACCCATTAGAGGATGTTGGAGAGCTAGTTTTGGCCCAATCCTGCAGGCCAGGCTGAGAGATCCCACTGGTGCATGAATTCGTGCACCAAGCCTCTAGTTGATAAATATTTGTTGAATGTTGCTATCCTTCTAATTAACCTATATTTGTAACTTTTGACCTATTTCTAGTCTTTCTCCTCTCCTTCTGATTTTATTCAAATCACTCGTTTTTTAAAAATATTTTTTTATGGATTTCATGGAGGAAGGAAGAGGGTGAGAGAGAATCACTGCATGCCCCACACTGGGGATTGAGCTTGACTAGGAATTGACCTGTGATCTCCTAGTTCATAGGTCAACACTTAACCACTGAGCCAGGCTAGCCAGGCCTTTTCAAGTTACTCTTAATTCCTGTAACTGCTTCCTTTGTAAAAGATCTTGAGTTCCTTAGTACCCAATGCTCACTAAGTCTAGTCTCAGTGTGTTGTGCATACTTATGGGTGATGAGGTGAAAATTCAAAATGAAGACATTCATTCGTATAGGTCAGTGGTCAGCAAACCACGGCTCTTCCACAAAATACTATGGCCTGGGTGAGACTATTTTGAAGAAGTGGCATTAGAAGATGTTTAAGTTTTAAAAAATGTGGCTCGCAAAAGAAATTTCAATCATTGTACTGTTGATATTTGGCTTTGTTGACTAATGAGTTTGCCGACCACTGGTATAGGTGATCATGTTTTTCTCAATCTCATAAATATCTCTTTAAGGACACAGGTTGCATATTTTGATCACTGATGTGCCAAATAGGCCTGTTTCTCTGAGGATGAAATTTAGGGAAGGAGAGAGAACCAGCAATTGATAGCTGTGGCAGTACTGAGAAGTGGTCAAATTCTAAATTTATGTTGAAGGGAAAAATAAATTGAGTAATTTATCTAAGGTTACAGAGGCAATAAATTGCTGAACTGGGAATTGAACCCAGGCAGTACAGACTTAACAACTCCGATGCACAGCATAACCTAACCAATAAAGGAGGTGCTGAGAAAAGAGGTATCAATTCAACAAAAGGCAGATCTTTCTAATAATTATGCCTTTAAGGCAGTGGCTTACTATAATTATAGGGGTGTAAGGCAAAACCAGATGGACATTATCTATCTGTGATGAGTAAGGGAAACTCATACATGGAGGTTGGGGGAGTGACGTTAGTATAGGCCCCTTCTAAGTCTAAGATTCTATGATCCAAACACAGAAAGACAGTTTATATGGTTTATCAACATAAGTTTACAAGTCTAATAATTACAGTATTTTGAAAAGAAGTTTCTTGCCCTCATCTCATATACTAAGGTATAAACAATGCTAGATTTGGCCTCTAGCATTGTTTATACCTTACAGAAAAGATGAAAACTTGATGTATTTGACAAACCTCTATTGTGACTCAAGGTGAACCCATGATATTGCCCTTTTAAATGCAAATTTAAAACATTGCATCTTTGCGGTGCAAATGCTGCTACTAGACAGAGTTTAGAGAATATAAATTCATCAAAAAAGAAATAAATTCATAGAACAATAGATAAGGTCTTAGGTTAGGATTCTCTAAAGTCATTGTATAAAATCCTTTAGTACTCAATGTGGTCTTGTTCATAGATTCCTGGTGCTATACCGTGTGTGTGTGTGTGTGTGTGTGTGTGTGTGTGTGTGTGTGTGTGTGTTGATGACATGCCAGTGGAGTATTATATTTGCAGTTCTGTTTATGGCTCTGTCCCTGCTATACTTGTGGGTTGATGCATTTGGAGATTAATCCAAAGGTATGACTTTATCTAAATATTTTTAAATGTTCTTTACTATTACAGCAACATTTTCTGAACCACTCTGGCTGGGTGAAATATTTCTAACTGCAAGTAATTCACTATTGCAAGTCTATAAAATCTACCTCCAAGTACTCCCAAAGCATTTGGTAGGACAGGAAATGTGGTAACCTGGGAACAACTTTCTGGAAGGAATATTTCTAGTGCACTGAGAAGAGATGGGAGAGACTAGATGAATGCAGACAGTTTGGTGATATGGGGAGAGGAGGGAGCAAAATGAGATTGAGGTAAATCCTGGCAGTTGACAAAGAAGTGCTAGGGCATCTATTTTGGAAGAAAGGTACTTGAAATTGAACCTATCTCTGAAGGTGGAAAAATTATAGGTTAATATGTTTTACCTGATTTGAGTGTTTCCAGAGTCCTGGTAGTCTTTTCAAAGGAGAAAAACTAAACCCAAAAAGAGGAAAGAAAAAATATACCTCCATCTACTACATATTGAATGTAATCTTGAATATGTCTCCTGTTCTTCTTTACACTGTTGTGGTGTGTGTGTGTGTGTGTGTGTGTGTGTACGCGCGCGTGCACTTTCATCATCCAAATGTCCCAAGACATAACCAGAGAGAGCCATTAGCTACTTGAGGCAATTTACCAGCCGACTATAGAGCGTAAGTTCAGATCTTAATGCTGGCTTCTTGTCATTCGGGACTGTTACAATGTCATATCAAAGGAAAAGAACTTCAAATAAGTTGTCTAAATTTAATAAAGAAAGCTCTTTTCCATGGTGGTTTTGTTTTGTATTTTTTTTTTCGGAGCAGCAGAGACATAATAGATAATATGAAGAAATTCAGACCCAATACTGTACTTTTTGAAAAGCTGTGACTTTTTTTTCAGGTTTGTTTGACAGTGGCAACTGATGGCTGAAGTATGAAAAAGACCATCTCAATCCTACCTGTTGCAATGTATAATTGCACTTCTTCTTGGACTTCCACTATTTAATTCATAGTGACATTTTAATGAGGCCCCCTCCCTTTATATGTAGCATGCAACTTGCACATTCAATTAGAAGTTTAGGTCAACTTTTATAATTCCCAAAAATTAATTGTGGAAAAAAGTCTTGCTTTGTAAATGTGCACACATAGAGAACTAGCACCCCCTAGTGTATTAAAAGCCCCCAAAGATTGGATCTGACATTTAATAAGCTAATGACAACAAACAGGACTGTGGACAGGTTGCTGACCCTTAGCACTGGCTTTCTGGCATAACTTGTGTAGACACCGGGAAAGCACGTTTTTACATTAATCTAAAGCATAAATAAACCAAAAGGATAGAAGTCACATTTAAAGTATTGAAACAAAAGTTAGAAAACTGCCTTTTGCCATTTGAAGTATTGGTGATATTTTAACGCTGTGAAATAAAAGAGTGACCCATGGCCATGTTGCTAATTTTCTAAATTCTCACACGTAGAAAATTTCAGCAACATACTTAATTGTTTATGGAAGACTATAAATTAAAAGAATTTAGGATTTCTGTTCCTTTTTGGTGGCTGCAGTACTTTGTGTTGCCTAACGAAACTGTAAACTGAAAATTATAGCTTTATTCTAGAGAGTGAGAGGACTTATTCCAACAGATGGCATCCAAACACCGGTCTAAACTGTATGATCGCTGATTGTTAATTGCATCTGTAAAACAATCCTTTTAAACAGAGTAATGCATTTTATCATACAGATTATAGTTCTACGCTTTTTGGTTTTTCAATGTATGTTAACATTTTCTGCTCCAATGGAAGATTTAGTGCTTGTGTAATTATCAGATTAAACAACAGAACATCAGTGACTCACTCATTTGTAAGAACCAAGCAAAGGGAGATAGAGAACGATAAATCACATTTTTTTTAGGACATGCTATTTGACAAATGTTTGCATTCTTTATATTGTTATACAAAACAAGAAGAATAGGCTGGATCTCACCCTCACCAAATTAAAACAGTGGAAACGTAAGAAAAGGATCTTTAAATATATGTTAAACATATACTGTATTTTAGAATATGTCTCACTGTAGATGGAAATATGCATGGGTATTTTGAATGAAAAAGGAATGTATGAGGCACGTAATAAGAAAGGACAGTTCTCTGAACAGTTTAGTGATTGGGGCACACAGCTTCTTTTCTGACATGGATGCAGTGGGGTCCTATGTAGAAGCAGAGGGGTGGGTTCGATGGCATCATGAATATCCTTTCAGGAGGACATTTTCCATGTTACAGATGACATTATGAAGAAGGACTCTGAAGAGGATTCTTTTGTCAGTTCTTAGCCTAGGTGATGTGGAACTTAAAGCCTGAGTTTAAAGAGTGGAGAGAATAATTAACATTCATGTCGCCAGGGGGCAGCTTTCTGGTTTGTGGGTATCACATCGGATTTTACTCTTTGCAAAATTAATGTCCCCCACACTCCCCCTACTTAGATTTATTTTGTCACCACCTGGGAAGGGACTGTAAGACAGACGTGCTTGTTGAACAGGAAATATACATTTAGTAAATCGATTCGTGATGTTTTCATTTCTAAGTTTTTAAATACTTTCATCTGCCACCTAAGTGCCATAAAGACAACAAATACCTCACTTAGGAAGGGTCACTTATCAGGCATTGTCAACAATGCAGATTCTAGAAAGAAAACATCAATAATGTACCCACAAAGGACTTCCACATAGCAAAAGGACATGTTTTTAAAAGCCTACAACAAACGCTTGCCCAGAGCCCACCTCTTTTATTTTGAAAAGAATTCTGACAAAGGAGGTTTTCTGATTTTTAAGCCTACAACAGACTAGAAAGGCAACTTACTAGTGGCTAGCACATGGGTGCCTCTTTCTGAGGCAAGAGTTAGAAAACTATGTTAACAAATCAGAGAAATATTTATTAATCACGGAGGGAAACATAGTAACTTGGAATAACCCAGCAGATGCCACTTTAACCAAGTGATCAGGGTTAACATCACCAGAAGGAGACATACTGCAGCATGAACCCCCTGATATGATGTGCCAACGAAGGGGAACAACCTTACTTCAGAGGTATTATTGCCAAAAATGTGTAACCTCACTATAATGGTTGGAAAATTCACACAAAGTGAAAGACATCTACAAAATGACTGACCAGTACTGGTCAAAAGTGGCAGGATTGTGGCAGACAGGAACAATGGAGGTGGATCTGTCCTAGACGGAAGGAGACCGAGGAGACACAAATTAAATTCAGTGTGAGATTCAGGTTGATCCTGGAATAGAGAACGGACATGAGGAGAAAAACTGATGAAATTTGAATAACATCTACAGTTTAGTTAATGGTATTTATTTATTTTTTTTAAATATATTTTTATTGATTTATTTTTTTACAGAGAGGAAGGGAGAGGGACAGAGAGTTAGAAACATCGGTGAGAGAGAAACATCGATCAGCTGCCTCCTGCATGCCCCCTACTGGGGATGTGTCCACAACCAAGGTACATGCCCTTGACTGGAATCGAACCCGGGACCTTTCAGTCCGCAGGTCAACGCTCTATCCACTGAGCCAAACTGGTTTTGGCATTAATGGTATTTATTGTACCAATGTTAATTTTTTGGTTTTGAAAACTATGCTGTGGTTAGTTAAGACAATAACATTGGGGTAGTTGAGTGAAGGGTATGTAAAAAATTCTCTATACTATTTTGCAACCTTAAATTAAATCCAAAGTTATTTTAGGATAATTTTTTTAATCTTATGAAACTTAAAGTGTATAGCAGTTTCGGCCATTTAATGTAGGGGCATAAAGCTCTATTCTATACCTGAGTTGTATATTTAATATGATGAACTTAAGGAAGAGTTATTTTCAATATCAATGGTTTACTATAAATAGAAAACATGTAATACAGTATAGAAACATATAGATTTTGATTATTAAAAGTTTTGAAACTGTAAGTGAATACATTTCAATCATTTGGGAAATCATAGCAACCAGTTGTTAGGTCATTATGGTGGTTACAATAGCTGCCTTTTTATATCTACACTAATAAAAAAGAGACATGACAACCAGGAGCGAGTATTCAAATTAACCCAACCAAGGTGGCTGAGGCCATGGAGTGAGCAAGAGGCTTGGGTTTCCCCAGCAATGGAGGAAACCAAGCTTCCCGCTCACTCTGGCCAGCCCTGGCCTCTGCTCAAGGCTACAAAGTTTTAATTATAGAAGATATATGAATTCCAACAAAAATGATGGCAGCCATGGAGCTAGACAGAGCAGGAGGCTTGGGTTGCCCTTGGCAATGGAGGAAGCCAAGCTTTCTGGCCAGTTCTGACCTCTGCTCAAGGCTACAAAGTTTCAATTTTAGAAGATAAATAGATCCCAGATCCAGGGCATTCCCTTGGGTCACCAGGGGTGTGGCCAGCCTGCAAACCACCACAGGCCCTTCTTCCAGGCCACCCCATGCCCCAAGGGAGCCCCCACCCTGATCCAGGACACCCTTCAGAGCAAACCAGCTGGCCCCTACCCATGCACCAGACCTCTATCTTATCTAAAAAGAGTAATATGCAAATTGATTGTCACTTCAACACATAAGATGCCTGCTCCCATGTGGTCAAAGATGGCTGCCCCCATATGGACATAAGATGGCCACCACAAGATGGCCAGCAGGGGAGGACAGGTGGGAGGGACCAAGCCTGCAAGCGAGGGCAGTTGTGGGCTATCAGGACAGCAGGGGAGGGCAGTTAGGAGCAATTTAGCTGGCAGGGGAGCAGCTAGGCATTGATCAGGCTGGCAGGGGAGTGGTTAGTGGGTGTTCAGGCTGGCAGGCAGAAGCAGTTAGGGGTAATCAGGCAGGCAGGCAGGCAAGCAGTTGAGAGCCAGCAGTTCTGGATTGTGAAAAGGATGTTTGACTTCTCATTTAGGCCTGATCTCCCCAGGATTGGGCCTAAACAGGCAGATGGACATCCCTCAAGAGGTACCATATTGGAAAGGGTAAAAGCTGGGCTGAGGGACACCCCCCTGTGCACGAATTTCATGCACTGGGCCTCTAATATATAGATAAAGAGTACAATCAAAGTTTTCAACAAAATCCATGCAAGATGCCCATGGATGGGACAAAGAGTAGAAAGCTCCACTGTTCTTGGTGACTTAATCTTTAGAAATATGCTTTTTCTTAGTCTGTCATTTAGCAAAGAAGCCTACATTTCATTAAAGTATATCATTACACTTCACTGATGGAGGAAACTTGTAACAAATATTTGTTGAACACCCACTGTGTGTTCAGTGCTTGGTGAGATGCTGTAGGATTCAGACGTGTACTCTAGTTCTTCCGTATCTCATAAAAAAAAAGTTTAAATGCCTCAAAGCAGCCTATAAGATTAAAGTGCATGTACAATTCCAAATCAACAAGATTGTATGCACCTAAATGTTTATATCAGTGGTGTCCAGCCTTATTGAGATTAAGATTCCTTTTTAAAAAAATATTATTATTATTTTTAATATATTTTATTGATTTTTTACAGAGCAGAAGGGAGAGGGATAGAAAGTCAGAAACATCGATGAGAGAGATATATCAATCAGCTGCCTCTTGCACGCCCCCCTACTGGGGATGTGCCCGCAGCCAAGGTACATGCCCTTGCCGGAATCGAACCTGGGACTCTTCAGTCCGCAGTCCGATGCTCTATCCACTGAGCCAAACCGGTCTCGGCTTAAGATTCCTTTTTAATGCCAGGTATTTCACAAACTCTAAGAGTTGATGTATATTTAGTACTTAGAATTGGGAAAATATGTAATGGCAAAGAACAAACATGAATTATTTCAAATTAATGTATATTTTATTAACTACATAGTATCTCCTTATTTTTGGAAATTAGTATCAGATACATGTTAGTTGCCTCTAATTTAGTATGTGCTTTCGTACACATAAGGATCCATAGCCCATGAATTTTCCCCAACTTACCTCATCCTATGGGTCTTTGTCCTTCAGCTGTGACCCACTCTGTTGGAGTGTAAATACTGTGGGAATTCACCTGAGGAAGCTGGCACTGCCAGGGAAATCCTCAGAAATCCCTGGAGGGGCTTAAGGTGTATCTCAGAGATTGGGGAAAGCTAGAGCATACCCAAGGGAAGCCATAGAGGAGCAGGAATGAGGTAGGCATATTGAGAGGCAACGAGGAGCCCAAGGCTGGCCATAGGGAAGGCTGTTTTACGGAGTTAGAAAAATAAAATTGGTTAAATGAGGCAAAGGGAGATTATAGAGATTCTTAAAAGCATGCACAGAAGCCAAAAACTTCTATTAAGGCAAAGCATTGGACCAATACTCAAACAACTGGGTATCCTGACAATTACTAGCCTTAGGCAAGTTAAATTTTGTAGCCTCAATTTTCATCATTAGTATGACTGGGATAATAATACCTACCTACCCCTCAGAGAAGAGAGCATCTGTGAAAGTTCCTAGTGGGCTTTTGCTCTGTTTTGGTTGCAACTAAAACAGAGAACTATCTAAGATTATTGAGCAGGGAATCAGCATGAGGAAAGTGATATACTAAAGAAGATTTGTGTGGCGGCTCCGTGCAGGTCGGATTAGAGTCAGGGAAGCCAATGAGAAAACTGTCCCAGGGATCCGGATTCAAAGCCTTGAAAATAGGGACAAAAGGAGGCTGAGATGAAAATCGATTGGATTTTCAGTTTAATAAGGTATCAGGGATGAGATGAATCAAAAATGATTTTGAGGTTTTAAACAGCTAGTGACTATGGAAGAAAAGCAAGGACCTATGGTGCAGCTGTGTGGTGTGTTCTCTTGAGAAGCCAAGGGCTGATCAATTCATTATTTTCTAGCTAATATAAGATGGAACTGAGTTTTAATCATCTTATGGGAGTTTTTAACACACACGCATATGTGTATACGTATATGTATATGTATACGTACATGTATATGTATATATAGTGTGTTTTTGTTTGCTTTATAATCTGGACCAGTCAGAAGTATATAACCATTGTTTTCCCTTTCAAGGGAATGACTGGTTGCTCACTTATAGCACTCCTCCTAAGATGAGGCATTAAAAAAGACTCCTTTTGGGTCATTTTTGCCAAAGTGATGACAAGGGAGTTTGACAACATTGCTGGAAGTGCTGGCTGGCCAAGCCACCCATGATAGGAAGGTAACCAGTGGGGTCTATATGGCATTCAAAATTCTTCATGATCTGTCTTCTTCCCAACCTTAATATGGACTATTGCCCAGCTCCTTCCAACTACACAGGTTGAGGCCCCAAATATGCCAAGTCTTATGCAAGCTCTGAGCTCTCATTTTTGCTTTTCCTCTACTTGGAATGCCCTTTAATGCAAATCTTTCAGGATCTAGTTCCAGTGCCTTCTTTTCCCCAAGTCTGTGTCTAATTCCCCAACGAGAAAGAATCCCCTCTTCTTTTTGTGCTTCCACCTCTGCAGCACACTCCCTCCAGCCCATCTTGCATCGTCCTCACTTGTTTACATCCTTGTCTCCCCACATGGCTGTGAGCTCCAGATGGCAGGGGATGTGTCTGACTTGAGTGCATGCCCCACACAGCGCCTGGCCTCGTCTCTCATTTACTGCTTGCCAGATTGAGAACAGGATGACATTTTCCCTAGCAACATTTTAGTAAATCAAAAGCAGCCATTGGGAAGCAGGGAAGAGAAGAGTCCTCTGTCTTTAGTTAGAAATTGAATTAAGCAGAAAAATGAGCTGGCGACAGTAGTAAGGTAATAGCTGTTCCTGTGGTTGGCCCAAGAGAAAGACATAGGAGGCTCCTAGAGAATAAACACAGGAGTCTGACTTCCTGTGGAGCTCCATTTCTCTGCGTGTTGGGAGCACATGTTAGGAACATGACGACTCCGTGAAGAGTTTTAGGTACTGTGGTGAATTTTAGGAGAGTTATTCAGTCAGTCAGGGTGACCAAGCTGTACAGCATGTGGGCAATCCTATATAATAAAGGGGTAATATGCAAATTACCCCCCACACCATCACAAGAGAGTTGCACTCACAGCAAAGGCAGGGTTCTTGTAACACAAGATAAATGCACCCACAGTGGAGGTGGGATTCCCATAACGAGTGATTAGCCTGAGGCTGCATAGCTCCGGGCCAGGGCAGGGGACCTCAGGCTGTGCCCCCCACCTGCTCGGCAGGACTTGTCGGGGGGACCTCAAGGCACACCCCTCACCTGGTGGGACTTGACAGGGGACCTCAGGCCATGCCCTCTGCCCAGTAGAACTTGAGGGGAACCTGAGGCTGCTCCCCACCCCACCCAGTGGGGCTTAATGGGGGACCTGAGGCTGTGCCCCCTGCTGAGTGGGGCTTGATGGGGGTGGGGCCAGCTGGGTCTGGATCTCCTGTGATTTTGAGATGCGTGTGGGTGGCTGAGGACTTGACTCTGAGTCCTGTGGCGCACCCCAGACTCTGACCTGAGGCAGATTTTTTATACTAATTTTCTTTTACTAATTTTCTTTCATCTCTGACACTTCCATTATAGAGAAAGGGCAAATAGCAATATTAAAATATTTTTTCTAATTAACTCCCTTTTAATGTGCATAAATTTTGTGCACTGGGCCACTAGTAAGTTATAAGGTCGAGAGAGGGACAGTTGGAGATTGTGAAGTGGTTTAAAAGGAAGAATGCCTGTTCCATGTGCAAAGGCTAAATATTGTATCACTTAAAACTCAAAAAATGGGCTGGAGAGGAAAGTAAAAGGATTATTTTGGGAAGAGAAAATCCATCTCAAGTTTGATTAATCTACTCCCCAAATTATCGAATGACTAATAAACTATCACATGTTATTAAAGCGACAGAGCCTTGAATTAAAGGGGTTGAACATTGAAATTTGATTAAGTAAGATGATTTCTAATAGCACAGGCAATGAGCCTGTGGAATGTGCAGGTGGAGAATGAGAAGGAGGGAACAATGCTACGTTTTGAAAGCTGGTGTAGTGATTTTTTTAATATAGTAATACCTTAAGTGTTTGTAGTGCATTGTAATGTAAAGTAATCCTTAACCTTAATTACCTTATTTGAGCCTTGCATTCACCTGTTGGGCAGGTAAAGAAAGTTGTGCTCACACCTGGGTTTTCTCACTTCAAGCCTGGACTTCTGTGCTTCTTCCATAGCCCCCTGCTACCTCTCTCATGGATGTGAAGGTAGGTAGATCCACTGTGTTTAGAGTTCTTAGTTGTCATTTAATTAATATGACAATATGGTTTGGTATAAGTATTTGAATGCAATCCTTATTTTATTTACTTTTGCAACTGTTCCCACACCATATGACACAGTGATGTGCATGGCAAATAGCCACGAATGTTTGGGAAACAAATGACCTGTTGAACAGTTTTCCTAGGCACCCTGGTGTTTCCCAAAGGTACCTGAGAGGTAGCTTGATGGGGGCGGGGGAGAAGACGGACAGGAGGAAAAGGGAAGGACAAGCCTCTCAGACCCCAGCCCTTTTGATCTCAGCACTGTCTTCTATCTAGAGTTGGTCTTAAATATTATTACTAGAGGCCTGTTGCATGAAGATTTTTGCAATAGGCCTTCCTTTCCCTGGCTGCTGGTAGTGGTTTTTATCCGGCACCTGGGACCCAGGCCTTCACTCTGATCTCTGCCTTCCATCTTCACTCCAGCTGGTACCTTTAATCTTCACTCTGGACAGAGCCTTCAGACTTCATGCCAGCCGGAGCACCGCTCCTATAGCTCCCTCTGCCCCCTGCCCTCCCCCTCAAGGCAAGCATCCCACCCTGCCCAGCTGCTCTGCGCCTGCATGCATGCTGTCCAGAGGCCCAGAGCAGCTGGGGAGTAGGGCTGCTGTCATCTTTATCCAATTAATTTACATAGTCATTCCTGATTGGCTGGTAGATGTCATGAAGTGATGATCAATTTGCATATTTCTCTTTTATTAGTGTAGATGGGTTGAATTTTGTCCCACCCCACAAAGAAGTCCTAAACTCTAGTACTTCAGAATATGAATGTATTTGGAGATAGTTTTTAAGGAGATAATAAGTAATTAGGGTGAGCCCTAATCTAATCTGACTGATATCTGTATAAGAGGAAATCTGAACCCAAACACCCACAGAGGGAAGTCCACAGGGAGACATAAGGAGAAGATGGCCATCTGCAAACCAAGGAGAGAGGTTTCAGAAAACAATAATCCTGCCAGCACCTTAACCTTAGATTTCTAGCCTCTAGAATGATGAGAGAATAATTTCCATTGTTTAAGCCACCAGTCTATGGTACTTTGTTATGGCAGCCCAGGCAAACAAATTCATTAAGGTTCTGAGGAGAGTTTAAGGGGGGAAAAAGGGGCATTGGGGGACTTGGTTCATGTGCTTAAGAGTGTTATAAAACCTCAATTCTGTAACATAAGATTATCATCCACCAGAGTCAGATAAATGCTTCGTTTACCTTTAAATCCCATAAACCATAAATCTATATAGGACTATTTCTTTGAGGTGGCCACATATATATAGTTTTTTCTTAGGTAAATAGGTCAGCTTCTAATTTTATTTTTTAGCTCTAGGATATTAACAATCAACTATAGCACATTGTACCTTGCAGAATAACTAACCTTATTGTTGGGGAAAGTTAGTTTCTAAGAATATGCATGCTTAGTTCCTTGCCCCCCCCCCCATTTTTTTGTATTCTCAAATTTGTACCTAAATTTTAAAGAGGCTTTAAAACATGAAATTTAGTTATTACTTAGTTTTTAAAAGAGTAAAAAAAAACCCCACAGGATAAGACCATATATTTATTGCCTTTCATAATAAACAGTGTATGACATTCTTTAAGAACATAAGTGGTTGAAGCTTTTTATAAAACCATCAGACAATTGTCTAATTAGGAAGTGGAGAAGAAAACATTATTTGTTTTATTTACAGTCTAGAAAAAATAATACTTCACATGAAAGCATAACATTCTGAATAATCTCTTGTGTCAGCATATATGGAAAATTTAAAAACTTAAAACAATTATGGGTAAATGTAAATACAGACGGAAAATATACTGTCTATATTCATTTTCTGGCTATGGAATCTGCAAACTGCTTCTTGCACAAGATCTTCCTTTTAGGATGTTAGCCTGCTGGTAACAACAACCAAAATACATATTTGATCATCTCATTGGCAGGCTCAGAATCCTGGCAGGCTCTTCCAATAGAAAGGCCTATTGTTTATAAAAGGGCATTGGTTAGATTGCCTTTTGAGCCCAAAATTGTTACTTACATACATACTGAAGTGCATCTGACCTGTGACCTGGAAGCCTAGAGTTGGTCAGTGAATGAAGAAGTCAACTGCTATGCAAAGATCAGCAAAAGGAGCCCATTTCTGGTGTGAGCTGCGGGTGGGCAGCCTTGCAGGAATGGTTCTAAACTGACATTCCCAGCCCATTTTTAAAGGCAAGGGTATTTTATAGTCTTGCACTTATTGCCACAGATCACATTAGGTTTGCATAATCTAAGCTGTTTGTGACTAAGATTGACTTCAGCATCAGGACAAAATGCTACCATTCATCCTACACAAAGAGTTAACACAAATTCCCACGTCAGCATGAGCAAGCAGTTCCGCAGTGCGAGCTCTAAATCAGCATCTCTTTTTGTTTTCTGGTATCATGCAACGTTCTTGAAATAACAAATATTCTCCAACTTTTCAAAGTTTGGTCTCATGCATTTGCATGTAAGTTGGTTTAGAATTCACAGCATATTTTCTCCCTATAAAAATGTGGTTATTAAGAAAAAATATGCTTATAACTTTGCCTGTAGGAGCTAGTGCTTATTTGAGCAAATAATGCCAAAATATTGCAGTCTTAGACTGTATTCTTCACTAATAAACAACACCAGAATAGAATAAGGCCCGGTTAGAGTTAGTTTCATGTTTGTCTTGGTCACTTGTGTCTAAGTAAAAGAAGGTTTAATTAGAGAAAGATGGGGCACATAATGGGGACCTCTGGGCACTGGAAGGACCTTAAAAGGATGAAGGCCTTAATGATGTCAAACCTAATGGTGGGGAAATGGTTTTCCTTCCCTTTATACAAACACATTGTTAACCATACTCTAATTCTTATCGATTACAATTAGTATTGTTCTTTGAGCTCACAATGAAACATTAAAGGGAGGGCTTGAAAGAGGAAGGGAAAAATGTTTCTGAAGAAATCAGCAAGGATTAAATGTGATGGGAAGATAAATTGGAGTTAAAGAGATACAAGTATATATGTGAGAAAAAAAATTTACCAGGATAGGATTTATGATGATTTTAAGGTTGAATTATATATTAAAAAATTACTCAGTCTCTCATGTCCTTACCTGCAGGGGGGAGAAAGGAGGGAGGGGGTCAGGGGCTGGAGGGCTCATGGCCCCCTTACTATTACTCTGGGTGACAGCTGCCTGGAGTAGGTGAGGAAGCAGGACACAATGAGGAAGAGTGGCTGGAACCAGCTGGCCAGCTGTACACAGAGGGCATTGGAGCTTGAGAATGATTTGTGACAGTAAGTCTTTTAATATACCTGTAATAAAAGATAGTATTTATGAGATGATAGCCAGTATAATTTTGTGTTGTATACTTACTATCTTCCAGGTACTATGTTAGACCCTTTATAAACATTATCTCATTTAACCTGGTTAACCCTGAGAGATATAATTATCCCCATTTTCTAGATAAAGATACTGAAGTTACATGGAAGTTAAATATTTTGTCCAAAAGAACAGAACCAGTAGCTGGTGGCCCTGAGACTTGAGCCGGCTGCATTAGACAACTGTTGTGGTCTGGAATAAGACACAAGATCCCCTCTCGGTCCAGATTGAGGACTCCATTGAAATGTGAGAAAAATGTACACTCAGTACAGTGCCCGGCACAAAGTGAATATTATCACCTACTGAAGTACAAGGTTTCTTGTTAAATACCAAGAGGGCCAATGTGGAGTCTTAGTATTTATTCTTGCTTTTCTTTCTGCATTTTGGTAGTCTTGAAGTATAACATCAGAAACACAGGGGATTTTTTATTTTTGGCTGAGAGGCTGTGATCACACATCCCACTATATGCCATTAGGTTTTCTAACATATAAATATAGATGGTGTGCTTAAATGTTTGCACTAAACTAACAATGTGAAGAATTAAAACATTATAGAAGATACCTCATATGAGTTCTAGTGAACAAATAGCATTATGCTTCTCTTTCTACATAAAAAAATAACATTTAGAAACAAGAGTGAATATTGTAGCTAAACACATTTGTAATCATGTTGCTGAGATTTATAATCTGCCTTCTTTGCTCTGCCGTAGTGTCCATTCATGGGTGTAGAAAACAAGAATATTTTATTCTTGTTCTGATACATCCTACTAATACATGTTTATGGAATAAAATTGCCATGGTTATTAAAAGAGTCTATGACATTTTCTAAAGAGTGTGCGTATTGCCTGCACAGCCTGGCTGAATTCCAATTTGGGTAATTACATTCTGCTGTCTGGTTACCTTAGCGATCCTGTCTTTTGCTCCGTGAGTCCTCACAGTGATTGTACTTGGGTGAGATATTCCTGTGCACCATCCCTAGTTTTAAATAATAGGAGCTGAAGGGATCTAGTCTCTGGAAATTTATATTCCATCTCTTTTGACAAATTTAAAATGTAATACACATTCTAGGGTGTACAGTAAAGTCAAGCTTTTTAATCTGAATTTTTGTGTATGGAGGGAAAAATTAGGGAGAAAATTGTGATCTTTGATTGTTTTCCTCTGTTCTGGATCATATTTATTATTCCCTTGGAAACTGAAGAAATGTTCTAAATCTTTTTCATCTCTCTGGCTTCTGAACCTTCATAACAATTTGCTGAAACTTCTGTGACTGCTCTTGAGGTAGAGCTGCTTGTAAGCTTATACTTAGGCCTGTGACAAGTGTTAAACTGATAAGCTATAGAAACCTCCATGTTTTGTTTTGTTTTCATCCTGATGGAAACTTTCCCAGAATTGCATGTTGTTCAATAAGTGATGGATGAATGACACTCTCTTTGGGGTAACATTATTTACTATTACAGACTGGACCCAGGTTTTGGACACTAGCAGGGAATTTATCATGCAATTTAGTGGGATTGCTTCAATTGAAATATTTCAGTTCCCGGACATTGGCATCTCTATATTGTGGCAGGTTGCCCATTCTCCCTCTGCCCCCTTCCCAATTTACTCTTAGGAAGCTTGAGGATCCCAAGCCAGGATTATTATTATTATTATTATTATTATTATTATTATTATTATTATTATTATTATTACCAGGTTATTTGTGCTGCAATCACAGTTAGCTCTGCACTGGAAGATTCAATTTGCTCAGAAAGGGCAATTTAGAGCAGAGAGTTCCCAAATGGTGATCCACTGTACCGAAAAGAATTTCACTGCAACCACCCCATCTCTCTGACCCAAACACATTATTTTACTCAAGGAAGTACAGTAGAATGCAGATGACTTAAACTTGAATCGGCTTTAAGTTCTAAAATGTCAGCAATTCGTATCAGTGCCTATTATAAAGAATGAAATTCTTGCTACACACCTCTCTATAGATCTCTATGGGTTGATGTCTTACTGTAGATTCAATTTGTTATTAGGAACCTCTAAGGACACTCTCCTATCTCTTATAAGCCTTCTGCTTGGGAATTACTCATCCTGAGCTTGGTACTTTAGTAACACCAAACTGTTCTTCCCTGCCTGCACACAATAGGTGTTTCTTTGGCCTGAAATGTCATGTTACTATTTGTGTCTAGCTGACACACATCCTTCAAGACTCAGCTTAGGTCTCACCATGAGTGAAAAGCCTGGAAACAGGATCTCCTTCCTCTGTGGTTCTGTAATATCTCAAGCATTTCTTCACCTGTATCCTCTTTGATAGAAATGAGCTGTTTTTATGTCTGTCTTTTTCTTTACTGTTGATAGAACAGAACTAAGATTCCTTAGAATTGCGTGTACATAGCAGAGCAGATCTACTTGATTATTGTTATTGAGGGACTAGAGGCCTGGTGCACAAAATTCTTGCATGGTAGGGTCTAGGCCTGGCTAGTGATCAAGGCTGATCAGGTTCTCTGCCTCCCTGCCTCCTCCCTCTCTCTCTCCCTCAGTACCCTGCAGCCAACACTGGTTGCCCACCATGTTCTACACTGCCCCCTGGTGGTCAGTGCCCATCATAGTGAGTGATCAAACTCCTGGTCTCTCTGTCAAACCTCTGAGGGGACAATTTGCATATTAGCCTTTTATTATATAGGATAATTCTTGTAAAGGTTAGTCCACAAGGCAAGAGTAAGTACAAAGGGCACTGAAAACAAGATGGAGCCAGAGCAAGGATAATTATGTTTGCCTGCGTCTTTTTTTTCTCTTTCTCTGTGTTACATGCAGTTACATACATACCTGTATTTACTGTTTGTTTTTTCAAAAGATGAATTAGTTTCATAGTAAATAAAAGAGCTTAATTGCCTTCTAGTTCAGCTCTTAACAACTTCTTTCTAAAAGATTTATTTGTAAACTCCAAATGCCTAGCTCCTCATTTGGAATTGCTACTTCCTGGTTTTTGGAAATTTTCAAAATTAATTCTTTATGCCCTACCTTTAAGCCCAGCAGGGAATGAATCGTTTTGGTAACTACTTCTATTATTTAAAGGTCAGAAGTTCAAAGTTTTTATTGCAAGATTGACTCACCACTATGGTGCCATGTTATCAACGAACACCAAATTAAAAATCTACATTGTACTTGAATTCTGAAAAGTAATTATTACATTTCCTGCAGGGACAGTGTGCTATTGTTGGAAGGACCCTGACCTGAGCAGAAGAAGGCTAACATTCCAGTCTCAGATTGGCCACCAGCTGTGGGACTTTGGGAAAGTTTCATGGCCTCTTTGAGTCTCCATTTCCATGTTTGCAAAATGGCGATGTTTGGAACCTGGGCTGGGGCTGACAGCAACAGCATAACCATAATCAAAACTAAAAAAAACTAGAAGGTATATTTAACTATAAGAAAACAATCAGAGGGAAAAACAATCTAGACATTTTCTAAAAGCACTCCCTTTCATATGCAACATTCAGAAAACCTTTGTTTAATTTTCCTAATTTGAGAGGGTTAACTGATGACAAGGTAAATATTTAATTTAAAAAGTCTTTTGTGTGAACCTGGTAGATCAGATTGAAAGTCAGGAGATGTGTGGTCTGGCTCTGGTGGTTGGGTGAAGGCTGGTGTTATGGTGCCCAAAAGAAACTGGATATGGATAACCAAGCCATGCTAATCAGTGTTGGCCAAATCCAGGAAGGCACACTCACCCCATTGCTGGGAGCATGGGTTCTAAATCTTGAGTTTGCTCTTTGTTAACAACTTGACTTTGGACAACTTGTTTAACCTCTGTGGAAGTCAATGTTTTGATTGGAAAATGAAGATTTTTCTACCTATAGGATTGATAGATTACTTGGGCCATTATATATTAAAGATATAATACATGATAGTAATGGTTGTGAGATTGCCTAGGTGAGTCTCAGGGTGTTTTAGGGATTGGGCCCCAGCCATGTTGGAGCCAGCATTTCAGACTTAGTGGCAAGAGTCCTGACTCCTAATGATAACAATAAACATAATTTATAGAATATTTATATACTTGCACACAGATTACCTCATTTTCTCATCATGATAATTCTGGAATCAAAGCAGGTGTTAACCCATTTTATGGATGAGGAAACTAAAGCTAATAATTGAAATGCTATAGCTAAGATCAGCCAGAATCAGTAGCAGAAATAGGGCTCAAACTAAGTACTTCTGTGTCCTAATCCTTATCTGTCCATTGTGATCTGAGTTCTACTTGACACTAATCATATGCGATCTGAGGTTAGTTGCCTGATTTCTCTGTTTAATCAACAAAATGCCTAGAAAAGCTTTAAAAACCCTTCTACGCTTTCAGACAGTTTGGGAGCAAGTGCTATGCAAATTCTGAAGAAGATATTTTGAAAAATAATTTTAACTTAAGAAGAAATGCATGATATTACTAATATAAATAACAAATTTAGGACAATTCTGACCTTTGTTTGGGGGAATTTGGTAGATAACAAAATTGTGGAGGGATTCTTAGGGACCTTCAACTTTAATGATTAACATTTTATTTCCTAAGCTGGGAATAAATGTATGATAATTGTCATATTGTTTATTTGCCTAATTGATATAAGATATTTTATGGTATACTTTTTCAAAAGAAGACTGGAAGAAAACCCATACACATAAGGAAATATATTAATACATATTAAAGGTAGTTTAATATTTTTATAAACTTAACAGTGGCCCATTGAACAAATTTCGTGCAAGGGTAGGGTCGCTGAGCCTGGCCAATGATCAGGGCTGATTAGGCCTTTCTTCCCCTGGCTGCAACTGATGGCTAGGGCCTTCCTTAATTCCTCGCCGCCTGCTGGTGGTCAGCACATGTCATAGGAAGCAAACTCTTGGTTGGTCCAATTCCGGAGGGGACCATTTGCATATTAGGAAATAATATAGGACTATGGTCAGCAAACTGTGACTCGCGAAGCACATACGGCTCTTTGGCCCCTTGAGTGTGGCTCTTCCACAAAATACCACAGCCTGGGCGAGTCTATTTTGAAGAAGTGACATTAGAAGAAGTTTAAGTTTAAAAAATTTGGTTCTCAAAAGAAATTTCAATCGTTGTACTGTTGACATTTGCTTTGTTGACTTGTTAGTTTGCCAACCACTGATATAGGACATCAAACATTTTTCACACTGTACATTATGTGGGAAAATTTCAGCATCATAAAGAGTCCATTTATGTTCCCTAATAGGCACAAGACTTCATATAGTTAGTTTTTACTTCAAGTTTGGGCCCATATAAGTCTATTATTTCTCTTGATTGGCACTATGGAGTTGGTGGTAGGACTGTTAAGAACAATGAAGAAAACCAGAATTTTTAAATAAGTTTTCTTTTTTAGTAATAGTCTATTTTAAGGAATAGAATGGATTCTTGTAGAGGAATATAAAAAGTTTGGGTTTCTACTAGTCAAACAAAGTTACAAATGGACAGCACATCTGCCAATGAATCAGACTCTTCACAGAGTTGCTGCCAGTGACCTATGTTCACACTGGCATGGTGCTTTACTATTTACAAAGCACTTCCATCCATAACAGTGTGCTAATAGAAATGGCACACTAACTGCGATAGGTGGTTTTGCCAGCTAAAGAAACCAAGTGTAGGATCAATCAGCTAGTGAAGCATAGAATCAGAACTGGAACCCCTATCTTTTTACTGCACAAGCTCAGATTGTCTTAGTACACTGTAGCATCTTTCTATTTACAGCCCTCCATCTACCGTATTTTCCGGTGTATAAGACAACTAGAACTGATGATGATAGGAGGAAAATAACAAACAATAGAGAAAGAGCAAGTGCCGGGCAAGTCCCTGGCGAGTTAGCAACGCCCATCATAACTGCAAGCTATGGTATTTTTACACCCAGTGTACAAGATGACCCCCAAACTTTTGAGAAGATTTTCCTGGGTTAAAAAGTCATCTTATACGCTGGAAAATATGGTAGTACTTTCTCTTTTTTCTTCCTGAGATAGGCACTTATCTATTATCTTGGTTTTAAATTTCATCTTTTTTTTTCAATTTCAAAGGTTTTGACTTCTTGTCTACTGAAATGATTAAATGTGACTAATACACTCTAGAGGTTGCCAAATGTCTACTGCTTTTGATGATTATGGGCTGTTTATATATTTTACTACTATTTCTTACAGCTTTTTTTTATAGTAGCAGGAGAGGGAAGTTGAGTTTTCCGTTGGTGTTTGGAAAAATAAGGATATCAAGACAAACACTCCACCATAAATCTTGCCAAACACTGAACGATAATCATGATACCTCTCCTGGAGCTAGGATTTTGTCATTGATTCAGATGAAGGCAAAGGATTCTCTGAATTTTCGTTGTCATCTAAACCATTGGCTTGCACAAACTTGGAATTCAATTGATTTGCTTTATTTTTACCTAAGTTATTACATTCTCTGTTTCCAGCCTGTTCCTTTGTTGGGGTAAAAAGCACAGTTGTGCTTAAATTTGTTAAGTAATCACTGAATCACAAAATGGGTGAAATTATTTCCATTTTCGATCATATTTTAAAACTTTATGCCATATTATTATGCATTCCATTGCAAATATCCATTCTCACTGTGAGGTTAACTTTTGAGATAATTAATTCATATGTCCCAATTATTTTTCTGGGCAGTGTCTTTTGCTCTTCCTAGTAATTTATCCAAAGGAGAAAATAGTGCTGTCATCTTGTCAAAGATGAAGACCCAACTAACTAAACAGTGCTTTTGGTGCTTTTACCAGCATGATTGCATTTAGTTCTCATCACTGACCTTGAGGGGTAGGTCACATTATCCCAATTTTACAGATCAACAAACAGACTCAAGGAGGTAAAATAACTTTCTATGTACATGGTAATATACTAAAAAGTGGCAGAGCAGGTAACCCTGAATCTTTACAAACAATCACAGTCTACAAGGATGAAAGATAGAGGGGGAGGAATTATTTCATGCACCAATCCCACAGGAGCTTCTCCAGGTTATACTATTGAGTGACCAGCCACTGCTGTCTGACTTTGTGGTCCATTCGAAAATGTATTGGATCCTTAATTCAGAGAAAAAGCACTCAAAGATTGTGGGTAAATTTGGAAGGTATATCATATGCAAAGATAGAGTTATGTAGAGTTCTCTAATCAAATGTCTTGAGAAATAAGTGTTTCAAGATGAAATTTACTTCAATTCAGCCAACAAGGGACTTGTGTGCATGCATATGAGCCTAATCAATAGACACAGACAACAGAGTGTGGGGCATAAGTAAAAGGTGGGGGGGTTATGGGGGAATAAGGACAGATATATAAAAATAAAAATTAAAAAAATTATAGTTACTTGGTTGATATTTTCCAAAATGAAACTGATAACATGACTCAAACTTGCCTAAGTCCTTTCAATGGTTTCCTCCTATCTACTGAAGTAAGTTCAAATCATTATCACAGCCCTACTAGTCTATTAGTAACTTAACATTTTTCTATCACTCTTTTTGTGCCCAGCAAACTCATTTGATTTTGTTTCTGGCCTGATATTTAGTTGGTATGCACAGGTAAAGACCACTATCAGTTTTGATTGGTCAGTACACATGCCCTACTAGATGTTAAATATTTTTTAAATATCACTCTTCCTTTATGATAACCTGTTTTCCATTTTCCAATCATGTACTTCCGTGCCCTTTGAATAGTCAGTTTTATCTGCCATCAACATTTTTTCTTCTTTTATACCTGACAAATTAATATTACTCATTCCAGACACTGCTAAAATATTACTTCCTCTATAATATCTTCTCTGCTCTCTGTCTGCACAGGCAGAATTTTTATTCCCTCTGGCCTCTCAAATACACATTGTGTATATGTTGATTATAGCATTTATTGCATTATATTGCAAACATCACTTACCAACTTGGGAAGTTTTCAAGAAAATGTCTTTTTGAAATCTCCGATGTCTAACAGTATTTGGCACACAGAAAAGCCTCTTATAAAACATCTATTGAATTTATGGGTAGATGGACTAGAGAAGTTTCACAAAATGGGATTCATGTTTGATTTTGAAGACTAAGTGAGGAAAAGCATTCCAGGATGGAAGACTAGGATGTGCCAAGAGCAGGAAATATCAGTATATTTTGGAACAGTGAACCCAAGTTTAGGATGCAGTAGGTCATAGGTAGTCATTTGATATAAGTAAGTTAGAATCACATTATGGAGGGCTCTGATAACCACATTGAGGAGCTGGGACTATATTCCATGTATATTGAGGATCTTCACAGCAGGAGACTGAACAGGAAGTGATGTTTTCCAAACTATGTTTCAGCAGGACTTCTCTAATAGCACTGTGCTACAATAACTGAATGCTATGAACCAGTGGATGGTCACAGTCCAGGGAGGATCAGATGAAGGAAGTTCTAGCTAAGACTATGTTAGTGCAAAGGTAAAAATAAAAATGAGACCTATTTTGAAAGCAGAACTAGCAAGAGAGTTTGTAAGTGATAAATTTTGAGGCTAAGGGGATTGCGAATGATTAACTATAATTATAATATTTTAAAATTGAGTGATTAAAAGACAAGAGATGATGTATCACAGGAGACTTTGTAGAGTTTATGTTTGGCAAATCAAAACATGACAGAAGGACATAGATGCTCTCAGCTGTAGGCTCATCCTTCCACTCACCATCAGAGCCCAATGACTAGTTTATCTCACATGTTTTCTGTGTTTATCTTAATTTACAGTTGAGAACTCACTGGAAAATTCAGAAGCAATGTTGATAAATACTTCTAATATCTATTGTGTATGCTTGCTAAAGATAATTCAACTAGCATATATCATAACAAAATTTTAAAATAAGGTTCTGGGAATATAAGCTCTTACTCAAACATACTCAGTGATAAAAGAATCTATTTTATATATTAGAAAATAAATACATTTATTTTAGTATCATCAGGTACATCAAAACATAACTGACTTAGAATATAAGAGAAGAGAGTAAATATTCAATTACCATGGTATAGATTGTTTGTGCTGTTCAACATGGCTATTGAGCACTTCAAACATGGTTAATCCAAACCAAGATGTAATGTAAATATAAAATGCAGGTTGGAATTTTGAAGATTTAGTACAAAAATTAAATAACATAAAATATCTCAATAATTTATTATATTTATTACATGTTCAATGGTAATACTTAGGATACATTGGTTAAATGAAATATATTATCAGAATCAATTCCATTTGTTTCTTTTTACTTTTTTTATGTGGTTCCTAGAACATTTAGAATTACTTACATGGTTTACATTATATTTCTGTTGGGCAGTTCTGGAATGTTTTTCTTATTCAACAACCAGCCAACAGGCCATTATTTAGTTCCTAGTGTACAGATGGTCATGCTATGTACTTAAAGCTTTGAAGTTAGTTGAGGAGTAGCAATTGCATAAATTATGTATTTTTAGAGCTTGATAACATTTGAATCAATATACAGAATGCTGGTTAGAAAAGTAAACTGTGGATTTGCTCTGTCTCTCCTTTCAAACATTAGTTTTGTTCTCTTACATTCTTTCCCCAATATCCTATTTGGTGATTTGTAAGGATCCAATATCATGTTTATTTTAAAAACAACAACACAAAACAACAACAACAGGCAGGAATTTGGTTTATAAATTTCTAGAACCCTTGGGTTAGTGGAAAAGAAGTAACACATATCCACATTGGGTGGCCAGGATGCAGAGACCTGGAATAATCATTATTCTTAATCCTGAAGCTATATTCAACATACCTTATTCTTTTTCTGAAGAGTCAGAAGACACTTCCCAGTGTCATAGACCTCAGCGTCTACCAGAATTATCAGGTAGCTACAGTACAGAGGAAGGATGAGCAAGTATTTATAACGATTGGGGTTTTAGATAAAGAATTTACTTTGTGTTGCTGACTTCCTGATATTACATTTGCACTATGATTCCAGGTAAACCGTGTGAATATGTGTGATTATATAAAAACAACCATTTTTATTTTTGTTGTATTTATTTAAATATGTTTTTATTGATCTTAGAGAGGAAGGAAGAGGGCAAGAGAAAGGGAAACATCAATTGGTTGCCTCCTGCAAGCCTACTATTGGGATCCCACCCACAACCTGGGCAGGGAATCAAACTAGTGACCTTTGGTGCATGGGACAATGCTCAACCAACTGAGCCACAATGGCCGGGGCAAAAGATAACTTTCTAAACAAAAGCACTTGCCAATGGCCAATATCTTAATTTTTGTGTTTTGAATAAGGTACTTAGTTTTCCATATCATTTGCATGAAAAAGTTTATCTAAATTTCAAATGGAATTTGAAATTATATTTTTTGTGTTTTGTATTTATGGAAATGAGGAATAAATGCTTTGCATTGTTTTTTTTTAAAGCTAAGTTTCTAATATAATGGGAAGTATTTCAACGCGACAACAATCTACTGAATAGATTAAAGTGGCAGAAGCAGCGTAATACAGAAGATGTAAAACATTCTTTGAAAATGGCAGCTTTATTTTAGAAGAGTTTTTGACTGGGGTAGAGCAGTGCTAATGGAAATAAATGGGTAGCTGAAAACCACTTATGAATACCAAGGTGTGAATGCAGTTTAGCTTTGCAGTTCTCAATTAATAGTCTACGTGTGGACATTTCTTATTTAAACGGCTGTCTGAATTGAGGTTATGTTCAGTTTCCCAAGTGCCAGTCTAGATGTGTTTTGATATTTTGATTACTAAAAAGGGTTTTATTTTCTTTTTACAAAGAAAATTTGCATCAGTTACTGAATAGCCCACATGATGGACTAAAATGCTCTAAAAGTATGCCCAAACAAAGCAAAAACATGAAAATAGCTAAGTTTTCAAATGAGTAATATTCATTTCCAGCTTTGAAGAATTGAATTATTCAATGCTAGACTGCATATTCAAATTTGAGTTATGCATTTTGACAAAACATTGTTAACATTCCGTTGACTGTGTATACACAGATTGTACCTGGGGTGCAATTTGTATGCAGCCAATAATAGCCAAATGTACCAATGTTTCTTTGCATTCAGAGTAGGGTATGTTTTTGAGTTGGTATTAAAATATATGCTACTAACCTCCATGTCTACTCAGTTGCAAAAGAAAACATCTGTGGAAATGGTATTGTTTTTTACAGATATTACATGCTATCAATGAAAACTTAACCATTTTGTTTTTTATTTATCAGACTTTAAAATAAAAGGAATTTAGCCATTAAAAAACAAAAGTACCTTACTCACTGAAGCAAAGATATGTGATGTCTGCTAGGCCAAGCAACCTTGCTGGGTTAAAGCCGTAAAAGAGGACTCAAAACATGGTGGAACTATGTTGATCACTAAAACACTGAGAGAAGCAGCTATCTGCAGCTTCCAAACCCTTATTTATTTTGAGCTAAATATTTAGTAAATGATTCAATAATTATTTATTGAGGCCTTATTATAGATAAGGTCTGAGCAAAATAGACATGTTCACTGGCCTCATGGCACTTACCAACTAGTGTGTATGCTGGGGTTAGGGGGAAAGTTGACAAATTGTGGCTGGACAACAGTGCAAATATATATGGCAATAAGGAGTAGTGGCTGAGAGGGCACGCTTTGGTCCCAGACATGGGTTTGAGTCCTGGCTAGCTGGAAATTATAGGCAAGTGATTTAATGTTTCTGTGCTTCATTATCCTTAACAAGGTTGCTGTGAGACTTTTTGTTAGACTATATAGTAGCCTGGACCATAAATGCTTTGTATTTGCTAGTATTATTTTTTTAAGTTGGAATAACAGCTATGGGGATCTGTAATAATACCACATGATCTTGTCTGGAGCTGGGGTAGGGGGGATTCAGAGGAAGCTTTCCTATGGAAAGGATCTGCAGGATGAGTAGGACTGAAGTAGATGGAGAGAGTGGAGGTGGAAGTGGGGTAGGAAGTGGGGCTGAAGTTGTAAAACAACTTTCCAAGCAGTGGGAAGAATCTATGCTAATACTTTAAGGCAGGAGGGAATATGGCACCACCAAGGCCCCCCAAAGTAGCCCTGGATGGTTGGAATGCAGGGAGTGGCAGGGAATGACAAGAGAAGAAGAGGTAATGCTCTAGGCTCACAGCAGGAACTTGAGTTTGCTTTAGATTTTTTTTTTTCCGGTTTGTTTGTTCTGTTGCTGTTTTGCTTTCTCCTCCCTCTCTCCCCACCCTCTTTCTCTAAAGTAAATGAAAATGATGGGTCTGGGCAGGATGGGGGGCAGGTATTTCCTTGTGTATTTTTATGCTTAGTCTTGCAAATAAAAATAATTCCCAAGTGGCTCAACATATATTACCGAAATGCTGCATTTTGTCTAAATATTAGATGTAATTAAATTTGCCTCTTGGTGTTCAACTTATCTTTTTGCATGCATTATAATCCTCTATTTGTGTTTATGCTCCACAGCTGGCATGCTAGCTGGGGGAATAATTTATAATACTTGATACAAAAGAGGTGGGGTAGATGGTGCTAATTAAACCTATGTAGTAAGAGACTTAAAGAAAAAGAGATTTCTATGTCTTTCCTAGTGGGATGAATGTCAAGTTCCATTCCTACTTTATATAAAACCCACTATACAATATGTAAAATAAGTCTCCAAATCTGGATTTCCTCAATTGAAAATGACGCTGGCCATAAACTATAAGTAGAGCCAGGTTTGAATTTCTTGATCTTTGCACTCTTTTGTTCTCTCGGTACCTGATGTCTTAAATCAGCAGAATAATTTAGGAATGGTAGATATTGCAACAACTAATTTTTCTTCTCTGTAATCTGCATAGACTTCAAAATGCCTACAAAGCACAAAGTGCCAGTTCATATAATTTGTTGGCAAGGATAAAAAGAAGAAAGAATTTTTTTCCTAAGCGTGTGAATCAGCCCAGCTTTAGCAGATATTTTTTTCTGTCATGTGCAGCCGGAGGGCTTATGCCTATCTGAGCTTTATTTGACAATTACCACTTGCCAGCATAATTAAATGATAATTTATAAATACTAAAGAAAGCATAATGGAGAAGAGCAAATAGGTGCTTATCAGGGCATTGAATAAAGTTGATCTGCTTCAGTGGCAATTTTCATCTCTTATCTTGGTTGTTAACTGGTCTCACTTTTCTGTGTGTGTTGTTTAGGTTTAATATTTGTTAGGGTGATATTATCTCCCTACATATAGAAATTTTACCCCATACAGAATCCTAGTATTTCTTTTGCTGTTCTTTTTGCAGCCAATATATGTAAAATAGTGCTTATATTTTGATTCATAGTGTATATTTATCACTTAAATCTCTACATATTCCTAAAGAAATCCCAAACAAATGAGTTATTTTTCTGTTTCTCCCTCACTCCACTCCCCCACCCCCATCTTTTTTTTTTCCCATTGAATAAGTTCTTTTCTGTGTTGTGTCTGTGATTTTCTTTTAATCGGTTTTTTAATCACCTGGGCTTTGCAGTTAATTACATTCCACAGAGTCTCTCCCTCTATTCCTAGAATGCTGGCGGATTTTTTTTGTAAGCAAGAGAGAAAGCACACATGTAAGCCAGCACTCTGGTGAGAGCGCTTCCCAACCTTGTGGAGATAAGAATGACACTTTATGCGCAGCATGGAAATTTTGCTCTGTTCCCACTGAATATAGAAATTACCCGAAGAAGAATTCTGTAGGTTAGACGGCTTTTGTCCTACCAGTGTCTCTTTCTCAAGGTTCCTTACCTATTATAAATATTAGGGCAGTCTCTGCAGACGTTGTTGTTAGGCCTCGGACAGAGACACAGATTTGTCCTGAGTAACCTAGATAAAGCAGTACGAGAGCAATCCTCTATTTGAATGGAAACAAATCACTAAAAAGGAAAAAAAAAATTGAATTTTCCCACCTTTAGAAAAGCATCTTTGAAGAAGGCAAATGGGGGTGGGGGGAAGAAGACACCGTTAGCGGGTCGTGAAGAGACTGAGGTCTTTTTTTTTCTTGCCGTCCTGAAAGTAAATAATTTTAGTAACTACTGATTAGGATTGTGGTGTTTGAGTGAAGACTGTGGACATGGCTTATCAGGAGAATAACAAAATAAATGGCTTTGGAGTTTAATGTTGTCAGTTTCTTGAGTTATTCAGCATTTTGCCCTTATAAATAGCAATTATTTGCTTTTTTCAGTGCTGAAAAATTATATTTTGTACTTAAATATTAAAACATACAGTGCCATCACTGGGGGGGAAATCCTAACGTCAGAACAGGTTTTTACACGAGGAATGATTTGAAAGTGGTGGATTAGTTTCCACCTTTTGAAACACAGTGCTTTCTATAATCCTCAAACATTATTTAGGATAATGGAAGCCATCATCCCGTTTCTCAAATGTTAGCACTTCCATTAGAATTTGCAGCTACCTCTTATTTTTTATATTAAAATACAAGGCTTAAAAGGTATTATCTTACTAAAGGGAGGCAATTGTAGAGATGATTTGATTGAATAAAGGAAAAAGCTGTACAGGCCTTTTAAGATCAAGAATGTATTGATGGAAAGCTATCATTAGAGACAATTAATGTTCTCCAAGGGAAGAAATTGATTATGGACAAAGATGGACCCTAAGGAGCAGATATATCTTAATGCTCTAAGGCCTTAAGGATTATGCATTTCATTCACAGCTTCTGTATTTTTAACCCTTTGTAGTGACTAGAATACTAACTGATTGCTGCAGAATGGCTTGAATTAAATTTAAAAAAGATTATGTCTTATAAAGAATGTTCGTAAATAATCTCAAAATCTGATTCTTTAAATAATTAAATTTGTAGTATCATTTCTCTATATTGCTCTTTAAAATAGATCTAGACATAATATATAGAAAAATAAAATTAGGTAGTGATGGAAGTGTGGTAATGCCCAGTAATCACATTAAAAATGTGCGTTCATAAGGATCCCCTGAACTTCAGCTGCATTTATGTTTCCAAATAACATATCCCTTTAACTTGCTTGTTCTTCCTATAGATCTTGCACAAAGCATTCATCATGTTGTTAGCCAGTGCCTAGCAGCCGTGGATCACAATTGGGTACTTAATAAGGTGGCAACCCCACTGGGAACATTTCACATAATTATTCTTAGCAGAAAGAAGGTTGTTATGGCTTTTTTCCCCCTCTTTTTGAGTTTGGCAGAATTCCAAGTGATTTAGTTTGGGCTCCTAAAATCCAGTTATGTATATCATTGGTGAGTTATGCTTCATGTGTAGTGTGTGTCCTTTTCTGTAGACTACACTGCAGACCAGCAGTGTCAGTTTAATTATGAAGTTGGTCTCCTTGAATCTGGGGCCAGCCCGGAACAAGAGGATGACAGAAACTGCTTTTTGAACACAGTTTCAGAGGGTGTCAATAAGCATGGAAGTGCTTTTAGAAATCAATCTCTCTCAAGACTTCACTGTACTCTTTGACAGTGGATTATGATTATTGCCAAATAAATAGGAGAAATTCATCCATTGAAGTAGTAAATGGCTAACTCAGAGAGCTCTGTGGTTTTAAATATTAGTTAAGAGAAGAAAAGTTAGACACTGGACTCTATACCTTTGGTCTTACAGAGTTTAGAAATAACTTTGTTAGCTCAAATCATTAAAATAGTTTGTATCTTAAATCCTCACAATGAAAAAGTATGTCCTTTTTGGTTGTGGTTGTTAATCCTCATCTGAGAATAGTTTTTTTCCATTGATTTTATTTTTAGAGAAAGAGAAAAAAGTATTGATGTGAGAGAGACACATTGATTGGTTGCCTCCCCCACATACCCCAACTGTAGCCAGGCTTGGAATCTGCAACCAGGTATGCGTCCTTGACCAGGAATTGAACCAGCGACCCTGTGGTCCAAGGGCTGATGCTCTACCACTGAGCCACACCAGCCAGGACTGAAAAGGTACATCTTGATTTTATTAGACTTAAAGATTATACATTTCATTTACCCTTTGATTTTTTCAAAAATTTAAAACAATTTGGAAATAATTTATTTTAAAGAACAGTGGGAGAACATGCTTTATTCATTATATTATGGTGCTACTGGATCATGAGTTTAAATATCCGAGCTGCTGTTGCCAACTTGCATCTGTGAGCACTCAACACTTATACCAATTTAAGTACATATATATGAGTGACTACATCAGTGGCTGTGAGTGGCTTTTTCTGGTAAGGCGAGCATCTTCATCTTATTATCATCTGAGAAGATAGTTTTCTATATGGTTCCTCTAACAGGAAAAACAGAGCACATGATGTTATCTATCCAAAGGTCTAAATTAAAGAGAGATTGTAGCTAATTCTTTACATAACTCAGAGAAAGAGAAAAAACATAGGGGTTGTCTATAAGTTTCTTTGGCTATGTTACCAAAGAGAAGTGGGATTTTATTAAGGGCTAGTTGGAGAGAAAATATAGTTTATGAAAAGAGTGAGAATAACTAAGTAGATTCTCCAAAATAATTAAATGTCTCTGAAGTTTTGAATCTGTGTGCTTGGGGAGGTAGTGGTGCCATTAACAAAAGATAAATGAGGGCGAAAAATGAGCTAGGATGAGGCACATTGCATCTGAGTGTCTGTCATCAAATGCAGGCATCAAGGCCCAGAGGGTGACTGGAATAAGTTTGGAATTTAGTAGGAGAGAGGCCAAAGTTTAGAATAATGGTTTAGAGCTACAAGAAAGAATTAAAATGGTAAGAGAAAGAACAGAATAATGCTGTGACATATAAACTTGGAGAAAAGAAACTTCCAGGGAGTGAATAGTTGGGTGCCATTAATAACCCAGAGAGATCCAGGAGAAGGAGAACCTGGATAAAGGGGTTTGGCCATTCATAGTTCATTAGGCAGTCAGATTTGCTTAAGTTTAAATGTTAATTCCCCAATTATTAAGGGAATTGTATATATATCCTTGGGGGACTTAATCTCTCTGGGTCTCACTCATTTACTCCTCAAAACAATCCTGACAACTGGTACAAAGTTATTAGGACACAACTGAGGTGTAACGAAGTAACCGCCCCCAAAGTAACATGGCTAGTAATGGCTGAATAAGAATTAGAATCATGACTTCTGAGTCTCCTTCCTATTTTTACAGAACAATAGCTGGAGATGCAGGAAGATTAAACTGATTAAAGTATGGGATGGAGCTATGATCTGAGCCCCTGTCCACCAGACTTTCAACTTCTATCTGTTCACTATATCTACTTTTCCAATTACTGATTATGAGATTTTAGAGGGGAACTATTTATAGGGATCAGAAATCCTGGACCTATTTCAAGTAGCTCTATTTAGGGACTTATGAACTCTATAGCCAAACCATGTTGGAAGAACTCAGAGTGTGTTCTCTGGGCAAGACACATGCATCACCTGGGAATTTGTTAGGACTGAAAATTATTTGCCCCACCCCAGACCTATTGACTCAACCCTGGCAATTTGTTCCTACAGGTGAGATTCTTGTGCATGCTAAGGTTTGAGAACCACTGTCTTAATCTAACCCTGCTTCCAAGTATTTATATTTCTATTGGTAACTATTGCCAAATGCCCAGGTAGATCTGATTGTGGCTAGAACTGTGGTTCCCAGTATTGACAGACATAGAAGATTTAAAGGTTGCTGAAATCTAGGTGCCATGTCCAGAAATTCTCATTTAATGTGTCTGGGGTGTAGCATAGGCACTAGGATTTCTAAAACTTCCCCAGGTGATCTAAATGTACATCAAAGGCTGGCATCTTCTAGTCTAGAACCATGGTTCTCAAACTTTAGTATGAATCAGGATTTCCTGTGGAGAGCTGGTTAAAAGAAGATCATTGTCCCCACCCTCAGAGTTTCTAATTCAGTAGATCTGAGATGGGGCCAGAAAATTTGCATTTCTAACACGTTTCCAGGTGGTGCTAATGCTGCCAGTGGGGGGACCACACTCAGAGAACTGCTAGCCTAAAAGTTCCAGGTTCACTTTGGGAGGCATGGTGAACTGAGCTGGTAATGTCAGTCCCCGGCTCTCATTCCTGCCGAGGCGAGGATCCTTCCAGAGTGCCCAGGTGGTGCTTCCATGTCTGTCTCACTGGCAAGGCAGACTTGGCTTGGAAACACATGTGCCTGGATAGTGCTTCTCAAACTCTAACTAGTGCCCAGATCATTAAGGGACCTCGCTAATGGCGGTCCTGATTCAATGGGCCTGGGAACTTGATACCCTTCATTTCTAGCTAGCTTCCTGGTGATGCTGATGCTGCTAGTCCATGGCCATGCTGCATAGCAAGGCACTGAGGGTATTTTTCAAACTTGCCTCATCATCCAAATTACCTGAGGTGCTTTTGCTACAGGGTTTTGGCTTCACCTGAATCCCACTGAATCAGAATAGCCAGGGGAAAGAGTTGTATCTGTATCTTTATTAAGCAATTTATTCCAAAGAAATACTTATTGAACATTAACTCTGTGCCAGGCTCTATGCTTGATGTAAACAAGGAGATGCATAGTCCTGTTTTCATGGGGCTTGCACTTTGGGGCTTGCACTTCAGTCAAAGAAACAAAGGAATAAGTACGTTTCTTAAAAAGGTAGCTTATGATAGAGACAGTTGCCTTGAAGCACATAGAGAAGGGTCATGAGTCTCAGTTGTGCAGTGAAGAACCATTGCCTAGTTTTTTCAAGAAAGGTCTAGGAGCCATCTTGGTCTCATCCTCTTGATGTGAAGACTGAGGGGAGCAGGAGCAGAGGTCCTGAGGGTGGACCAAGCTTGGCTGTCTGCTTGGAATTAAGGAGGAGAGGGACACAGGTGGACTGATTGAGTGTCCTCTGATTTTGTTACTGCCTCACATTTGGGAAATACTTCTAGACACTTGCTTATAGTTGCCAGAGCATAATGTAATACTTGCTTTGAAATGTCATCAATCACCCCATCATTGCATTGGTTTCTAGAGGCGGAATGTGAAAGCTGTTATATAGTAGTGGCCAATAGAAAGAATTTATTTCTGAAATTCATAGGGGTAAGATTATGAGGATTTCCTGCTAATTATTTGGCAATGTAGAAGTGGTTATGTGCACAGAAAGTAACAAAAGGTTCAAAGAGTTGTATGCCACAAAGAGAATGTTTCTACAACTTTGAGGTTCCTATCACATAATACTTCTTGGAGGTTTTGTGTGACTTCCCAGAAAGAATAATGAATGGTTATTAAAAGGAGCAAGGGAAATTGAGTCAAGAAAAAGACAACTAACAAACAAAAAAGGAATAAGTGGGATTTTCTTGGTAAGTGAGCTCAGATGTTTTTAGCATTGTTACAAATTTTTTCTATAGATAATAATTTTTGATGTGCTTTTATTTATGACTTTTAATTGGGCACAATGTTTTCCTTGGCTCCACAATTTATTAGCTATTTGACTAAAAAACAGCTGACTGAGATATAATTCACACACCATATAATCTGCCTATTTAAAGTATACAATTCAGTGTTCTTTAGTGTATACTTTTTCTATGTGCATTGTACTCAAGGAATACCTAAAAGGTAGAGGAGAAATAAATAAAAAGAAATCTTTGGGCAGAGGCAGATTTCACCTGTATTATTTTTTTCAAGCTGTGAGCACTCCTTAATTATGAGTTTTAAAAAAACATTTAAGATTGGTAACATATGTTGTTGTCAGCATGTATTTAACACCTGCAGAAATGAACATGAAAAATGTGACAGCGCATAGGTAGAACACCCACTGGGTTGACTGTGAACACTGTCAACAAATTTTACTTTGTTAATTTTTTCTTATTAAAAAAAATCCAAGAAAAGAATTTAATAGTGCAGGTGTTCAGAGCATCACAGCAAACTGATGTAATGAAAGGGGAGGATATGCACCTTTAACATGGAAGCCAGGGTCTGGATATGTGGATCTTTAAGCTTTGCTTCGCGCAAACTTTCCTCTACTTTTTAAAAAGCAATCCTCTTTGCTTGTTGATCTTGGCAGCCTTGGTTGTCCTGAGAGGCTTTTTCCCTCTAAGTAAGGGAGAGGGGCAGCCAAGGCAGATCAGCTGAGAGACAGGATCAAACACCTTGAGCAGCCTTTTCGAGAAGGTGGAGATTGAAGTGTTCCTTTTGCACCTGATATTCTAAGGATGAAGTTGTAATGACTGGAGATATGGGGTTAGTATCAGCTCCTTGCATAAATTTTATGAGTGTAGGTTCTGTCTTCGGAACTCTGTGGTCACTCTTCCTGGGAATGGAGGCCATTTCATTTAGCTGCGGGCATTCCCCACAAGACAGTGCTAGGCAGAGAGCATGCCCTTGGAAATACTTCCTGCACGTTGCTGCGGTTGCTACCCTGTTTCCCCGAAAATAAGACAGTGTCTTATATTAATTTTTGCTCCCAAAGATGTGCTAGATCCTTTTTTTCGAGGGGATGCCTTATATTACAGCGAGTAGGTCTTATTTTTGGTGGATGTCTTACTTTCGGGGAAACAGGGTATGCCCTCTTCTGATTTATTGGTTAGTCTATTGCAGAATGAGAATCTTGCAAGTTGCTTCCTACGATCTGCCATCATGGATGATTTCATTTCCTAATTCTGTAAACCAGTGCACTCAATAGGAATGGGTAATATTTTTCATTTGAAGAGACACCCCCCCCCCATCAAAGAATTTGCCTAGATTGAAAATAAATACAGGGAGGTGTGTTCATTTCTACTTTCACAGCTCTAAACTGCTGAAGTTTTCAGAGTGTCCACAGGGCCTTCCTCATTCTCTCACCCTTCTCCTCCCACACTCTTACACTGGCCTAACTACTGTTAATACATCATTCTGTTCATTTATAAAAAGCCAATTCACAAACTCAAGATATTCCAGGGACACAAAACAGAAGGATCTAGGTTCAGTTTAAGTCCAGCCAGGTCTGTTTCCCCCAGGCAATGGCTCTTGATTAAGTCATGGCTCTGGCGGCGTGGTGTGGGAATTGGTGTGGGAAACATTTGTGCCTCTCACAGCTGAGAGGAGCCCCTGGAAATGATACATTTTACACCTCTCATGTGAGACCAGGGAGTTAGAAAGCACTTCACTTCCATTCCTCTGGGATGGAGAATCTGTTTGCAGTAATCACGGGCAGTGTTGACAGAATGTTCAAAACCATCTGCTCAAGGGCAAGTGTTAACTCTATCAAATCCTAATATTTTAAGCACACTGATCCCCAGGCCCAGGAGACCTCCTGACAGCTCTCTGTAGGCTGTGTGTCAGCCTGCCAGTCAGTTACTACCCAAGCACAAAGGCCTGAGACACCAGTGAGGAGAGGTCGTTAGAATGAGAAATGCAGCAACAGAATCCACTTCATTCATGTTAGCTGTTATACATCCGCTTACTAATTCTTTAATGCAATATTTCTTTGTAATATATGCATAGGTTTGCCTTTGAATTTATTGTTTGTAAATGGGCTTTTATTTCTTTTTAAGCCTCAATGTACCCGTCTTCAGTATAGGTGTTATAAATTCATGTAGCTTATTGTGCACACATAATTACATACAAATAAGCATAAAGACAGATTATATCACCAAATTAAAATTCTTTATCAAAATTACATAATAAAACTCAGCTGGTAGATTTTTGGTATACTACTCTCACAACCCTTGCCAGCAGCCATCAAGTTGTTTAAACTAGTTGGAGTAATTATTTATTTAGTGTTACTATACTTTGCCAGCAAAACTATACCTCAGTGTTTCAGAATTAAAAGCATATAGAGCATTTAAAAAAAAAAACACATAGTAGTAAAAACATCAGACAGCCCAGCCAGACTAAAACATTGCCTTCTCAAAGGAAGCAGTTTAAGGTTTCAGGTACAGATCTGAGCCACTTCCTGAGTAAGGCCCCACTGGAAAGAAAGTGCACTGGCTGGAACCTTCTGTGGAAACATCTTGTCTCCATCCTTGTCAGAGGCATTGCGATGAGGCTGGTATTATCTGCCATAATGTCTTGGAGGGGTTAAGGGAAATACTGAGTGGAAACCCAACACTAAGAGAAAGTTCTCAGCTACAAACCCCCAAAAGTTCAAATTTGACATCTGTATTAAAACTTTTTTTTGTATGTGTGAATTTCATCCTATGCCACTTAACCATGCTAGGTCACTGTAGGAAATCAGTAAATAATATGTTTTGAATAAATGGGTATAAGTTCTGCTGTACTATGGCACTGATATTATCTACAGAAGAATAATTGGGGGATTTCTCTGATTACGGCCACCATCACCACCAATGCCATCCACAGCTAATAGTCACTGGCTGTGTGCCACCCTGTGCCAAGGACTTTAACACATTATATCATTAGCTGTCTACATTAGATATATTAAGTTGGTTCTATCATTATTTTTATTATTACCCCCATTTCAGAGATAAGGAAACAAGCTTAAAGAGCTAAGTGGGTTGGTCAAAGACACATTACAGGTTAATGGTATAGTCCAGATTAAAGCTGGGGCAGAAAGTTTCAAAGTTTATCCTCTCAACCTCCTCTAAAACATAACTATTTAAAGTCTACAAAATTCTTGGAGACCAAAGAGCCTAGATAGGATTGTATGTTTTCTTTTAGAGTTTTGTTTCATTGGTAACTGCTTGGAGACAACAGGAAAATGAATATTAGAGTACTATACATTAAACAATGAGACTAAAACCTACATATAGCGCCCCCCCCCCCCCCAACTAGCACCTAGAGCTCTACATTTTAATTGTTCTTTATAAAGATGATCTTCAAGATTTCTCATTGGACAGTTGGGGAGCCTGATTTTCATGAGAAGATGCTATATTTCTATGATTTGATATTATTTCTGCCATCCAGAGAAGATTGCATGTTACTCTCAGCAGTTGATGTTTTACTGTAATTCTCTTTTTAACTGAATGTGTCTTTCTCTCTCTCTCTCTCTCTCTCTCTCTCTCTCTCTCTCTCTCTCTCTCTCTCTCTCTCTCCCATGTGACAGACAGAGAGGGGAGACTTGGTAAACACATAGAGATGCAAATTTCCTCACAATTAGGAGTCTTAATTCATAGAAGCTCTTAGGTCATCTGGGCCTCTTCAGTCGTTGCTTAGGGTTTCAGAGTTCAGTTTCCTCATCTAAAAAAATAGTTATTTCTCAGAATTATTGTAAAGATGAAGATAATATAAAAAAAGTATCTGCTTTATCAGGCACATTTTAAATCAATGAATATTAATTCCCTACTCTATTTTCTTTTATCTTGTGTTTTTTTAAAATTTGTTTGTTTGTGTTTTCTTTACTATTTGTAAAAGAAAACAATGTTAGTAGCCTTGGTTCACAAGCAAGAGAAGGAAAAGTAGTGATATATTTATATACAACTCTTTATAGAAAGGTCCCCTGAAAATATATATTCATGTTGGGCTATCATGACTTTTGTGTTATTACTTGACATGAGACTACCAAATATAAATTTTAAAAAATATCATACAATTAAAATAATAGAATGGCATAATGGTTACCACTTAAAGATTTTGAAAATATTGTTTTTGCCTTTTGCCTATATTTTGGAAGCTAGCCTTTTGGAGTTCTGAAGTACATGGAGCTCTGCTGTGGAGCTCTTTGCCTCTGTATGCTACCGCTATTCCTTCCAACACCTATGTGGTGAGGACATGCGGCACTGTCCTAGGTGCTGAAGGCTGTCAGGAATTTGAAGAGCTATAGACTCAAGATAAGACTAGGTAACGAGCAATAATTTTTAAATGCATATGTTTGTACAGATAACAGTTATTTGAAAGAATGTCCTGAAACTCTGACAATGGAATTGAGAAATTGTATGCAAATCACTCCCTAAAATTCCAGCTTAAAAAATTGAAGAAGGTAATAAATACAAAACATATTAATTGACAGTAGACTATAAAGTCCTATATTAATGCAGAGGACTGTCATTATCTTAATTTCCAGAATGATCCCCAGGAATAAGATGAGGATATTTGTAAGGTATGTGTTCTATTTCTTTTCTGATGTATAATGTTAATAATAAAGAAGTTTAATATGTTCTATCTGCAGTGGGTTTCAAAAAGTATGAAGCATTTAGCCTTTTCTAGATGGCTATACTTTTTGAAAGGTCTTTTGAGGAGTGTTAATTTATTATTCACTATTAGTCACAAAATGTGTACTAATCTCTTTGTTGCCGAGGAGTTCTGCCCTTTCAAGGATCTTGACTCTTGGTCATTTGGATTTTCCTAAATGGCAGGAAGCAGAGGGTAGCATTCACCTGTGCTGGGTGAAAAGGGAAAAGTGAGTTCCTGATGCCACTTAGAAGAATCACATGTGAGGGCAGTCCCTCACATTTTTCATGGTCAAGGCCTATATAGATGAATGGATTTACCCTTTGGGAAATGAGCATACAATAGAAGAATTGCCAGCAAGAATGTATATTTTAGGTGGGCCTTGAGCACAGAGGCCACAAAAGAGGCAACTGGAAGACTGAGATGTGTGTGAAATTTTTCTGCAGGCTGTAATGGCAATGGGGAAATGTCCTCAGTATCCCTTGGGAACAAGTGTCTTCCTCACTCCATGTGGATATTTAGGGAATGTTGCAAGCTGTGAGCTTCTCTGAGCACATCTAGTCTCAAGCTTTTGCCTCTCTGAGCCCCTTCCCTCTGTGGCTCCATTCTTCCAGCTGCTTCTATAAACTCTCTGCTGTTGCCTCTCGTCCCCCATGGCTGCTCATGTGCGCTCCCCCCAGCCTCCCTTCCTCTCCAGCTGCATCTGTCGCCTCCCCTGCTGATCGATCCACTTCTTTAGCTCAGGGACAGTGAGAGGAAATGATTCCAGCAGCTAAACAGCTTTTATTCAGAGAGAATATTTAAATATTCTCAGTTTGCATGATTCCTCTTCACCTCATGCTATGATCAGAGGTTAATGGAGACAGTTTGGGGCTCTTTTGGCTGGTATAGACTAGAGGCCTTTCATAAATAAAGCCAAGATCTTGTCAACACTGTCCCCCTTCTGTCCTCTAAAAACATGTATTTGTTTTAGAGAATAGAAATATTTTTCATTCAAACTTCTTATTTTTAGAGGGTGGTCCCACACTCCATTTTCACCCTAACTTTGGATGAAACTCCAGCCACATTAGAAGCTGTGATTAATATTTATCATTTCTAGTGGATGGAACTTAAAAATGGATACTGAATTCTAAATGTTTACATCACTAAAATTATATTTGACATATAAAGTATATTTTATAGTGGTACTTACTAGATATTTTATTTTTTTGCTTTTTTTTTGAAATAGCTTACATTTGCAAAAATAAACTTGTGAGACATTGTGCAAAATCACCTGCCAGGTAGGCTTGCCTTGAAGATTAAATATAGGTATAGCTTAGCAGAATGCCTGACTCATAATGTCCAATAAATGCTAATTTATATATATATATATATGTATGCATACATATATATGCTTATAAATCCTGCATGCATCTGTCTAATATACATTATTAATTATATTAATACTATTAATTATTTTCTAATTAATTATATAGTATCTTCCAATGCTGTAATGCCAGTTTCCTTATCTATTTCCTTATTCTTAGGCATTTTTAAATTCCATTTTTCTCTTTTTAGCTTATTCTTCTTCTCTTCCTTGCTTTCTTCCTTTCTGCCTCTCTTTTTTCACTTAAAAAATTTCCTTCTATTTTTTCTTCTTTTTTTTCTGTCCTTCCAATTTTTTATCCTTTATTTATTTTTGTTACTCTGAGAGATATTTTTCTTCATTTTTTTGGAGTCTTCTGTTGTGATATAATCTCTTTAAGTAAAATTTCTAGATCAAGGATATCAACAATGTTTGTCTAGATTGTTTTTCTCCAAAGTTGAATGCTATTTTCTCAATGATGTACACTCTTATGTATACCAGTTTCTCCCATCCCAATAACACTGTGTTTTCTTGTTTTCTCATGTTTAGTAAGTTTTTTGAGGTATTTTTAAAAGATCATTTTTCTATTGGCAAGGTTATATTTCCATTTGATAATTTTATATTTAAATTCTCATATATGTAAAATGTCTATTCTATCTTATACTACTTATGCAATGAAATCTGGGTAATGATATATTTCTTTCAAGGTATTACATATTTTGAGTAGGAACTCAACCAGTTTGTGCTAGACATTGTTCTGGGAACAATAGGAAACTGGGGATACAATGATAAATGACATGGTCCTTGGTTTCTAGGAGGTCTGAGAAATTTATATAGTAAACGTCACAAGTATATAAACAAACTGCATCATAGTGTAACAGGTTTTGTAATAGAAACTTGTACAGTGTTCACTGGAGTCAGATAGGAAATCAAATCAGAAATTAAAGAAAGCTCTCATCATGGAAGATCTTAGAGGACACTTTCACCAGTTACACTTGTCATTTGCTTTCTTCCTGATTCTCCTGAATCTGTGTCTCTTTTGGTTGTTCACCAAAGCAACCCCATTGCTTTCATTTGCCTGCTAATATGACTGCCTTCTATGACTCAGAGATATATAACAATATGTGTGTACACTGCATCAAGTCCCATCTATAATCTATAATAATAAAAGCATAATATGCTAATTAGACTGGACAGCTGAACGACCTTCCAAACATCCTTCCAGATGACTTTCCAGATGAAGCCAGGACTATGAGGACTGAGCCCCTTGCAGGAATTTCATCCATCGGCCTCTAGTGTTACTATAATGAGCTTAAGGTGATCAATTGGTGATCATTCTCAGCATCAAGTTTGAGGTTCATCATCTCATGTCTGCCCTTATATATTCCTTCCAGGAAGCTTATGGGATGGCCTCATGGAGGAGGGTGTTTAAATGTGTCCCCTCTCAACCTCCCACTCCTGAAGATTGTCTCCATTGTGCTTATGTTGTTCCATGAGCTGCTTGAGGGCAGGGTCTCTGTTCTATTCATCTTTGTATTCCACATGCACAGCACCAGTGCTGGCTCCTGGTGGGCCCTCAACAATGCTTACTGTCATGAAGCATGGGCTCCTTGTCTTTGGAATTACCTAGATGCTGCCCTTCTTTTTCTTCGCATCCAATATAGTAAGATGTCTTTATGCACCTAGATTCCCAACCCCTGACCCCTGGCCTTATGAGAGAATTACTTTGAGTCCAGGTGTTTGTATATCCACTAGAGGGCACTGTTTTCTCCAATACCAAGTTAGATACCTTAACTTCATGGTCTACTTTCAGTTTTAAGTTCTTCCAATATGTGCTAATGAATGACTCTGAACTTTCCATCACAACTATGCTTGTAGAAATAGAATCACAATAGTAAATGTTGGTTAAAAAACAATTATAATAAGGTTACCTACAAGCTAATATTACTAACTAATATGACAAATATGTATTTAATAACAAAAGAGCATATGCTAAAAAGAATGCTCATATACATTAAGGTCATTCTGTTCTTCTTCTTCTTCTTCTTCTTCTTCTCTTTTTTTAAATTTTCTTCTGACCAAAACTAGAAGGGCAAGTAAAGTTTTCATTTAGCCTTTAATTTCATTTTTTTCACTTATGTAATAAAGGCATGGTATCGTGACTGGAGAAATTTCAAGCTAAACATCATGTCCAAATGTCAAAGATAACTTCAGTGGAAATTTGTTTTTAATGTGAATGGCAGTATTGAGTGACTGCTACTTTTTTGAAGTTATAAAAGCTACATTTTATGAAAAGTTTTTTCTTCCTCCATCACTTCAAATCTCATAGAACTATCTTTAGACAGAATCAAATGAGTTTCCTGGGATGTAATGGCAAACAGTTCAAGTTTGCAAATATTTTCAACTTCCACGTGAATCAACATAGGATACGTGAGAAGACCAAGCTGCTGTTACTGTCAGCAAACTCCCAAACACATCATTAACCCAGTGGTGATTCGAGAACCCCACTGGAGCTGTCTAAGGAAGCTGCAAAAGAGGGAGGAGCCAACAGGGAATGCATCTTCCCCAAGTTTAAAACCTTAATTAGATTCATGTCATAGAATTGAATGAGATGGTGGGACCCAATGCCTTGTCAGATATTCAGGGACAGAACACACGTAAAATCTTTTTGAGTCAGTCTCCATAAGAATCCCTGTGATAATCTGTAAGTAAACTCTCTTAAATTACACCTACAGACTATTTTATGAAGTGGGCACTTTTGGTGCCAGGCTGCAAAGTCATTTGGGAGGGTTTAATTAAGTTTTTCTGACTTAAAATGTAGGCATAATCTCTGTTGATTTTGTGACAAGCTGTAGATGTCAATTGTCCTGATTGATTTTATTTTGTATTCTCAGGACAACAGGATCATATCTGCATAATCGTGGTTGGGGAAAAGGAGCAAAAAAATATAATTTTTAAAAAGAAACATGTATTTCTTAAGTTAGCCAGATGTTACCAAACTACATATATGCGAGGCACCAAGCCTGAGCAAGAAATGTGAAAGACCTAGAAAATAAATTGAAATTTCCCACTCTGAGAAATTACAGAAACGGATGGTAGTGTGTGTGTGTGTGTGTGTATGTGTGTGTATGTTTTTTTGTGGGGGAGGGTTGTGAACTTTGAAATTTAGAGCCTAACTTTTTATCAATAATCCTGGTATTTGGATATTTATAAATGACACAATTTCTCTTCATATTATACTTCTTTTCCAAAGGGCTTTATAACTTTTAACAAGAGGGGAAACTGTTTCTTTTTACCTATTTGATGTAGCAGATTATTTATGGAGCCAACATGTTGACACACTATGAAGTGTAAAAAATGAGGCCTAATAAGGTTAATTGTCATCTGAACCTTCCTCTGTAGGCTGCAATCTGTGGGCTTTGATTGTTTCCTTGGGGGAAACTCTGCCCAGATGGCGAAGTCCTCAAGGCCCTGACCCACAAGAGGCCTGCAGAGATGGAGAACAAGGTGCTTCTCCACAGACTAATTAATTTACTAGGATAGCACCTGTTCCAGAATAGATAGGGCTGGGAGGGAGAGCAGTCCCTGGGCACAGTGGCGAGCTCTCGGGTAAATGGATTTCAGCTGATTATATTAAGCTGATGCTTTGATCATCTAAAGGCATTAAAATGGAAATATGTTTTTTTTTCTGGCTGTTGGCCTACGTGAATGCGGTTTGTGCCATTATTACAAATGTTGGGTAGTAGAAAAGGCTGTTTTAGATTTCAGCACATCCTGTTTAAAAAGTATGCAGTGTATTCATCTATTTCTTCATGTTGTCATAAAGCTGCACCTTTTAAACAATTCCACTTTCTCGCTTCCATTTTATTTCAGCCAAATTACTAGCTGGAAATCAAACACCAACACAGATTCCTTTCAGCTAGAACATTTTATTATGTACTCACACCTTTAATTCAATGCGTGTAATTAGGCTTTAATCAGCTGAACGCTATTTGTGAAAAAATATCAGACACTTGTTTAAATAAAATTCTGGTAAAGTCATGCTATTAAGCTTTGGTGACTAGTTACTAGCACGAATAAATCCTTGCATAAATAAGGCTTGGTAGTAAATGGATTTACAATGTGAGTCTTTCTGCACTCGATTTCACTTTATTGCCTCTTTGATTCCCAAAAGGATTAGAGGTAATTTTTTCAGTCCTTAGATGCCATAAAACTGTTTCCCTTTCCAAATTAACACGATGATCTTCCATGTAATGTGTTTGGCAAACACTAGGAATTTATAAGGCCACTTGTCTTATGTTGCATAGTAATGGAGATACAAACACGGTGTCTTAGATGTCATGGCCTTACAGTGGGCAGCTTTCATCAAGGTTTTGAGAGGTTAATGTAAAAAATAGAAAAATATTCTTGGCCATATGGAAGACGGCCTGAAGACTACTAATGATTTGGTAAGTGGAATGGTTTTAACCACTTTGTGTTAACGACGGACATTGGAACAGTGAAGAGCTGTTTATATCACGGGTCCTTTCTCAGGAAGATATCACCCAGAGTATAAAAACAGAGCAAGCACACAAATTTAGCATATAATCCAAGGGCTTATTTCTAGATTGTCCTGTCTGGTTATATCCTTATAATCCTTGGAGCTGTCTGTTATGGGGGAGAAATTGGAAATTTCATGGCTGCTTTGCCATGGTTTTCTCTTTTGGAACTCTTAAAGCATCTTTAAAACTTTTGTGATAGTGGACTTATTTTTTAATATACATTCTTTTTTTAAAAATTAGGAAATATATATATATATGAGAGAGAGAGAGAGAGAGAGAGAGAGAGAGAGAGAGAGAGAGAGAGAATAATTAATTTACCAGTCCATTCTTGTCCCTGGTTCCCCCTCCTGCTCCCTACCACTGGTCAGTTCTTCGTGTGGCCCTCCAAAGGTACTTTAATGGTGCTCAGTACCAACTGAGGGACATTTGGGTTATTTCCAGGGATTTGCTTCTATAAATAATGCTGCCGTAATATCTCTGAGCATGTATTTCTGGGCCAATGGTACAAATGTACTGACATAGACTGCATGCATTTTGAATTTGGATAAATATTAAGTTATGCTCCAAATATGACTTATGACTATATTATCCCAGAACCAATTTTGTTCCCCTCCACCCCTGAAGCCTGAAGGTAAAGTATTGTATTTTATTATTTTAATTTGCATTTCTTTAATTATGACTGAAGTTGAGTATCTTTTCAAATGATTAACTAACACTTCATTTCCTTTTGATGTGAACAGCCTGTTCAGGTCCTTTGCCAATCTCTCTATTGGGTCATCAATGTTATTCTTTTGGGGTTGAAGAGCTCTTTATGGAATAAAGAAATCAGCCGTCTGACTGCCAATGTGTAGCATTTGTCATTTCAGTGGCATTTTCCTTTCTGTCATTTCTCATTTACCATGCCTTCTGTTCCTCTTCTCTCATCATTGGAAGTCTGGGTTTAAGGTTTCTTAATAACCCCTCGAAACTAGAAATGATAATGTCATGGGAAAGGGGTTAATTTAGGTTGTTTTCTAACTTTGACTTTTGATGAAGTAGGAGGAGAAGGACTGAACAGGCAAAATTAAAAAGGGGGTGAAGTGACTAGTGATTGGAAGAGAGGCTTTTATACAGATAAGACCTTGAAAAAATAATGTTTATATAAAAAGGCAATTTATTTTACCCATAATTTTCTTTCTTTTTCCATTATTACCGATTTTTGTGTTAGAGTAAGAATTATTTTTCTAGATATTTTGGCTATAAAGTCATATGTCTGTGTTTTGGACATCACAATTTGTGGTCATGAAATGGAAGTGATTGTAGGGCCACAAATTCAGCACAATGACCTTGATCCTGGATGAAGTGGAGAAGGAAAGGTGAGAATAGCAAGACTGACAGCTTTAAAGCACAAGTAACTTTTTATGTTCCCCTCCACATGATAGCAAAGTAAATACAAAGACATGTTTTAGACGTTTATGGCTTTATGTAAAAATAAAATATATTTGTGATATCCCAAAGCTTTCAGCATCATTATCTTCAGAACAATGGATAAAAGCATGGGCTTTGGAATCCAACAGCCTGGGTTCAAATGTTGAGTCCTTCACATTTTAACTGGTTAACTTCCCCTCTTTAAAACAGGGATAATGAAGGAGAACACCAAGATGGCGGTATAGTTGAACACCTATTGTTCTGCCCCGCGCAACGATTTAGGAACTACAACATAACAGCAGAACAGACAGCACCCAGAATCGCCAGAAAGCTGGCTGAATGAAAACTCCACTAATTGGAGTGGAGGTGGGACACTGAGACTCAGGTGCGGCGGGAGCACAGTCTTTCAGACGGAAACAGGTTAGGAGCCATCCTGGTCACGCTCGTGTGGGCTGGGGCTGGAGCAACACCCCGGTCCCACTGCCCGGATTCCCCAGCGCCAGGCAAGGTCCGTCCCACTGCCCGGATTCCCCAGTGCCAGGCGAGGTCCGTCCCACTGCCCGGATCCCCCAGCGCCAGGCGAGGTCCGCTGAGGTCCGGGGGATGCACCCTGGAAGCGGGGTGCGGCAGAGGCTCCTGAACTGCGAGTTTCCGCCAAAGGGTCGCGCAAACCCGCGACTTGCCCCCTGGAAACTTGTCTCCTGGTTCCGGAAACCATTTATTTTACAATCCTGGGCTAGACTTTTGGTGTGCAGGCACATTTGGGGAAAGGCGGAGTGGTCTGGCAAGGGGAAGAGACTAGCGGCTTTCTCTTTGAGGTGTCTGCAGCCATCCCCATCCAACAGAGACTCGCGCGCGTGAGCACCGCATAGGATGCAGCTGACGCTGACGCTGCCTGCGCAGCTCAGAGACTCCACCCATCCAACCTGAACACAGTCTCCCTTCACAGCCAATTGGCCTGGAGGTCAAACCCTCCTAGGGCTAACAACAACAAGCTGGGTTTAAATTCAAAAATACTGAATACAACCCATAAAGGATTGCAGTAAGAGCACCCACCTCAGGTAACTGGGGAGGCTGAGCCACTGTCCCTTTGAGGATATCCACCACATAAAGCAGCCACCATGCAGAGACATGGAAAGAAAGCAGGTGTGAAAGAAATGGAGGAGAAAAGACGACAAGACATAGAGTTCAAAACCACGGTTATAAGGCTTTTCAAGAGGCTCCCACAAAAGGCTGATCAACTTAATGAGAATTACCAAGAAATAAACAAGACCAACCAGGAAATGAATGAGAATTACAAGGAAATGAATGAGACCCTCAAGGAAATGAACAAGGCCTCTGAGGATACGAACCAGACCCTCACGGATAAAAAAAAGGACCAACTAGAAATCAAGCTTACACAGACTGAAATAAAAAATATTACACAAAGTCCTAAAAGCAGTCCAGAGGGCCACAAGAACCAAGTCAAAGATTTGAAATACAAAGAAGCAAAATCCACTCAGCTGGAAAAGCAAGAAACAAAAAGAATTCAGATAATTGAAGATAGTGTAAGGGGCCTCTGGGACAACCTCAAGCATGCCAACATCCGAATTACTGGGGTCCCAGAAAAAGAGAGAGAGCAAGTTAATGAAAACCTACTTGAAGAAATAGTGACCGAAAACTTCACCCACCTGGTGAAAGAAACTGACTTAAAAGCCCAAGAAGTACACAGAACCCTAAAATATAGGAATCTAAAGAGGACCACACCAAGACATATCATAATTAAAATGCCAAGAGCAAAAGATAAAGAGAGAATATAAAAAGCAGTAAGAGAAAAACAGTTGGTTACCTACAGGGGAGCACCCATACGATTGTCAGCGGATTTCTCAACAGAAACGATGCAGGCCAGACACGAGTGGCAAGAAATATTCAAAATAATGAAGAGCAAGAATCTACAACCAAGATTACTCTATCCAGCAAAGCTATCATTCAGAATTGAGGATCAGATAAAGTGCTTCGCAGATAAGAAAAAGCTAAAAGAGTTCATCACCACCAAACCAGTATTATATGAAATGCTGAAAGATATTCTTTAAGAAGAGGAAGAAGAAAAAGGTAAAAATATAAATTATGAACAACAAATACACATCTATCAACAAATGAATCTAAAAATCAAGTGAATTGATGAACAAGATAAACTGGTGACTATAACAGAAACATGGACATAGAGAGGGAATGGACTGACAATTCTTGGGGGGAAAAGGGTTGTGGGAAGTACAGCAAGAGATTGGACAAAAATCTTGCAACAATGGGAGAGGACATTGGGGAGGGGAAGTGAGGGTGGAGGGTGGGATAGGTACAGCGTGGAGGGGAGATATAGGGGGATAAAAAAGGGGAAACAATGTAATTAATAAACTGAACAATAAAGAAAAAAAAACAGGGATAATGAGAGAAATGACTTCATAGATTGTTATAAGGATAAAATGATGTAATGCATGTGCCTGCACAAACTCAATCAATGTGAGCTCTTCTTATTAGCTTTACCAATTATCAAAGAGTGCTTATAAAATATTATCTATTTCCTTTCTGTTGAATTTGTTGGGGTGACATTAGTTAATAAAATCATATAGGTTTCAGGAGTACACTTCTATATGCATTATCTGTATATTGTACTGTGTGTTCACCCCAAGTCGTTTCCTTCCATCACCATTTATCCCCCCTCACTCTCTACCCTCCCCTAGAGGGTATTTAGATAAAATGTTATCTAAATTGTGCTACATCCAATCTGACTTAAAGTGAGTGAGTGGACATCTGTGAAACACGTGCTAAAATAGGTCGAAACCTTCATGAAAACACGCCTTTGAATAGCTTCTGAGTAAAGTTACTTTATGGTATTTCTTCTCTCTTTGAAATTCTTACTGAAATCTGGTTTAAAGGTAAAAATCTGATATCATAGTAGTAGTTATCAGAATGATGTTAGCCATGGCCAAGGTTTGCATGTACCCCTCACTAGTCTTGCAGTGACGATTGGCTGTGTTCCTCCACCTCAGTCCCCATTACATTCATGTGTTTGCTTATGCTGTGCCTGCCTTCTGTTTGAAATGCTATTTCTACCTTTACCATTCATGTAGAAACACACACACACATATGTACTTATATATGTATATGAGTATATATATTCCTGTATTTGTCAAGGAAATTGGTAGCTAAATTTTATTCCACGTCACTTCTGCTAATGAACAAGAATAATGCAGAGGAACACTGCTAAATTAAGGATGACTCTTCAGTATTATAAGGGAGACGAGTGTGTTTATTTATTAGTTTTAAGTGAATGACTTTCAATCACTCCAGTCAACATTTCTGATATGAATATTTCACGTGAAATGATTGCTATTGTGTTGCTCAGTTTTGCAAATCAGAATCTATTTGCAGAGCACCATTAGGCCAATATGTCTTATCATAATATTTGCCAGTACCGCAGGTTTTACAAATTAGTTATTGTGACTCTAGTTTTCTATTAACATGAATTTACTGATTAACTAATTTGTTTACTTTATGAGAATTCATATAGCATAGCACCAATGTTCCATGACTAAGAGTGAGTACATGGATTCTTGGTATTAAAAATAATTATCACCCATTGTACTTTTTTTTCTGGACCCACATGCCCACAAAGTACCTTGTGGAAAAGATTATAAAATAGTCCCTTAGAAATTAATTGGTAACATTTACAGGCAAGACCCTGAATCAAACCTAGTCCTCTTATAAGGGTTCTCTGAGGAGGAAACTGCAACTTTATCAGAGGAAGAATGCTGGAATTATAATTTCTAACAACTTATTTTCCCCCAGATAAACAAATGAAAACAACAATCCAATACCATTTTCATCTATCAAATAGGTAAACATTCCAAAAAATATAGTCAATTCTGAAGAATAGAGTGAGATGGGTAGCCTCATGGATGGTTGGTGAAGCTGTGTACTGGTACAACTTTCCTTGAAGGTAATTTGGCAATCCATATAAGAACCTTAAAATGGGCTTCTTGGCAAAATGGTTAATGGAACACATGCACATAGGCTCCTTTCTCATTAGGTACCATTAAATATTTTATGATAAAATATAAAAATAGGGAAATATCAATAGCTGGCCTATACTACTACTATAACTGCCACTCCCAGAAATAATAATCTGAACCCAAAATTACAGATTGCAAAATATTTAGAATTGGGTAAGAGAAGAAGTAAAATGTGCTTTTTCTCATCTATTTCAGGACCTATTAGATAATATTTCATGGAAAAATATGGGGGAAATTGTGTGTTTGTATTAAACTTAAAGGTAATCACTAGTAAAATAAAAACAGAATAACTGTTTTTCAGATTACTAGAGAAACAAATATAGGACCTCACAGACATGATTCTAGATGTAAAAAATATAAAATAGAAAAGATAAAATGAATAATATGGAATAAACAATAATAGAGAAAATAATGAGGCAGATATTTCAAAGTTAAATTCAGGGATGTGGGCTATATAAACAATGAGGTCAATTAAATTCTATAATTAAATTTTAAATGGTAGCTGTAAAAGGGGGTGTCTGGTAGCCAGGACAGTGAAGGCCATTCAGGATGCCCACAAGCATTTCAAGGCCCTCATGCCTTGCCAGGAGCTCTGGCTATAAGTCAGCTTAGTTACCCATAATTAGTGGTTTCATACCTTTAAGTCTAGAAAAATTTAGAATTAAGGAGCCTCATCTAATTGACATGGAAACTGTTATTCTTTAGTAAGTATGCATGTCTCAACCACAGTAAAATTTAAAATTAAGTATGGAAAGGTAAAGAGAATCAAAGCATTATATACTAGTATATCTATGCGGAGGTTTAAGGTAAAAAAAATGTGGGTTGTTTTTGTCACTGTAGACTCAGCATCTAGAGTGGTGTCTGGATGTAGTAGGTGCTCAATAAATACTTCTTGAATGATTAAACGGAAATTTGCCAAAGTGTACATAGTGATAGTCTCTGGGTGGTAGGATTATGGGTGTTCTTTGCTTTCTTTTGTTGTTAATCTTCACCTGAAGATATTTTTCCACTGATTCTTTTCTTTTTTTAATGCTTATAGTATTTATTATTTTTTCACATTATTTATTTAATTTATTTTCTTTATTGATTGAGGTATTATATATGTGTCCATATCGCCCCATTGCCACATCCCCTCCCCCTGCCCTGCTCATACCCTCACACCTCTAATGTCTGTGTCTATTGGTTAGGCTTATATGCATGCATACAAGTCCTTTGGTTGATCTCTCCCCCTTACCTCCACCCTCCCCTGCCTTCTCTCTGAGGTTTGATGGTCTGATCAATGTTTCTCTACATCTGGATTTGTTTTTGTTCACCAGTTTATGTTGTTCATTATATTCAAAATTAGCAAGATCATGCGATATATATCTTTTTCTGACTGACTTATTTCACTTAGCATATTCTCTCTAGGTCCGTCCATGCTGTTCCAAATGGTAGGAGGTCCTTTCTTTTTACAATAGCATAGTATTCCATTGTGTAGATGTACCACAGTTTTCTAATCCACGATTCTGCTGATGGGCACTTAGGCTGTTTCCAAATCTTAGCTATGGTAAATTATGCTGCTATGAGCATAGGGGTGCATATTTTCTTTCTGATTGGTGTTTCTAGTTTCTTGGGATATATTCCTAGATGTGAGATCACCGGGTCAAATGGGAGTTCCATTTTTAGTATTTGGAGGAAACTCCATACTGTTCTCCACAGTGGCTGCACTACTGCACCAGTGTTTTTTACAAAAACAAAAAGAGCTTTATTGATCCCTCCAAGGGATTAATGCCAGGAAACAAATAGTCCCCGTGTCCCCCACCCCTGGAGACAGACAGAACACAACAGTGCAGGGCAAGGCATGGCCCCTCCAGTCCAGGTTGAATTTCCAAACCCTGGAGCCCTCATTCAAGCTAAAACTGTCAGTCCTGCCCTTGAGGAGACAGTGACCTGGGCCAGGCCCAGGACTCCAGTAAGACACCACAGCTCTGTGGGGACCAGGGCTGAGAGTCACCAAAGCTGGGCAGGGTTTATGCTCTGGCCACCAGCCACTGTAGAGGCGCCAAGCCCGCACCCAAGAGACCCCTCCCAAAGTCCAACACAATGAAGGGTGGGACAGGGCTGCAGGCTTGGGGGTGCCCCAGGGCCGAGAAAGGACTGCAGGATCAGGGGCTGGAGTGTCTCAAGCTGAGAGGGACCTGTGTGCCAGGGCCTCCCTAGAGATCAGATCAGAACCTGAGGTGGAGACAGTCACAGCTGAGGCTGTGGTCCAAGGCTGAGGCTACTTGTCAATGAGCCCCCCCCCCCCCCCCCCCCCCCCCCCCCCCCCCGCCCTTGAGCTTAAAGTAGAAGAACTTCTCCAGGGCACTGGCGCAGCAGCAGTACTCGCTGCCTGGGGGGTTGTACTCCTGGCAGTTGGCCATTTGCATCCTGGCCAGCACTTGCTGTTTGTTGATTTGTTGATGATAGCCATTCTGACAGGTGTGAGATGATACCTCATTGTCATTTTGATTTGCCTCTCTCAGATGATTAGTGACTTTGAGCATATTTTCATGTCTTGGTTTTCTGTATGTCCTCTTTTGAAAAACATCTATTTAGGTTCGTTGTCCATTTTTGGATTGGATTGTTTATCTTCCTTTTGTTAAATTGTATGCGATCCCTGAAAATGTTGGAGATTAAACCCTATTGGAGATTACATTGTCAAATATGTTCTCCCATGAAGTGGGCTTTCTTATTGTTTAGTTGATGGATTTTTTGTTTGTTTTGTTTTGTTTGGTGTGCAGAAGCTTTTTATTTTGATGTGGCTCGATTTGTTTATTTTCTCTTTAATTTCCATTGCCCTAGGTGCTGTATCAGTAAAGATACTGCTTTGACATATGTCTGAGATTTTGCTGCCCGTGGATTCCTCTAAGATTGTTATGGTTTCCCATCTTATATTTAAGACCTTTATCCATTTTGAGAGTGGAAGGGAGGGGGAGAGACAGAGAGAGAGAAACATCAATGTGAGAAAAACACATCGATTGGTTGCCTCCCACACGAGTCCTGATCAGGGCTGAGAATCAAGCCTGCCATTGAAGTTCATGCCCTTGACTGAAATCGAACTCGGGACCCTTCACTCCACAGGCTGACATTCTATCCATTGAGCCAAACAGGCAAGGGCTGCTTTCTTTTCTTTCTTTCTTTCTTTCTTTTTTAATCCTTATTGTTTTATTACAGATGTCCCACTTCCCCCCTCCCCCCATTGACACTCTATCCATTGAGCCAAACTGAGTAGGGCTGCTTTCTTTAAAAAACAAAAAACAAAAATTTATTGTTGAAAGTATTACAGATATCCCACTCCCCCCCCCCCATTGATCTCTTCCTCTCCACTTCCCCCCTCCCCAGGTTATGCATATATGTTTATAAGTACTTTAGTTAACCTCTCTCCACAACCCCTCACCCCCTGCCTTTCCTCTGAGAATCTCCAGTCTATTGCATACTTCCATGTCTCTAGATCTGTTTTGTTTGTCAGTCTATTTTGTTCATTAGATTCCACATATAAGTGATATCATATGATACTTATCTTTCTCTGACTGGTTTATGCTTTTTTTATACTGCATTTTCTAAATCTTTTTTATTACGTGCATTTATTTTATTTCATATGACATAAAATATATCTTTTAAAAACTTAAAAGACTTCCTCTATTGCTAATCATTATTCTAAGAAGAAACCATTTTTTTCTTCCCCTATGAGTCCTTTTCCTAAAGGGGACAACTGTGGTACAGTCTTCGCCATCTGAGGTAAATCATGTCACTCTGCTGCTTAGAAGTTATGAATATTTGTAAGCCAAATTTCACATTTAAAGTCTAAAATCTGCTCCCATCATACCTTTTCCTTTTAATATATATTTTATTGCTGATAGTATTATAGAGATCTCCTGTTGCCCCCACTTTACTCCCCTCCTTCCAGCCTCTCCCCTCCCCCCTGCCAGATCTTCACTACCCTATTGCCCATGTCCATGGGTTATGCATATCCTATCTAATAAAGAGGGAATATGCTAGTTGACTCTCATGCTATCCCAAAGATGGCAGTGCCCACAGCCAATAAGAAGGGAATATGCTAATTGACTGCCCCACCCTCAAAGATGGCGGCACCCACAGCATCAAAATGGCAGCGCCCAGTCCCCTCAGCCCCACCAGGGCAGCAAGCACACAGCAAGGCCCAGCCCACCCACAGGCAGGACTGGATGCTTCGCGCATCTGCCTCCAGAGTCCCCCAGCCCCCTCAGTCCCCCAACTGCCCAGGACCAGCCCGAGACACGGGCAAGCATTGGATGGTCGCTGCCCAGGTGCCCAGGGCAGCCTGAGGCTCAGGTAACCAGGGCTGGCCGAGGCTTGCACTGCTAGCAGTAGCAGCAGCAGAGGTGGTCACTGGGTTCCCAGACTGTGAGAGGGGGCAAGACAGGATGAGGGACCCCCCCTTCCAATGCATGAATTTTCATGCACCAGGCCTCTAGTCTATATATATAAAAGGCTAAGCAACCATCTGACTGTTGACCAGTAGCTATAATGCACACTGACCACCAGGGGGCAGATGCTCAACATAGGAGCTGCCGAACTGCAGACTCATTGGTGCTGCTTCTCAGGTGACGCACCCCAGAACCAGAGAGGAAGGAACCCTATTCTGGGGTGCATCATCTGAGAACCACCTTCTCGCAATCCGGGACCCTTTAGGGGATGTCAGAGAGCCATTTTTGGCCTAGTCCCCACAGGCCAGCCCGAGAGACCCCACCTGCCAGAGGGACCCTGCTCACACTACAGATGCTCTTCAAGCCACAGCCCTGCACTAGGTGCGGCCTGTCAGGGAGGGACTGTGGAAGATTGGCCCTAAGGCATGTCCAGCCCATCTCCCTGAGTCCTGTCCAGCCAGCCAGCCACCTTCTAATTAATTTCCTATCAATGTGCTCCAGTCCATGCACCTGGACAACAGTAAGTATATAAGTTCTTTGGTACCTTTTCAACTGAATCTCCAACGCTTATGGGTTAGAAAATGCCATCATCATGTTCATTCTCTGTTCTCAGTCTTTGCTTCCAGGGAGTTGTGAGGACTATCCCCACCAGGCGGTCATCTGGCTCTGCTTCTATTCTGACCTTCAAAATCATGCTTATCCTCACACTCTCTCATGCTGTCTGACTGTCTCTGATGTCCAGAAGCACCTATTGTGTCTACTGATTCTTTCAACTCTACTCTACATCCTTACTGTTCTTCTGAAATGTTTTGTAAGTGTATGTCTTGACTTCCCCAAGCTGCTAGTAAACCTCATGGAGTTGGAGAGAATGATGCTTGCTTCTTTATATTTCTTAGCAAGCCTGGCATAGTGTATTGCACATAGTAAGCAACAAACACGTATTTACTGAAATGGTTGCGTGTTCTTCAGTTATGATACTGGTCAGAATATTTTTAGAAGGAGAACTTGGGAGTCAAACAAACAAACTAGAGTTCAAGTCCCACCTCTATTGGTTACTATTTAACTTTGTGAGCTTACTTTAGTCCATTTCTTTGAGCCTTTAATGACAATGTTTTGCCAGGATTATAAGCTCTTACTCTGTCTTATAGGTTCTATCACTTAATAACTATTTGATCTTGGGCAAATTCTTCTGCCTCTCTAAGTCTCAGTTTCCTCATTTATTAAACGGGAACAATAATACCAACAAGTGCATGAGGTTATCAAGAGAGTTAAAGGAAATCGTCTTGGTATGCCCTTCACGTAGTTCAGAGTATATGAGTAAGGCTTGCTCAAAGATAGCAATTATTTTGGTATTTGGGAGGACCACAAGAGCAAAAATAAATAAACAAATAAACAAACAAACAAACAAATAAATAAATAAATCTGAATCTTCTTACTAGACTTCCTATAAATGTTAAATGAGTGAATGCATAGAGAAGTGCTTAGCAGGATTCAGGTGTTGGTGATTACTACTTTAATTTCAGGTAAAATAGATTTGTAATACCTACTTTGCATTGTTGTTGATTAGATTCCAAGTGAAAATAGTATAATACATGTGATTAATAGATTATAACTTTCCTCTTCATCCTTCCTTATTTCTCTTCCTTCAGCCCCTGTACCTCACTATAATTCTTGGACCCCTTATGACATAATAATGAACATCTGAAGAACTGTTGGGGTTCCCTAACCATATTTGAATGTAGAAATGGTTTGTGGAGAAATGCTGGTCTGCACCGACTTTCTGTGTTGGTTGTCCCCAGTGGCATTTACTTTGTATGCATTATGACTGAAGTGAAGGTTATATTCAGACTGCAGCAGCAATGAGACCAAACAGAATCACAATTCAATATTTTACAGATCTAGAAAACGAGACCCCATGAGGCTGTGTGCTTTACCCCAGATCACAGAGCATCTTGTCTGGGTAAGCCCATGCATTGTGCAGATCTACATTGCCTTTTCTCCCCGGGGCTTGGTGAATACCTCTTATAACCCGCAGGACCTACATGAGACCTGCACAGCCTTTTGCAGAGAGCTGGGGACCGCCTCTTTTCCTGTTGGATCTCCCAGAAAATACATTTAAATAAAAGTTTTCAGTTTTTATTTTTCTCCCAAACTCACGCTATTCATCAAATGGCTATTTAATAGAAAGAAACAAATTAAACAGGGGAGGGGAAGGAGAGCATTTCTTTAAAATTTTTTTTCCTCAGTTGCTTCTTGTGCAGGTGGATTGCTGCAGGAGTTCCCTCTTCTGAAGCCCATCCGGGGTGTTAGTTTAGCTCTATTGAAGTTTAAGACTCCGTCTTTCATCATAACCACATGCCAAGACAATAAGTAATTGAACCACATGTTTTGCCATTTTAAAAAGGTGTAATCTCCTTCTGAAGTGTAGAGATGTTTAGCAGGATTTTTCTAATTTATCTGTCATCACACCATGAAGGCTAGGCTCCAAGCCCCGACTGCAGTGTCTGATTATCACCGTCTTTTGATGAACACCTGTTTCTAGCGTACAAATGTATCTGCTGAGATGCAGAATTAAAATAATTTCAACAGTATAAGAATAATTAGGAACCTTTTTTTGAAAGGTCCACCTGTTCCAAATATCAAAATATCATATTTAGTTGCATGTGCATCTTTTTATCACCATATATTCTTCATAGTAGGTATGTATGTATTTGATAATAATTCTCCTCTAATATTCCATTCAATAAAAAATATTTTTATTTTTAAATATTCAATTGTAAACCATTAAAAAAACAAGTTCTATATGTCCATTGAGAGAAAGAAGGAATTTACTCCAAAATTTATTTTTATTTTATTTTATTTTATTTTATTTTTTTATCTTTATTGTTCAGTTTATTAATTACATTGTTCCCTTTTTTTTCACCCTATAGTTCCCCTCCACCTGGTACCCATCCCACCCTCCGCCCTCAGCCCCCTCCACTGTCCTCTCCCATAGTTGCATGATTTTTGTCCAGTCTCTTGCTGCACTTCCCACATCCTCTTTCTCCCCAAGAGTTGTCAGTCTACTCCCTCTCTATGTCCGTGATTCTGTTACATTCACCAGTTTATCCTGTTCATCAGATTATTAATTCACTTGATTTTTAGATTCATTTGTTGATAGATGTGTATTTGTTGTTCCTAATTTACACTTTTATCTTTTTCTTCTTCCTCTTCTTAAAGAATATCTTTCAGTATTTCATATAATATTGGTTTGGTGGTGATGAACTCCTTTAGCTTTTTCTTATCTGCGAAGCACTTCATCTGACCTTCAATTCTGAATGATAGCTTTGTTGGATAGAGTAATCTTGGTTGTAGATTCTTGTTGTTCATCACTTTGAATATTTCTTGCCACTCCGTGTCTGGCCTGCATCGTTTCTGTTGAGAAATCCGCTGACAATCGTATGGGTGCTCCCTTATAGGTAACCAACTGTTTCTCTCTTGCTGCTTTTATTATTCTCTCTTTGTCTTTTGCTCTTGGCATTTTAATTATGATGTGCCTTGGTGTGGTCCTCTTAGGGTTCCTATATATTGGGGTTCGGTGCACTTCTTGGACTCCTAAGTCAATTTCTTTCACCAGGTGTGGGAAGTTTTCGGTCACTATTTCTTCAAATAGGTTTTCATTGTCTTGCTCTCTCTCTCTTTTTCTGGCACCCCTATAATTTGGATGTTGGTATGCTTGAGGTTGTCCCAGAAGCCCCTTACACTATCTTCAATTTTTTGGATTCTTATGGTTTCTTGCTTTTTCAGCTGAGTGGATTTTACCTCTTTGTATTTCAAATCTTTAACTTGGTTCTTGGGGTGCTCCAGAGCACTTTTAGGTCTTTGTATAATATTTTTTATTTCAGTCAGTGTATGCTTAATTTCTGGTTGGTCCTTTTTCATATCCTTGAGAGTCTCCTTTATATCCTTGAGGGTCTCCTTCATTTCCTTGTAGGACTCATTCATTTCCACATTGGTCTTGATCATTTCCTTGCAGGTGTCATTCATATCCTTGAGGGTCTTGTTCATTTCCTTATAGGACTCATTCATTTCCATGTTGGTCTTGATCATTTCCTTTGTGGTCTTGCTTATTTCCTTATAGGCCTCGACCTTTTGTTGGAGCCTCTTAAAAAACCCTATAACCGTGGTTTTGAATTCCATGTCCAGTCGTTTTTTTCCTTCATATCTTTCACATCTGATTTCTTTCCATGTCTCTGCATGGTGGCTGCTTCCCTGAGTTGGTCAATTAGCTTTGTGTGGTAGACTTCCTACTAGGGACAGTGGCTCAGCCTCCCCAGTTACCTGAGGTGGATATGGGTTGCACAGTCTTGCTAAAGTTAAGCTCAGGTTAATCGTTGTTAGCACTTGGAGGGGTTGACCTCCAGGCCAATTGTCTGTGAAGCTCAGCTGTGCTCAGGTTGGATGGGCGGAGTCTCCGGGCCAAGCAGACAGCGTCAGCTCCGCCCTATGCGGCCCCAGGGACTCTGTGCCGGGGGCAATGGCTGCCAGCACCTCTGAGAGAGAGCTGCTGCCGAGCTCCACTGGCTGCCGGGGAATTCAGACTTTCCCCAAATGAGACTGCACGCCCAATGTCTCACCCAGGGTCGTAAAACAAAGCAGTCTGACGGTTTCCCGAATGACAAAGCAAGTCACAGAGCTCTCTCTGTGTGGTCCCGCAGCCGAGCTGTTCGTGCAAGCTGCCTTCTCCACAAGCTGGGAGACCCCTGCAGCACCCGAGCTTCGGCGTGCCCTCCCACTGTCCAGTTTTCACCCCGTGTGATAGTGGGTTCCCTGGACTTTGCCCAGAGCTGGAGAATCAGTCCAGTGGGACATCTGTGTCTCCCCGTTCGAGAAAACTGGCCGGTTTTCAGCCGCCCGCCCTCTCTGCTGGCGCGCGCTCCAAACCTCTCTCCGCAGGAATCTTTCAAAGCCGTCTGCCGCCGCTCCTCCGAGTCACAGTGTCTTATTTTCACTTTTATTTGTGGAGTTTTCACTCGGCCAGCTTTCTGGTGATTCTGGAAGGTGTTTGTTCTTTCGTTAACTTGTAGTATTAAAATTGTTGAGCATGACGGCAAGATAGGTGTATTACCTAAGCCGCCATCTCGGTTCCTATTTTTATTTTAATTAAAATTTTTAAAAAATTAAATTTAGTGGGATGACAGTGATTAATAGGAGCATATAGGTTTCAAGTGTACATTCTATGATACATGATCTGTATGCTGCATTGTGTTCCCACCACCCAAAGTCAAATAATCTTCCATCATTATATATTTGACCCCTTTATGCCCCTAAACCCCCTTCCCTCTGGTAAATATCATACTATTGTCTGTGTCCATGAGTTTCAGTTATATATCCCATATATGAGTAAAATGATATGGTTCTTAGCTTTTTCTGTCTGACTTATTTCATCTATCATAAATTGGAAACTTTTAAAATGTTCTGTTCTTTTTGATTAATTGTGCCTTTTATTAAGGATTGACTTCTTTAAAAATACAATGGTTAACCTTTAGTTATAATGGATATTATATTTTAAAGGAAAAGATATAAGGGCCCTTATCACAGGAGGATTTTTGTTAAAGTTTGGTACATGCAAATACTTAAATCAATATATTTAATATGAAGAACTATTCTTATTATAGTTGTTATTATTGTTAATTTATATTTAAGGCTTTATCCATCGTGCTTCCTTTTAGCTTTCCTTCTCATCAACTCTGAGCATGGTGGTTAGAGTCTTCTAGGTGAAATTAGTCGCTGTAATACCCCACTTCCTGGTATCCCTGTTCTAATGCATGAGAGAAAAATATTCCCATTTGCAAGAATTCATATAAATGGGGAAAAACAAAGATAAATTCACACAGATTTTTTAAACATATGAAGTTAAGAGACCTTGATAATCAATAATCTATGTAATGACTTTCATTTAACATTGGCCAAGTGGTGTTCACACTGGATAATAAGTAGCTCCATATTTACCCAGACACACAATAAATCAAATTTACTGGTGAAAACCAGTTTAATGCAAGAATGTATTAGAATTTGCTTTCATTTTTAGAATGTGAAATCTGGAGTGCCAGATTTGTTGGTTGTTTTTCTGACAACCTTGCAAAAAAGTAAACCACCAGTTGCCTGGCCCTTACATGCAAAGTTTGTCCACAATGCATTATGTGGCTGGTTGCTTTTGAGCTGTCGGGGACCTTTTGGGCAGTGGTTATATACACACAGACTAATTACACTAATTAATCCACACCAACGTGTGAGCAATAAGCATGTTTTTACAATTAGGATGTAATTTTTTTTAATCCTTTACTGGGAACATTTAGAGACACAGCAGTTTCAGATTTGCCATACAATAGGAACGGGAGTTGTCCAAATTGAATAAATGTATATTTGAGCTTGGGCAAATACGTATTGATAGATGGCAAATAAAGCCCATCCTTGTGTCACAAATACACACCTCCACAAAAATTATTTTTCTAAGCAGGTGTATGGATTTTAGTGTTTGCAGTCATTACATTATAGGGATTTCAAACCACTTTGCTTAATTTGATGTAGCCACTTCACATGACTTCTATAGCTTTTACTTCTCATGTGAATGGACAGACCACTGGCCTCTCAAAGATGTCTGCATTCTAACCCAAAAAAATTGTGACTAGGGAACCTCACACAGTAAAAAGAAACACACACACACACACACACACACACACACACACACACACACACGACCCTTGCAAATGTAATTAAGAAATGTGAGATGAGGAGTTTATCTTGGGTCATCTTGGCGAGCCCAAGGTATTCACCAGAGTCTTTCTAAGTTGGTTATATAATATGATAAAGATTTAGGCTAGTGTTTCTAGCTTTGAAGGTTGAGGAAGAGACCATTAGCCAAAGAATGTAGGTAGTATCTAGAAGTTGGAAAAGGCAAGGAAACAGGTTCCTCCTTGAGCCTCCAAAATGGAACTAAGCCTTACCACACCTCCATGGGAGCCCACTGAAACCTCTAGAATGATAATATAATAAATCTGCGTTATTGTAATTCACCAGGTTTCTTATAACTTTTTACAACAGCGATAGGAAATGAATACAGTGTTTTCCTGACTTCAGATTCCTCATCTAGAAAGTGGCTTGTTATTTTTTTGTAAGAATTAATAAGATAATGCATGTGAAATCGCTTTAAAATTTTTACAACTAAAGATTTTTTTATAAAAGCAGTAAAACTTTCTAAATTTCATAGCAACTAAAAGGCTACTAACTTAAGACTTAACCTTTAAAAAATCTTCCCTAAATCCCTATCAATTAAGAACTAGTGGCTAGAAAACATGGAATCTGTCTAGCTTCATTAGAAAGCGTCTGTCAGAATGTATCCAGGCAGCCAGAGAGGGACTGAGGAAATGACCTGGACAGTGAAAAACACCAAGACCATAACTGATGTCAACAGGGCACCAGAGATTCAATGGACAGAAATGATCTCTGCAGGGCTGAGAAAAGCAAAAATACTGAGACTCATTAAAAGACTAAACCAGATTTTTTACAGAAAAAAATAGGTTATATACCTCTTAAACACTATTTTCTGAAAACATGCGTAAAAAACCCTCTTTTTTTGCTCAGTGGTATTCAAACTGAATTATTTAAAATAGAAAAAAATGTAAAACCATTTTAAGTGTCCAACAATTAGGGAATGATTAAATAAAACGTGGCTTAACAATAGGCCGAGGTACTGTAATTAAAAGTACTTAGAAAAGCTTTCAATAACCTTTGGGTAAAAACAGATTCATCTATGAAGTAGCTATAATAACAACTATGTAAAAGTCCTTTCTAAAAAAACTAGGAGGAAATTTATAAAGTAAAATGTTATCAGTTGTTGCCTCTGATTGAAGGAGTAATGGTGATGTTTTCCTTTCAATTTTCCCTTTTCTAGTTTTATAAAATCCACATGTATTATTTTATATAATTCTCTCCAAATAACTGAACAAATTTATTCACCCTTTCCATTTTCAAATTAATGTCTGTTTCAACTTCTAATTTAATCCAGAGACATTTATTGGATGGTTACTTTGTTTCAGGCACTTTGGTAGGCAGTGTAAAAAAATATAAGTGTATAAAATAAATTAATTGACCTCTGATGATTTATAAGCTACTGGGCAGGAAATAAAATAAACATTACAGGTTAAAGGTATAAAGACAAGACTACAGAAGCACAGGGGAAGGTGAGAGAAGGTGACCTGTGGAAGAAGTAGGGTCTCAGCAGGGCCTTTATAGATGACAGGCTAGGAAGGAAGACATTGGGGAGCATGTGTGGATAGAGATGCCAACATTGGCACCAACATAGAAAGAGGAAAGGACAAGCCCATGTTTGGAGAACAGAAAATATTCCCAGTTCCAGTTCAGGGGAATCATAAGGGACTGGAATAGAGGGAGGACAGAGTTGGAAAGGAAGCCTAAGGCTTGGCTGTGAAGAACCCTGGAGGCTGGGCTGGTGAGTCTGGATATCAGCTCTGTGCACTCTACTTTCTTGATACTAAGCCACCTAGACAGAAACAGTAGGAAGAAAAGGCAGAACCATCTGGATGCTTGACAGCCAATGGGTTGACTAGCTATTTATCCTTTCTTCAAATGTTTTCAATTGTTGAAGACATACCATAGGACAAGTGGATTTTCCCATTGATCCTATCTACTGGGTAGGATTTTATTTTTTAAAATATATTTTTCTTGATTTTAGAAAGGACGGTGAGAGGGAGAGAGGAAGAGAGGGAAAGAGAGAGAGAGAGAGAGAGAGAGAGAGAGAGAGAGAGAGAGAGAGAGAGAGAGAGAGAGAAAGTAATGAGGGAGAACCCTTGATTGGCTGCCTCCTGCAAGTCCCACACTGGGGATCAAGCCTGCAACCTGGGCATGTGCCCTGACCTGAAATTGATCCCATGACCTTCTGGTTCATAGATCAACACTCAACCACTGTGCATGGGGCAGGATTTTAAAGAGGCGATTCCAACTGGCCTGCTCACTTGCCCCAGTCAGACCCCTGGAATGAATTTTAAAGCAGCATTGTAACTAGAATTCCATTTCAGAACCTTGTGACTGACTTCTAACATATTCAGCAAGTCTTCTCTCTCCCAGCTTCTCTTTTATTTGGTATTTGTATACATGCTGTCTTCTCCCCAAAATGACAATTCTTCATTGGGTAAAAATGGTGTCTTTGTATGTTTGTTCTCATTTTTCCCATATTTAGGCATAGAAGGATAAAGATCAAGTTTTTTAAAAAAATAGACTGACATTCTATCCATTTGTGCCAGAGCAACACCTACTTAGCAGTTAGATTTAACAGATTTCTGTTAGATTCAGAAGCCACTGCATGAGATATTTAGAAGGAACATGGTGGCAGAAGCCTGAGCCCTTCAATATTATCTTACCATTTCCCCCATTTCTGCTACATTTTCTAATTCTTCATATTATTAGGTATAATGTGTTTTGGATGGTTTATAATTTAATTCTCCTTCTTTAAAAAATGCTAATATAAGTGTCTGGACTGAGAAAAAGTAAACCCTTTTTCTTATAAGAGATTTCTTGACTACATTGGCTTTAAATTTTTTTATTGTTTAAAGTTTTACATATGTCTCCTTTTTCCTCCATACTTTGGCTTTTTAAATCTTTTCTGCCTCCATCAGTTACCTGATCTTTTGGCAGTTCCTGCTCTATTCTCTTACACTCTTTTTAATGGCATGTTTTCCAAACCTTTCTTTTGTCATTATTACTACCTTTTGGATTCTTTCCAAATTAGCAATCTTTTCTTATATCTATAGAAAGAGCCAAAAATTGCATGCAGTTTTCCAGACAGAGATTTAGGAGTGTGGTGAATAATGGGATAATTACTTCCTACATAAGCTTCCGTAACACCCAAATGGATCCATAGGCGTTCTCTTTTTTTCTTTTTTTATACCAAAGGACGATTTTCATTAATAAATGATCAGATATTTTATTGAGAGAAATCTAATGAGGAAAAGTTTTGCTAAGTAACAAATTAGATGACACCAAAATACTGATAACTGAACTATGGCCATTTCTGCTGGAAAGTATTAGATTTGATGGAAATTTTAAGCTCCAACTAAGTAGTGTATGTTGTGATTGGTGCAGTAGTATAGAGAGAGTAGAGAACTCTCAGGGAGTGTTTTAGGGTGTGGGGGGAACACCTCATTAACACCACATTTAACCATACAGCATTGGAACTTATGTGAAAAGTGGCCAAAAACATAAGCAGAAGTGAAACTGACATCATTTAGGATTGCATAGACCTACAGATTTTTTTATATGCTTATTAGGCAACCATTCTGTGTTAGGCACTGTTCTATAAACTATGGCTATAAATGTGGACACAACTGTTTCTGACTATAAATCAGATTATTTCACTTTTCTGCTAAAAAATTCTCTACTGGCTTTTCTCACTTAGAGTAGAATCCACATTCCTGCCTCTGGCTTACAAAGCACCATGTAATCTGGGCCCTGTCTCCCTTTTTGACCATATTACCGGCCCTGTCCGCAACTTACTCTGTCTTGGTCACATGAGGCCTTGGAGCCTCTGACAGAAGATCTGGGGCCCTGGGCAGAGCACTGAGAAGCATTATCTATTAACCCTAACTCTATGCCAGGCACTATGCTAAGTGCTTTACAGATGTTGTTACATTGGGTTTACATAAAAACAGAAAGGGTTAATATCTAAAATAGAGACGAAACTCAAATAATCCAATGGCAAGAAAACAAATAAACCAATTTATAAAATGAGCAAGGGGCTTGAATTGACATTTCACAAAAGATGACATTCAGATGGCTAGCAGGTGCATGAAAAGATGCTCAGCATAACTGATCATCACATATATACAAAGTATGCAACATAGTGATTTGATATATAGTATTGCGTCACTTAACAACAGGGATGTGTTCTAAGAAATGCATGTTTAGGTGATTTGGTTATTGTGCAAATATTTTAGAGTGCACTTATACAAACTTAGATGGTATAGCCTACTACATTCTTAGGCTATATGGTATAGACTATTGTATATAGGCTACAAATCTAGACAGCATATTACAATACTGAATACTGTAGGAAACTAATGACTTTATAAAGCTATAACATTATTAGTGATAGGAATTTTCAGTTCCATTACAACCTTAAGAAACCACCATTGTATATGCTGTCCATTTTTGACTCAAAGGCCCTTATGAAGTCTATGACTATGCATATCCATAGTGAAGTTACTACTACAGTTAAGCTAATTAACATATCATCTCCTCACATAGTTACTATTTTTTTTTTGTGTGTGTGTGTGATGAGTACATCTGAAGTCTACTCTCTTAGCAATACTGTTCAATACAGTATTGTTAAATAAAGCCTTTCACATTAGGTCTCTAGACTTAGTCATCCTACATAACTGGAAATCTGAAGTCTACTCTCTTAGCAATACTGTTCAATATAGTATTGTTAAATAAAGTCTTTCACATTAGGTCTCTAGACTTAGTCATCCTACATGACTGGAAATTTGTACATTTTTTTTTACTTAAGACTAGAGGGCTGGTCCATGGATTCATGCAGTGGTGGGGTCCCTCGGGATGGCCTGCAGGGATCAGGCTGAAACTGGTTCTCTAACATCCCACATCATCTGAGGAGTCTCTGGTTTTGAGAAGGTGAAGGCCAGGTTTAGGGATTCCACTGGTGCACGATTGGGCCAGAAAGGGACCATGGGAGGGCTCCAGGGTGTGTCTGGCCCATCTCGCACAGTCTGGATCAGTCAAACCCCAGCAGCAAGCTAACCTACCAGTTGGAGTGCCTGACCCCTGGTAGTCAGTGTGCATTATAGCTACTGGTCAAATGGTCAGACACTTACCATATTAGGCTTTTATTATATAGGATTCCACATATACATTAGATCACATAGTGTTTGTCTTTCTCTATTTGACTTATTTCACTTAGTTTAGTGTTCTTCGGTTTCATCCATGTTGTCACAAATGGCAGGGTTGCCTTCTTTCTCATAGCTGAATAATATTCCAATGTGTGTGTGTGTACATCTATGACTAAATATCACACACACACACACATACACACACACATACACACACACACACACACACACACACACACACACACACACACACAGTCATAATGGCAAAGAGCAGAGAGTAGAACAGTAGTAACCAGGAACTAGGAGTGGGGGCAGGAGGTAGAGGAAATAGGGAGATGTTGGTTAAATGGCACAAATTTGCAGGTATATAGGATGATTAAGTCTAGAGACCTAATGTGCAAGGCATGATAACTTTATTTAATAATGAAAAGAGAATGCCCAGTGAAAAGAGAAATTATTTAAATTGTCTAAAGAAGAGTGAATATGGAATTTTTATTTACAATTTTTGAATTTACATTCATATGTAGGCATTTTTAGTATTAGGATTAGTTCATTGATATTTTTCTCTATATTTTTTCTGTTTCTATTGACTTTTAGTATGCTAGAAGTTTTAAAAAATCTATGTATTGGCCATTTTATGTTCTTTTGTGAATTTTCTCTCTTTTTTGCTTTTAAAAATATTTTATGGAGAAACAAATTTTTCTTCTAACTTTTAAAAACATTTATAGATTAAAGTTTAGCACTGATCACCTTAATAGATGCAAATCATATGACTCTTGTAGAAAATTAACAGGAAAGAGATGCCATAAGCCGATCAGTGTTTTAATAATAGAAAGCTATGGACAAGAGAGTTAGGAGGGCTGGTCAACCTTGATTGCTCTGAGGGTTGGAGCTGGTTACTGGGGTGTTGATAGTTGAAGCAGCCCCCACCTGTTAATCCTAAGAAGATCTACTGATTGACTTTTACTGGTGTTTCTAGCCTGGGGGATACAGCTGTAGCTTATCATTTTAATCGTAATAAAAGGAGTGGTGAAGCCAGAGCCAGGGGGAGTTCTGCCACTAGAGTTGAACTACCGCCTGGCCCCCATTTTCCAAGTTAGTATTTTTCTGAGTCTCTTTAATTCATTTGTATGCGGCCTCCTCTAGAAACCCAAACCCTGAACTGGGGACCCTGAATCATGCAGGACATGAAAAGGGGTTCCCACAAAGAATAATTTAGTATATACATTGAAGGGTATAACCAGAAAGATGAGATAATCATGCATTATAAGATTTTCTGGATAAAAAATGTAAGTGAAGTATAGAACTTAGACTACTTTGAAAACTAAATGAAAGACTACTTTCCCCGCTAGTAGTCTTTCAGGTGTTTAGCAGGGTTGGGATAAATGTTACAAAAACTGATTGTCAGTTCCTCTGTGAACAACCTGTGAGAGTAGAGCTCTAAACATAAATGATCTCTGTTTATGAATCAGTGGATATGCCTACACAATAATTTTATTCTGTGAAAGTGAGGGTCCTGATCATGTTCTGCCTGAATGAAGTTTCTATATCAGCAGTGGACCAACACAGTAGTTAGATTAGATCCATTTTTTAAATTATTTTTAAAAATTTTTTGTGCTTTTTAAATATTTATTTATTAAATTGATTGGAGTGACATTGGTCATCATGAACATACAGGTTTTAGATGTGGGTTCCTATGTTACAATATCTATATATTGCACCATGTGCCCACCACCCAAAGTCAAATCTTCTCTTGTCACATGTTTTGAAGTCTGTATATACAGAAACCCTTCTCTTTACATCATTTCATTGATACTGCCTCTGCCCTCTCTGAGTGCTTACTCTATGCTAAGCATTTTGTAATTATAATCTCAGCAAATTCTCACAAAGACTGGTTGGTATTATTATCAATCTCATATTTTAGATGAGGTACTGCTCCTAGTCACTTAGTTAATCAATAGTGGAACTAGGATTTATATTTCTATTTGCACTAGAGGGCTGGTGCAGGAAATACATGCACTCAGGGGGAGGGAGGGTCCCTCAGGTCAGCCTGTGTCCTCTCACAGACCGGGAAGCCCTTGGGGGATGTCCGACTGATGGCTTAGGCCACAGTGAGTGGGCCTAAACCATCAGTCAGATATCCTCAGTTCTGCCGTGGCAGTGAGAGAGGCTTCTGCCACTACTGCTGTGCTTGCCAGTCATGAGCCCAGTTTCTGGCTGAGCGGCACTCCCCCTGTGGGAGCACACTGACCACCAGGGGGCAGCTTCTGCTTTGAGTGGGATTGGACCAAAACTGACTCTCTCACATCCCCTGAGGGGTCCTGGATTGTGAGAGGGTGCAGGTCAGGCTGAGAGACCCTACCGGTACACATTTGGTGCCAGGGAGGAATGTGGGAGGTTGGCCAGCTGGAGAGGGACTGTGGGAGGATTCCAGGGCATGTCTGACCCATCTTCCTCAGTCCTGATTGTCCAGACCTCACCAGGAAGCTAACCTACTGGCAGAGCGTCTGCCCCCTGGTGTTCAGTGCACGTCATAGTGAGTGGTTGAGTGGCCTTAGCATATCATTAGCATATTACACTTTGGTTGGTTGAAAGGATGACCAGATGACCAGACACTTAGCATATTAGGCTTTTGTTATATAGGATGACAGTCAAGTTTATAATCCCAACTACTACCTCTCATCACCTAAATGGGCCAATATTTTTATGATCCAGCATTAGTGTCAACAGTGTTCATCCTTATACAAAGAAGACATTAAAATGAGACAGAAGGCTTTGTCTACTCAGTTCTAATGCATGTTTTTTTTTCATTTTACAGTTAAATAAAAAGTATTTGTTTTTAATTCTTCCAGGGATTCAAGAGTTCTGGCTAGAGTAATGTATCTTAAACTTTACAGTGCATATATCTATTTCAGTAAATCTGGTATGGGGCTGAGAGTCTGAATTTCTAACAACTTCCCAGATGATGCTGATGCTGTGGTTCCACAAACCACACTTTGAGTAACTGATGATAATAAAGGATTATCACCAATTTATAATTCTCTACATTCTAGGCAGTTATGAGGTCTTATATAGGAGGATGAATGAGAGAAGCCTCCAACATGATGCACTGCTTTCTGGCAGAAGAAACTAGGCATATAGACTAGTTTGAAAGGTCTTTACCATTTTGTTTTTCTAGGGGATCTTGTCCAAAATGAGCTCACAATTGAATGAGAACAAGAACAAATATTTACTGAGTGATCAGGACCAACCTCCATGCTAGATACTTATGTTATCTTTTTAATCCTCAGCAGATCCTTATGGATAATGTCTGTCTGCCCACACTGCTCCACTAGACATGATAGAAATAGCACAATGTGCAGGATGCTGAAAGATAAGTGTAAAGAAGGGTGGGGAAACAGCTTGTAAGCACCACCATGTTCTTTGTACTGTACCAGGCACTTTCATTTATGCCACCTAATTTCATCCTCATGACTACATGAAATGTGTTCATACCTCTACTTTTTCTAAATGAGGAAACTGAGGCTCAGAGTTGTTAATTAACTTGTCTGAGGTTATTAAGTTCTTAGGTGGCAAGGGTAGGGTTGAAATCTAGAATGGCCTGACTTCCCAGTTCCTGTTTTCTATCACACTCTACTATATTATGACCTTCTCTCCCACTTTTTGGAGATGTGGATGATAACACATTTGATTATAATCAGGGGTCATGATTATTGTTTGCTGCATACCTATTCTAACTCTTGAACACAGATTTAAAACAAGTCAACATGAGTGCAGTCAGCCTTGTTTACTCATTTTGCAGAAATCTGGGCTCAAAGCCTTTCTTCATCCACAGGTTAGAAAAAGGAGGCTGCTATTGCAGCGATAAAGCGTGATTCATTGTCCAAGTTGGGTCATATCCAGTAACAGATTCCATAAACACTCCAGTACTTTCTGCTTACATTGTCCCCCTTGGGTTTTATTCTCTTTATCCTGAGGATGTTTATGGCATCTTCAGTTTGTTGAGCTCTAGGGAGGAAAGGGTTCATCTCAGCACCTCATTGGACAGGTCCAAAGGATATCAACAAAGGAATGAAAAATTGAGGTGGCATTATCACCTCATTCTCTCCTTTGGAGACATTACTATAGTGACTTTTTTCACTTCCTGGACCTTTGGCCCTCTCCCATAAACTCTGATTTTCTCCTGAGACACAGCAATGAGGTCAAGATAACTTCCCCTGGCAGCCCTGTTCAGAGTGGTCTTATGGGTCATGAATTAGCTAATCTGGGGAGAGCACATCGAAAATATATGTCTAGAATTAGCTAGTAACTTAAAAGTTCTAAACATTGAATGTGCCCATATGTGTATTATGTTATAGGGTGCCTCTGATATCTAATCTGAGTCTTATGTTTAAAAATAGGCCAGAGAAAAACAAGATAGGGAAGCAAAGTTGAAAGTTATTGCTACAGATGGCTACTGATGTGTGATTGTGTTTTCTGTATCGATTCAAATGATGAATGGGATTAGAGATGAGGAAGGTAGAAAAAAAGGGGAGAAAGAAAATGTTGCCCATGAAGTAGGGGCGGGGTGATGGAAATAACAGCCTTCTACTAGTCCTTCAGAAAGAGAAAAGTTGATTATTTTCTGGGAAATAGTAGAGAAAGGCTGAGCTGGAGGTGAATGTATGAGGGAGTTTGAAAACAAAGAAGGGAAAATTATTTTTCTGGAAAAGCAAATGGAGTGCAGAGATATGAGTGCCACAGAGAAAAAACTTTGTCAAGAACAAGTTTGAGATTTTGCCAACATTCTGAACATAAGTGAACCAAGTGAGATACATTTCTGACTGCTGTAGGTAACTTTCTCTCAGGAGCCCCTCACATATGGTTCACATTTTGTTTAGTTTTGAATTTTGTGAGTCATCTTGTAAAACATTCCTATAAAAGCTTAAGCAGGGTATGGAAGGTGAACATGCTCAGTAGAGGGAGATAGCAGGAACACAGGTGGAGACAGTGAGAAAAGGAAATTAAAATTGTGAAGAAAACAGAGAAGAGTTCTGTTTCACTGGAGTATAGGATTCTTGTGTGTGTGTGTGTGTGTGTGTGTGTGTGTGTGTGTGTGGCCACTTTATTTAAGATCAAAGTGATGGGTATAGGATTCTTGATATGGAATAAAACAGGAATTGTTTAGAAATTAGATTACAGTAGGATCAATCACAGAGGTCTTAAACTTTAGGATGAGGAATGAAGTGTGGAAGTTGTTCAATAGATGGTTTTGTCCTGAGAACTTGCTATGTGAATGCTGCATCCATTTGTGGCTAAGGTTCAGGATCTGAAAAAGGGACTGCACACAAATGAAGACACTAGACAATGAATATTAATTTAGAAGGCATGGGGGGACCAGGTGAAAAACCCTTCTCTAGTGGAAAGGCTCCACTGAGGCCCAGGCCCTGTTAGCTTTTATTCAATTTTAGAACACACATCTTGCCCTTAGTTAGGCAGGCAATTCGATAGCAGACAGACTATCTTAAAGGTCAGTACATATTAGTAAAGATTTACTTTGAGACTATTACATCAGGAAACTGCTTGAGCCACCATTGTCTCGAAAGAACAATCAGTGCATAGCTTTTAGCCCTTGCTAAAGCTCAAGGTCCATCAGCCTTCCAAGTCCCCTGTTGCACTTTCATGATAGTGTAGACAATGGATAGCTTCTAGCATTGCTACTTTTTTAAGTGTATTTATGAGATACTCAAGGGTGGGTGGAAGTGTCTCATACTTTGGAGAGAGGTCAAGATTAATGACACCAATTACAATGCCTTTTATGTAGAGGTCAAATTTGTAGCCTTGGGAGAGATGATGTGGTCTAGAAGGAAAATATAGGGAAAGAAGAGATCATTTACAATGGAACCTCTAAGAATGCTTATTGCCCTTTTAGGTAATTAGACTAAGAAAAGAAGCCATTGATGAAAACAGAAGTAGAAAAAGAATCTGAAGACACATTGCCATAGGAACCAAGTAACAGAAAGTTTTAAGGAATAGGATGTCCTTAACCATTCTAACACCCACAGGGTAAATTAAGATGGATTTTAAGAATTGGTGGGGCTTAACAACTATAGGTCTAAAATGTGTGATGAGTACAAGGATCTTTGATGAACCTAGGTCTTGTGCTGCTTCTGTAAGGACTGGGAAGGGGTCAATGGGTCAGTATTTTAAGCAGGAAAGGCCCTGCTTGATCTATTGCTGGATAAAAATTTCAAAAATACTTATCATTTAGATTTTTTTGGGGGAAAGTATAATTAAACTGCTCAAAGTCAGGAAGAGGGAGTAGGTAAGATGACACTGGTTTAGAAGAAAACATTTGTGAGGCAGTGGGTTTGTTCTTTTGCAGCCCCCATTCTGTTTTGTTTGAATTGTGAATATATAAGTGTGCAGATTAAATTATATATATATATATATATGTGTGTGTGTGTGTGTGTGTGTGTGTGTGTGTGTGTGTAGATTCAAAAGAGAATAAGGAGAAGAAACATTCTGATTTTGATATTTTTGCCTCTTAAAATCATATCCCAACCTAAGTATGGGCCTAAGGCTTAATTCCCTTGACTTCTCTGCACCTACATATTTGAAGGTGCTGAACAGTGGAAGAATCAGAAGAGAAAAAACTTTTTAGAACTGACCCTTTCAAGTTGATCACTTCGTTTGTGTTCAATTGCTAATTTTATCTAGGTTCCTTCCCCCCCATTTCCAACAGCTAAGCTCTTTAAGCTGTTTCTCAGTTCCCTTCTTTTCAAGGAACATAGATGTTCCTTCCTGATATGTTGACTTACAGTTGACAAATTCTAGGATGATATTTTGGGTTGGGTCTGGTACTTTCTGAATATAAACTTATGAAGGATATAGTCTTTAAAAGACAAGGAGCCCATGTTAAAAGATACTGTTGAGAAATGTATCTTTCTTATTTCTCAAATCTTTTTTAAAATGTATTTTAGAACATCATTCAGTTTGGATCACATTCAGAACCCATCTCAATGTTATCTTTTTTTTAAATTAAAATTTACATTAGTTATATATATATTTGCATTTATTTACCTGTTCCTTTTCCAGGAGTGAGACTTGCATGGTAGTCCTCCATATTTCCATGAACATCTTGTAAAGAGATACTGTTTTCCCAGTCCCTTTGAAGTTAGATTTGGCCATATGACTCACATTGGCCACTTGAATATGGGCAAAAGTAGTATAAGTCACTTCCAGAGTGAAGGCTTAAGGCCTAGTATGTAAATCATCCCACTTCTCTCCACCACCACCCCATCTCCATCATGACATCTGGTAATTTCCCGTTTGCCAAAAAATTGACCAATTTTGATGAAATTTACTAAAAGACACTTTAAGTTTAATTTGCAGTTTAATTTGAAATGGAAGCTAATCGAATTAACAGGTGATATTCTTTCTCAAATTTGGATAAATTTTCATGAATTTTAATAAAATTTGCTGCAAGTGTGCATTTAATGATTTAATGTGTATAGAAGCCTGTCCTATGACAGGAAGTATTGCAATGCTGAATCTGACATCATTCTACACTCATTTGGAGTCATCACATCATGAAACATTGTCAGACATTACTGATTCTATAGAAACTGGCAAAGGGAGAGCACTGGAGTAAGGCCAGATGCTGAGAGGATGGATACAGCTGTAGGGTTTGGGGAGTCCAGGCTCCCAAAGGGAAAAGGACGTTTGGATTCAACAGTAGCAAGTAACAGATGATGGGTGAGCCAGATAAGTACAATACAATCAACAGGGATGACATAAGGAGTTAGAAGCTGTGCGACAAATTATGCAGAATAACATGCTAAAAGGCAGCCAGTAGTTAAGTATCAGCAGGTAGCAGGTCTGGAGGCTGGGCTGGTTATCAAGAGTATGACTCAGGCATAGGGATCAAGAACACTTTTAAAGCCATAAGAACATTTCAAGTTGTTGGAAGCTATTTTATAGGAATAAAAATCTCTATATTTCTCTCAAGCTACATGTCTCTGACAGGTGGGTCAGGATCTCCACTCCCAGTGGTCCTCACTCCAGGGTCAGGCTGATAAAGCAGCCACCATCTGTTGGATAAAATAATAGGATATGTATAAATTCAACTCTACTAGATGATGAAAACAGTTTTCAAAGTGGTTGTACCAATTTCTATTACCAGCAGAATATGATTGCTCCACATTCTCATCCATACTTGTGAGTCTTTTAAAATTTTAGCCATTCTTGGAGAACCAAGATGGCAGCATAGGTGAACACCTATTGTTCTGCCCCGCGCCACAATTCAGAGACTGCAACATAACAACAAGGCAAACATTGCCCAGAATCACCAGAAAGCTGGCTGAGTGAAAACTCCACGAATAAAGGTAAAGGTTGGACACTGAGACTCAGAAGAGCGGTGGGAGCACAGCCTTGAAGATGGAAACAGGTTAGGAGCCATCCTGGTCGCGCATGCGGGCTGGTGCCGGAGCAGCAACCCCGGCTGGATTTCGCCAACGGGGAGGGCAGAGACGTCCCACTATACGGATTCCCCAGCACCAGGCGAGGTCCGAGGTCCGGGGGACGCACCCTGGAAGCCGGGCACGGCGGAGGACTCCGGGTCTGCAGAGAAACCAGGTAAATGGGAAAAGAAGTTTGCCACAAGTAAACTGTGCAACAGCACAGACGCGCAACTTGCTCCCTGGAGGCTTGTCTCCTGGTCCCGGAAACCACCTGTTTTACCACCCTGGGCAAGATTTTGGGTGTGCAGACTCATTTGGGGAGAGGCAGAGTTGTCTGGCAAGGGGAAGAGACTAGCGGCTTTCTCTTGGAGGTGCCTGCAGCCATCCCCATCCAACAGAGACTCGCGTGCATGAGCGCCACATAGGACATAGCTGACACTGAGGCTGCCTGCGCAGCTCAGAGACTCTGCCCATCCAACCTGAACACAGTCTCCCTTCACAGCCAATTGGCCTGGAGGTGCGACAAATTAGGGCTAACAACAACAAGCTGGGTTTAAATTAAAAAATACTGTACAACCCATAAAGGATTGCAGTAAGAGTACCCACCTCAAGTAACTGGGGAGGCTGTGCAACTGACCCTTAGAGGATAACAACAACAAGCTGGGTTTAAATTCAAAAATACTGTACAACCCATAAAGGGCTAACAACAACAAGCTGGGTTTAAATTCAAAAATACTGTACAACCCATAAAGGATTGCAGTAAGAGTACCCACCTCAAGTAACTGGGGAGGCTGTGCAACTGACCCTTAGAGGATATCTACCACATAAAGGAGGAAAAAAGACGACTAGACATGGAGTTCAAAACCACGGTTGTAAGGTTTTTCAAGAGGCTCCTAGAAAAGGGCGATGAACTTAATGAGAACTACGAGGAAATAAACAAGACCAACCAGGAAATGAATGAGACTTACAAGGAAATGAATGAGACCCTCAAGGAAATGAACAAGACCTCCGAGGACATGAACGAGACCCTCACGGATATGAAAAAGGACCAACTAGAAATCAAGCATACACAGACTGAAATAAAAAATATTACACAAAGTCCTAAAAGCAGTCCAGAGGGCCACAAGAACCAAGTCAAAGATTTGAAATACAAAGAAGCAAAATCCAGTCGGCTGGAAAAGAAAGAAACAAAAAGAATTCAGATAATTGAAGATAGTGTAAGGGGCCTCTGGGACAACCTCAAGCATGCCAACATTCGAATTATTGGGGTCCCAGAAAAAGAGAGCAAGTTAATGAAAACCTACTTGAAGAAATAGTGACCGAAAACTTCACCCACCTGGTGAAAGAAACTGACTTAAAAGCCCAAGAAGTACACAGAACCCCAAAATATAGGAATCTAAAGAGGACCACACCAAGACATATCATAATTAAAATGCCTAGAGCTAAAGATAAAGAGAGAATATTAAAAGCAGCAAGAGAAAAACAGTTGGTTACCTACAGGGGAGCACCCATACGATTGTCAGCGGATTTCTCAACAGAAACGATGCAGGCCAGACATGAGTGGCAAGAAATATTCAAAATAGTGAATAGCAAGAATCTACAACCAAGATTACTCTATCCAGCAAAACTATCTATCATTCAGAATTGAAGATCAGATAAAGTGCTTTTCAGATAAGAAAAAGCTAAAGGAGTTCATCACCACCAAACCAATATTATATGAAATGCTGAAAGATATTCTTTAGGAAGAAGAAGAAGAAGAAAAAGGTAAAAATATAAATTATGAACAACAAATACACATCTATCAACAAATGAACATAAAAATCAAGTGAATTGATAGGCCGATGAACAGGATAAACTGGTGAATATAACAGAAACATGGACATAGAGAGGGAATTGACTGACAATTCTTGGTGAGAAAAGGGCTGTGGGAAGTACAGGAAGAGACTGGACAAAAATCTTGCAACAATGGGGGAGGACAGTGGGGAGGGGGAGGTGAGGGTGGAGGGTGGGATAGGTACAGGGTGGAGGGGAGATATAGGGGGATAAAAAGGGGAAACAATGTAATTAATAAACTGAACAATAAAGATAATAAAAAAATAAAAATAAAAGGCTAGAAGCTTGAGGATATTTAATGTGTACATAATTCTCTACCACCCATTCTTAAGCAGCATTAACATTTGAACATTTTCTCTACATACTTAAAGTCACACTATAGACTTTATAAGCACAAATTTCTCATAGTGTACTATTCACACATTCAAATATTTAGGCAAAAATATTTTATTGTGAAAATAAAAATAAAATACTGAATTGGTCTAATAATAGAAATCTGAAGTAAACTTTTAATCTTGAGTTTCATGCAGAGTATCTCTTATCAACCTCAAATTCCACTTCAATATGGAAATTCTATTCACTTGCACTTATAATTTAGAAAATCAAAGCCACGTACAGAATATTAAGTGACTTAAACATATATCTGAAGCATATTTAAAAGTTTATAAACCTTGTAATGTAAACTCTAATTTTTCATTTAAATAAGACTTCGAAATAAATCTGAATACATACTCCAGTTTGTTACCTGATACATTTCTTTTCCAAAAAGGTAATCCCAAACTTGTTTTTGAACATCCTAATTCACCAAGTAACCCTACAAATTCTTGAAATAAATTTAATCATCAAAAGTATTTGAACAATTAAAAAAAGTTAATATATTCTAAAAAAAAATAAATAAATAAAATAAAATTTTAGCCATTCTTGTGTGTCTATGTAGTAATATCTCATGATAGCTTTAATTTGCATATTCCTGATTCTTAATGCAAATAAATACCTTTTCATATATGTATTGACCATTCTTTTTTATGAAGTATCTGTTTAAATCTCTTGCCTATTTTTATATTTGGCCATTTTTCTTTTTTATATTAATTTCTTTATATATTCTGGATACTACTCTCTATTGGTAAGATATAGGTATCTTTCAATGAGAAGAATTTCTTAGTTTTAATATAATCAATTTCTCAAATGCTTAAGAAAAGTGCTTTTTATCTTCCAATAACTTTATTGTTTAGTTTGACATATTTAAATCTATAATCCACCTGGAACTTAACTTTGAATAAACTGTGAGACAGAATACAAGTTTCCACTATTTTCCATCACGACGTATGGAAAACAGTATTCTTTACCTGTCCAAAGTGCCATCTTTTCATAAATCATTCCTTACTATGCAGGAGTCTGTGCTTGAGATCTATTCTATCCCACTGCTTTGTCTATTTCTTATCAATAATATACTGTTTTAATTCAGGTTGCTTTTCATTTTTTAAATATATTTGTAATAATTTTAGAGAGGAAGAGAGAGCCAGAAACATCAATGATGAAAGAGAATCATTGATTGGCTGCCTCCTGCATGCCCCACACCAGGGACTGAGCCCACAAACTGGGCATGTGCCCTGCCCTAGAATCGAACGATAACCTCCTGGTTATAGGTCAATGCTCAACCACTGAGCCATGCTGTCCGGGCTCATATTGCTTTTTAAGTGAGTTATGACACCTGGTAAAACATGCCTTTCCATTTTGCTTTTATTCTTCAGGTTTATCTTAATTACTTTGGTTAGTTCTTTTTGCCCTTTCTATATCAATTTTAAAATAAGCTCAGTGGTGTACTGGCCAAATGGCTCTCTAGGGGGAAAAGATCTCTAATTTATCTTTTTTGCCAATTATCATAGAATAAATACTTCCACAATGAGTGATTTCAAGCCCCCACAAATGCCAATATAACTATTTTGATTTGATTATATTGAATCTATAGATCTGAGGGGAAAATGACACATTTATAATAGGGAGTTATCTATTGTGTGAATATAATATATTCCTCCATTTATGTACTAGTAGGTCTTCTATAGTTTCTTTCTATAATTCTTTATGATTTTCTTCTTTTTCCTTTTTTTCATAGAGATTCTACTCATCTTCTTCAGTTTAATGCATTAATTATTAGAAACTTTGTGCTTTTATGATTTAAATATAATGTATTTACATATAGAATATAAAATTTAAATATGAGTAAAATTTAACTTCTGTGGCTCGGTTGATTAGAGTGCCATCTTGTACATCAGAAGGTTGCAGGTTCAATCCTTAGTCAGGATGAGTTCTATAGGCAACCAATTGATGTCTCTCTCTCTCTCTCTCTTGTGTGTGCACACACATGCGCTAAAAATCAATAAAAACATATCTTTGGTTGAAGATGAAAAAACGTTTATGTTTTGTGTTTTAAATGTTTGTTGCTGATATAAAAAAATGCAATTTTTAAAATGATTATATTAATCTTGTACCCAGCAACATTCCCTAACCTACATATACATTTTAAAATTTATCTGTAATTTTTTTTCAGTTTCTGTGTGTCTAGACATTTTTTGTGTGTGAAGGACAATTTTATTTCATCAATTTTAATCCTTATGCCTTATATTTCTTCTTCTTGCCTTGATGCATTGTATTCCAGTACAATGTTGAATAAATTAGTGGCTGTTGGCATTCTTATTTTATTTCAGATTTCAGAGTAAAAGCTTTACTGTTAAATGTGATGTTTTGATATAGGTTTTGTGGTTGTTGTTCTATTAGTTTTTGTTTGTTTTTGGATATGCACTTATTAAATTATAAAGGTTTCCTCCTGGTCTTAGTTTGCTAAGGGCTTTTAATTATGAATGGTTGCTGAATTTTGCCAAAGATCTTTCTCGATCTACTTCGGACATATTATTTTTTCTTTTTTATGCAAATGTAATGAATTTCATTAATTACCCTTGTAATATTATACCAATCTCAAATCCTAGATAAGCTAGTCAGTACATTTCAAAGAGGAAGGGAGAGGGAGAAAGAGCGATAGAAACATCAGTGATGAGAGAGAATCATTGATCGGCTACCCCCTGCACACCCAACACCAGGGACCAAGCCTGCAATCCAGACATTTCTCCTGCCTGGGAACTGAGCCATGACCTCCTGGCTCAGAAGTCAAAGCCCAAACATTGAGCCACACCAGCTGGGCATCTTTTCTTCTCTTTGAATGTGTGCTTTAAAACTTAAATATTCCAGTAAGTATGACTCTAGCTGTATTCCAGATATTTTGATATTTAGTAATTTTAGTATCCTTCAGTTAAAAATATTTCATAATCTTCAAAATATTCTCTTCATTGACTCATTATTTATTTAAAAATATATTTTTAAATTTTGAAATCCATAGAAATATTCTAGTAAAATATTTGCTATTGATTCCTAAGTTAATAGCATTATGACCCCAGAATATACTTTGTATAATTTTAATTCTTTGAAATTTGAAGAATCTTAGTTTGTGGCCCATAATATGGTAACTTTTTGAAATGTTCCAGGTGTGATTAGAAAAATTGTGTATTATTCAGATTTTAGATGTATTATTCTGTGCATGTTAATTACATCAAGTTTGCTATTTGTGCTGTTTCATTGTATGCTTATTGCTTGCTTATATTATGAAGAGAAGTGTGTTATAATCTTAAACTATGATTTTGGGTTTGTTGATCTCTTTTAACTGTTAATTGCTACTTTATTTTAAAGCTATGTTATTAGATACATACAAATGTATTTTTACAAAATATCCTTACTTTTTATCTTAACTACTTTATCTGATATTATGGATATATAAACTTTCATTTGGTAAATATTTTTTTCATCTTTTTGCTTTCTATCTTCTTTTTATATATTTTAGGCATGTCTCTTATAAAAAGGATATAGTTTTTATACAGATAACATTTGTCTTTATCTTTAAATTGAAAAATTTAGTCCACTTATATATAATGTAATTACTGATCTATATGAATTTAAATCTACCGTGCTATTACATGTACATAATATAGTATATTCCAACAAAACACTATTATACCACTAATAATTATTTTAGTTTGCTCACTTATTTAGCTATTATAGCCACTCTTCAGAGACAGGATAACTCCTCACTCCAAATTTGGTTCAGTTGTCAAGACTGATGATGGAAAAAAGTCTTTCTGCAACATTGAGTTAATAATTTTGTGGATATTGTGGTGAAAATTAAGTACCTGTTCATTTGAATCTATGCTAAAACTATACAATAAAAAATAATCTTATTTCCATTCATTGGGTTTTCACCTTATTTAACTGATGCTGTAATCAGCCATAAAATGCCACTGGAGTCCCATGGAATCCTATTTTTGTCACGGATATATAAAAGTTGCTTATCTGTAGACTAATTTTACTTCCAATGACTTTTCTCCAGGTATATACCTAGTGCTTTATTATGTTATACATACAGTTGTATAATCTTTTGCATTTTACTTTTGACTACACAAGTTTTCTTAAAGACAGGAAAACAGTATATAACTTAGAATCCTAAGCCATTTGTTTATTTTGCCACCTTCACAAAAAAATCTTGATGTTAGATAATTTAGATGGAGGCTTCTGGTCAAAATAGTGGTTATAGTTAAATGTGGTACTTACATCCTCCCACAACCACATCAGATTTACAACTAAATTACAGAACAACCACCATTCAGAACTGCCTGAAATCTAGCTGAATGGAAGTCTTAAAACTAAGGATATAAAGAAGCCACATTGAGACTGGTAGAAGCGGCAAAGATGGGGAATGGATTGGTCCCACATCCTTGTGTGGCAGATGAAAATTAGGAGGGATATCTTAGGTGCAGAGGTTGCCCCTAAAGAGTAAAGGGTCCCAGCCCCACCAGGCTATCCAGTGCTAGGAAGAGAAATCCCCATAACTTCTGGTTGTAAAACCAGTGGGCATTGCGGCTGAGTGAGATGGTGAGCTGTTGGAGTCTCAGGAAGTTCCTCATAAAAGGCCTGTGCATAGACTTACTCAGACTCACTCTCTCTGGGTTCCAACACTTGGGCAGCAATTTGAAAGGCACCAGGGACATATGATAAGGACCTGAATTGTCTAGCTCAGGATGACAGCTGAAAGGACAACTTTCTGCCAGACAGATGCATTATAAGCAAGGATCTACAATCAAGATTACACTAACCAATAAAGCTATCATTTAGATGGGTGAAAAAAGTGAAGGGATTAGGAAATACAAATTTGTAGTTATAGAATAGTCATATGAAGTACAGCATAGGGAATATAGTCAGTAATCCATACTAATAAAAGGGTAATAAGCAAATTTGCCACAATGCCCCCACAGCAACAACCAAACAGCAGGCTATGTGGGGCAACCAGGCTGGTAGGGAGGTTAGTGAGGGGCAACCAGGCTGGTGGAGGGCAGCAGTTAGGGGTGACCAAGCCAGCAGAGGGGGGTAGAGAGGGGTAACCAGGCTGGCAGAGGAGGCCAGTTGGGGGTGGCCAGGTCAGCAGGGTAGGCAGTAAGGGGCAATCAGGCTGGCAGGCAGAGGCAGTTAGGGGTTATCAGGATGGCAGGGGCAGGCAAGCAGATGAGCAGTTAGGAGCCAGCAGTCACAGATATCCCCCAAGGGGTCCCAGATTGGAGAAGGTCCAGGCTGGGCTGAGAGGACCCAGCCCCATGCATGAATTTTGTGCACCAGGCCTCTAGTATTTTAATAACTATGCATGGTATCAAATGGGTACCTGATTTATTGGCATAATCACTTAGTAATTTATATAATATCTAATCACTGCATTATATTCCAGAAATTGATATAATACTATGTGCCAAATGTAATTAAAATTACTTTGATATTTCAGTGCTGGGAATAAAGGGAGCCAAATATTTGGTGACAGAAGATGATTTAACTTTGTGGCAGACACACAATCCTCCTACTCTTAAAAAAGTAATATGCAAATTGACCATACCTCTGATCGAGACATGCTCACAGCCACGCCCACCAGCCAATCAGAAACAGATTATGCAAATAAACCCCAACCAAGATGGCTGCTGCCACTGAGAGAAGGAGGGAGGTTTGAGTTTCCCTAGCAATAGAGGAAGCCAAGCTTTCCACCTGACGTTGCCGGCCTAGGCCTCCATTCAATGCTACAAAGTTTCTATTATAGAAGATACATAATCCCAACAGAAATGGTGGCATCCACAGAGCTGGAGAGAGAAGAGGCTAGGGTTGCCTGGGCAATGGAGGAAGCCAAGCTTCTGCAGCCCTAGTGCCTAGACCTCCACTCTAGGCTACAAAGTTTCAATTGTAGAACATAAATTAATCCCAGATCCCAGGGCCTCTGCTTGGGTCGCTGGGGGGTGTGGCCAGCCTGAAAACCACCATAAGCCCCTCTCCTAGGCCGCCCCACACTCCAAGGGAACCCCCACCCTGATCCAGGACATCCTTCAGGGCAAACCAGCCATTCCCCACTCACACACCAAGCCTCTATCCTATCTAATAAAAGAGTAATTTGCAGATTGACCATCACTCCAACACACAAGATGGATGCCCTCATGTGGTCAAAGATCCTGCCCCCATGTGGATACAAGAAGGCCACCAGAAGATGGCCAGCAGCGGAGGACAGTGGGAGGTTCCAGACCTGCAAGGGAGGGCAGTTGTGGGTCATCAGGGCAGCATGGGAGGGCAGTTAGGGTGTGACCAGGCCAGTAGAGGAGGGAAGTTGGGGGCGAACAGGCTGGCAGGGGAGCAGTTAGACATCAATTAGGCTGACAAGGTAATGATTAGGGGGTGATCAAGCTGGCAGGCAGAGTAGTTAGGGGTAATCAGAGAGGCAGGCAGGCGAGCAGTTTGGAGCTAGCAGTCCTGGATTGTGAGAAGGATGTCTGACTGCTTGTTTAGGCCTGATACTACCAGCAACAGGCCTAAACAGGCAGTAGGACATCCCTCAAGGGGTCCCAGATTGGAGAGGGTGCAGCCTGGGCTGAGGGTCACCCCCCCCCCCTGCAATCCCCCCTCCTGTGCATGAATTTCATGCACCGGGCCTTTAGTACAATAGTTCATATACACTCAATACCTATATGACCCTATTAACCAGTCATTCTAATAAATTTAATAGACAAATAAAGTTAAACATTTTTTAATTAAAAAAGGAATTACAATAAATTGGTTCCAACACACCACCACTTTCTGCCATAAGTTAATTAGTAAAGTCACATAAACAGTGAAGAAGACATTGTAAAGAAAAAAAAATTTCTCCCATCACAACATTACAAATCATTCCATCCTTTATTCTCATGCCTTTTGTCATTGAGAGCTAATTTTATTTTTTGTATGTTACTTTACTTCATCACTACTTCAGTTTCCTTTAGGAAATTTCTCTTACTAAAAAGCAACCCTAATATGACTCGTGCTAGTGATTTACTTGTATAAAGAAAAAAAGAGATAATTTTAATTTTAAAAATTAGACATAAGAATGAGTACTTCCTATTTTTATGCCTATGGAAGTACCTAGGAGGCCCTTTCAATACTTCTACATTTATCTTCAAATCTTTTTTTAATTAAATATGCTTGTCCTTAAATACTATTAAAGAGAAATAAAACCTATAGCATTCTTAAGAAAAGAAAATTTAGGTGAAAATAACTATTCTTTAATCTTGAATTAGAGAGCTCTATAGGGTTCATACTCAAATTCTATATTAAACTCAGCATTAAAAAAAGGAATCAGTAAGAAAAATACCAAAGGGATATAAGCCATTTAAAAAACAAGGATAAAAATTTTCTGATCCTAAGTTATATTGTTTGTTTTGATGCAACCCAGTTGTTTTTCTTGTTACTTTGTTCACAATCACCTTTGGAAACAATTGCATCAAAACCTTGTCCATCCCAGAAGCCTATGAATAGTTTTAATATTTAAAAGAATCATGGAAGTTATATCATAGGAAATAACAAAACAGAAAACAATGACAGATGACCAAAAAAGCAGAGTTGATTATTTGAAAAGATGAATAAAATATATCTGCCTCTAGGAATATTGGCCAAGAAAAAGGAAAATGGGAAGATAATAAATAAAATATTAGAATTGAAAAGAGGACTAACTATATGAAGAAGAACTGTATCTGGACCTGATGTCAAGGTGATAAACACACACACACACACACACACACACACACACACCCTGGAATTAAAATCTGATGCTGTGATGTACATCATTTAAGCTGTTTTTCTTGAGGATGGGGGGTATATTATGAAGAGTGAGAAATGTCCAAGAGAGCAAACTGTGGCCAATTTTATTATTCTTTCTCAATATTCACTATCGTTTCATGTAGGGGACTGTACATCCCTGTTGTTTGGCATCTATCTTGTAGTGTGATATAGCCTCCTCACTGGTAACAGGTTTGTCCAATAAAATATTATCTGTGCCACTTTCTAGTAGAAATTTTAACAGCCATGATGAGAAAGAATCATTCACCAGCTGCCTCCCACATTTTCCCATACTGGGGACCAGCTTTCAACCTGGGTATGTATCCAACTGTTACCTCCTGGTTCATAGGTCAGCGCTCAACCACCAAACACACTTGTAGGGCTTAACATTTTGTCTAAGTTACTATTCAGTACTAGTATGACAGAAAAACAGACAAATATAGGATTTATGTCAGTGAGAAAATCTGAAAGGAAAAACAAGAGAATTTTAAACACAAATGTTGAAATAATATTAAACCTATGAAACTTATGAACATATGCTTTGACTTGGGCTTCTTCCTCAAACTGCACTAAAATAACAGTATAAGGCCCAAAGGACATAAAGACAAGAAAAATGAAACTGGGAGAGGAGAAATAGTGACAGAATTTTGATCTAGTAGACTAGGGAAAGCTGGAAACTAGACTTGCAGTTTGAGAAGCCCAGAGTCAAAATGATTTAACTCAAATTACTCCAGAAAGATCCAGGAGCTGTCGGCACATGTCCATCTGAGGATGGGTGTTTAGTTAATGCTGAAAACTAGAGAGTCGTCTTAAAATCCCGTAATCTGCAGCTGCAGATCCACATTCCCACCACAAGCAGCCGAGTCACGTTTATTCTCTATCCTGCAGAAGACTGGAGATTTAGTTCTGAAGATTTAATTTAGAAAGAATATATGCACCCCTATGTTCACAGCAGCACAATTCACCATAGCTAAGATTTGGAAACAGCCTAAGTGCCCATCAGCAGATGAGTGAATTAAAAAACTGTGGTACATCTACACAGTGTATGCTGTTGTAAAAAAGAAGGAAGTCCTACCATTTGCAACAGCATAGATGGACTTGGAGAGCATTATGCTAAGTGAAATAAGTCAGTTGGAGAAAGATAGATATCACATGATCTCACTCATTTGTGGAATATAATGAACAACATTAACTGGTGAACAAAAACAGATCCAGAGACTGAGAAGCATTGATCAGACCATCAAACCTCAGAGGGAAGGCAGGGGAGGGTGGAGATAAGGGAGAGAGATCAACCAAAGGGCTTGTATGCATGCATATAAGCCTAACCAATGGACACAAACAACAGGGGGATGAGGGCATGAGTTGAGGGCGGAGGTTGAGGGGTTAATGGGGCATAAGGACACATGTAATACCTTAATCAATAAAGAAATTAAAACCACACACACATAAAAAAGAAAAATAAATAAATACTTAAAAAAGAAGAAAGAAATTATTCCTTGCTCTGCCAGGTGGTGAGTGTTGAAAGGGATAAAAAGACAGTAAACAAATACTTAAACACAAATAATTAACCATTATTATAGTAAGGGAGTTATTGGTGACCAATAATTCTGGTAAATATTTTATAGATTTAAAAAAATTAACTGCTATGGCATTAATACTAGCTTCTCAGAATGAACACCAGTGGTGAACAGTTCCAGTGCCTCTCAGCTAAACAGCATCACTAAATATAGTATATATTCATAGTACATATATTTATATTCATAATATGTACATGAATAAATATAGCCTCTCACTCAAAGTTTGGATATTTCTCATTTATTATTAAAATTGGCAAAAATAGCCAAGACCGGTTTGGCTCAGTGGTAGAGCGTCGGACTGCGGACTGAAGGGTCCCGGGTTCGATTCCAGTCGAGGGCATGTACCTTGGCTGTGGGCACATCCCCAGTAGGGGGCGTGCAAGAGGCGGCTGATCGATGTTTCTCTCTCATCGATGTTTCTGACTTTCTATCCCTCTCCCTTCTGCTCTGTAAAAAAATCAATAAAATATATAAAAAATATTTAAAAAAATTGGCAAAAATAATAGCAAAACTTTTATGATGCACACTTGTCTAAAGGCCATGCCCGTGAGATTAAGAACAATTGAACTATAATTCCATTTTTTGAGGGTCAGGTGACATGTCATTCTATATAAACACACCTGGTTTTCCACACCTGAAGGACAAATGAGGAGCAGTAGAAATAATCATCAAATACTGGATTATTAGATGACCAAACAGCCCTCCGATGCTCACTGTGTTTTTACCTGATGTTGAAATTGTTATTTTAGGGGGTAAGGATGAGAGCAGTAGTCCATATGAAATGTTGAATGTAGCTTTTTTCAGATGGCAACTTGGAGTTATCATAGAAGTTCATTTTTCCCCCCTCCCTTAACTGTAGGATCCGGGATCTTAAATTTGGATTATGGAAGTCAGAAAGGGTAGGAGTCTAAAGTGTTTAAAGAAATCACCTACAGAGAGGAAGTTAAAAAGGAGTCCTCTTGATGTGTTTTGAATTCTTCGAGAGTATCTATCTTGTACAAAGCAGCCTTTTTTCTTTCCTTACTCAGCTCTTTCTGCCTCCCTCGTGCGCTTTCTCTCTCCTGTCCCCCATTTCAAACTTCAAGGTGACCTCCTCCTCGCGGTGGGTAAAGGATGTATGGGAGAGACCACCCGGCTGGGCCTACCGCACTGCAAGTGCCACCCTGGGTCCAGGAAGGTTCAGGAAGCTCCCCCATTCAGAACGCTTTGTATTTTTTGTTACATTGTTCTCCCAGCCCTGGATAAAAAACATGGCATGAACAATAGAGCTGTGTGAGATTTAAAATATCTGAATACATAATAATTTCACCCAGCTTTCAGAGAAAACTAAAAAGTAAATAACAAAAGCCACTCCTCAGAATGTGTGAACCTAAATTTTCAGTCACTTTGGAGGCATTCTCTTCCTTTTTTTTTTGGTTTTTCATTATCTAGGCCAGTTGGCAATAAAACAGCATTTAATTATACATAAACGTGAGAACTCTGGTGAGGGAATATGGGTTGTGATCTGGTCATAACTAGTTTGGGGCCAGAAATTGTTCATTCTTGATGCCTTCATTTTTATCTGCTTTCCCCTCATTTATTTTATACCTTTATTTTCCCTTGCAGCTTTCCTTTCTTGACTTTTTGCTTTTTCTTCTTTTATTTTTGGCATATAATCTTTATTTTCTGTTCCCTTGCATTATTTTCTCTTTTAAAAGTACCATCTTTGCTAAGCAGTTTCCTTGCAGGAAAACAACAATAACTGCCCTCCTCCCCCCCCCCCCCCAAAAAAAAAGAGGACAGAAAACTATTTTGTTCAAAAAATAATTACCCTGAATTGGCAATTTTTTTTCAGCAATTTAAATCCCAGTCACGTCAATGAGATCACTTATTACAGTGAAAGGTACTTTTAGGGAACGAATGATTAAAACACACACACACACACACACACACACACACACACACACACACACACTTCATTTAAACCTGAAGCTTCTCTTGCAAATGCATTGTAAACTTTATTTGAATAAAATTTACCCTATGAATCTGTTGCTTCTCCAGGATTTTTAGAAAGTACCCTGTGCTTCCTGTCAGTGCAGGCAGCATTTCTTTAATTCTCCCCCCCCCCCCCAATAATATTGCAGTATTCCAGTACTCATTTTAAAGATAGATGGATTTTTTTTCTCTCATAAAGAAGAACATTGTGGGGGGAAATGCTGGATGTGATTTCAGAAAATGTCAAAATATGTCAAACGCAGATACCACTCAAGGGTTTCATTAACTGAAGCTTTGGTGATAAGTGTCATCTTGTCAAAGACCCACCCATCTCTTCCAATACATTACCAAATGTACTAATTTCCTTGCCGAGCTTGATGTTTATTGTATAGCTGAAATTGAAAATGGTCGGTAATGGAGTGAGCTTCAATCCAAGACCAATTCTGAATCTAAATTACTTGCTTCTTTCAATAGCATCGACAGAGGAGAGCTTTATGCACCTTGTACCTAATCAACCCTTACTGTGACCCTAAATTCAGCAGTCTTCAGAGATTAATAATAAAATCCTCAGTTCAAACAATTATTTGCCCTGAACAAGTTGCCCATTTCTTATGCTGAGAATGAAAGAATGTGACATTATTTTTTAAAAGCTCTGCATGTTGTGGCCCACCATTTATTTTTGATCTCTGACCCCCCCTCCCTGTTGCAGCCTGATTGCAAATGCCGCATGTTTACTTGAATATTTTTTTTGGGGGGGGGGGCGGTGGGAGGTAGGATTTGCAAGGTTTCTTTGTTAGCATCTTAACATGCCTGTTCTCATTCCATATTCCTTCCCTATTCCATTATGGTTGTAGTTTTCACAGCATAAATGAGATATATTCTATCATTATATATTTCTAAAGCTTTTAATATAGAGCTCTATTGGTCATGGAAAGCATGGCCTAATTCTGGCTTTGTACAAAGCTCCTTGGAGCCTCCAGAAAAAAAACATAAAACATCTGGAAAAATCAACTATATCTCTACTTTCTCAAATAAAAAATCAAATTCAGAGAATGTCTCTTGAGATTAGAAGCATAAACAATCTTTTAACTGTTTTTCTTACTGTGTTCCATTTGGTAGTATAGCTTATAGCCTTAAGTGAGATAAACTGAGCCATATAAAATTCTCTTATGCATATTTACAATAGAAAATATTGCTTCATATTCAATGCCAGAATATTTTTTGATTTGGTGTTTTTAACTTCCTTTGTCCAGTTATTCATTAATGTGGTTATGGTGATAGGAAAACTCAATCTCTTGTTCTTCATTGTGTTAAGGGGTTGGGGAAAGCTCTGAAACAAAACAGAAAAGGAAATATTTGGGCACCCTAAATGGCTCCTTTGATTCATCTGTGAGAGTAAGGATCCTGCTGGTGGGGTGAAGAGACCCACGGTGCATCGCCGCCCTAGAAATTCTGTCTGACATTTGACATTGCCAACATTTCCTCTGGCTGTCTGCATCTGGAGGAAAACCCTCCCTAAGGACTTCCCAATCTGACAGAATGAGTGTCTCCAGAAGATTCTCCTGCCCTTTGAATGCATTTTTTTTTATGCCCAACAGCAATAATGGCCATCAAGTATTGATTATATAATATGTCTGCTGAGGTGGCAAGTGCATTATTGTTGCAAGAGGCCATAAGGATGAGAAACTAGGTTATTTATGAACTCTCTCAGCCATTGAGCATTTCTTCCAGCAAGTGTCAATATACAAAGCTGTCTTTGAACCTTACTTTACCTTATTCTGTGATTCTAATTGATGGGTAATACAATGAGATGGCCAGTGTGTAGCAGGTCCTTTGAAAACAACCTCGTGTTTACCATGGAATGGACGTAAGTTGTTCATCACCACAAGGGGACAGTAGTCTTATGGAGATCTGATACACGAGGAAGGCTAGGGACAGCCCTGTTAGGGCACCCAGATGCTAATTAGCAGCAGTGAATTGGTTAAGTAGACTTTGCAAGGCAGTCAAGGTATAATTTAATACTTTTTTCTTTCATCCCAAAATATATAATAGATGGTATAGAGTAAGTTGGCTGTGTATAGTAACAGCAATAAGGGCACTGAGCTTTTATTATAAACTGAATTACATCCCCGGTGCGGGGACACTAGACAGCGTATCGTGTATTAAGAATTCAGCTGAGATCACAAGCTTGCCTCACCTAAACCTTCTGTGATGTGATGAGAATGACTTTTGGTTACCGTGCATCAAAGAGGGTCTAGCTGGCTAAACAGTGATTGATCCATTCTCCTCTTTCAAGTCCTCTCTTCAAAAATAGCTTTAAAGCAATCATCTAATAAGTGTCAGAATAGAAGATAGGAAAATGTTAGTACAAGCCCTAGGCATATCCCTACACTAGCTAAATTTTCTGCAAGATGGTCAATGACTGAACAATATTTTTAGAGTAAATGCTCTCATTTCAGAAGAGGCAAGAAGTACCAAATGGACTGCCAATGGCATAGAAATAGTGCTGAAATTTTAAGTCATTTAAGGTAAATACTGTGATTTGCTAAACTGGTAGATAATTCTATTAAGAAAAATTTTGGAATAATTTTATTTATACCCAATATCTGGTATAGGAGTTAGATGCTTGCTTATACACACATGCAATAATATTTTTATAGTACTCATTCACAAAACTGCATTTATTTTGTTTCCTTCTAAGATGAACGCTGAGTAAAAGGGACCAACCATGTAAGTTACCCAGTGTGGTGTCATTGTGAATCTTTTCCTTTTCTCTGTTTCCTTAAAGTCAGATCTGGCTATAGATTTGCTTTGGACGATAAAATGTGAGACAAAGTGGCCCCTGTCACATCTGAATGGAAGCTTTAAAAGCCAGTGGAGGATTTGCCACATCCTTGTTTTCTTGTCTTGATAACTATGGAAGCATGAGTCAAAAGGGAACCTCCTTCAACCTGGATCCCGGAGTCCTTATTATGAGCAGACCTTCCTGCTGACCTATACTGGACATGCATTGTGAACAAGAAATAAGTCTGCATTATGTTAAGCCACAGAGATTTTAGACCTGTTTGTTACTGCACCATAACCCAGCCTCTCCAGACAGATGCATCCAGTGACACTAAGGAACTTAATAGTTCCATTAGGCCTCTGAGTAATGTAAAATGGTGTGGAGTAAAGCATCATCATGGTTCATATGCCTTCATTCATCCAGGCAACAATGACTTATTAAGTATATATTATGGGCCAGGCATAGTTCATGTGGATGACAAATAATTGCTGAATGTAGTTTGACCTATTATCCTTTGTTACCTCTTTGCTAAATCTCTGAGGGATAGATGAGTACTAAGGCTTGAAGTGTTCACTGCTTTAATATAATTAATCAAGATAAAAAGTAGCCTAAGATTTGTTAGACTTTGACATGTTTTAGTAAATGACTATTTCAGAGGACAATTTATTAGAGAAAAAATAGGGGCTCACTTAAGAAAATCTTGAGATTTCTTACATGGGCCCAAATTTTATATTCTAAACTCCTACAACCCAGCCATTCCTCAACCACATCAGTTACTTGTCAGGGTTGCACTCTTGCTCATTTGTACTCCTTGAACCCTCTTCTTAGCCCCTTCTCTTCATCTTTTAAAGATCAGCTCAAATGTCTTCCATGAGATTTTCCTTTTTCTGTCTCCTCACAGCATCAGGTGCATATTTTTTACTTAGTAGTTATTTTAGTCTGCTTTATATTATGATTATTGTTTATATGGTATAATTTCTGACTCTAAGGTTCACCCCCCCACCCAGGCTATACATTCATTATAAAGGCTTTGTTTTATTTCCCTATGTGTCTCTAATATGACTTCCCTCTTCACAGCTCAATACACATTAACTGATATTTGAATTGATTTGAAAGATTTGTTTGGGTGTGACAGTGTATTTCTTGAAACCAACTGCAATTGCTCTGGTTTGGAATATTGAAAAAAACAACAACAAAGAAACCCTTTCAGCTCTAAAAGGGGCAGTTGTGAAGCTGATACTTTTGGCTACTCTTGGGGGAATTAGTTCCCTCTTGGCCAAGGACCAAAGCCTGCCTCCTGAACACCCATCACATTTAGCTAATCTCCATTCTCCCTGGGGACCAAGACAGAAAGACAAAAGCGGAAGGAAGTAGGCATTTCAGAAGAGTAACCCACTCACAAAGAGCCAGTTGAAAGGAAGAAATGAGGAGAGGAGGAGGGAGTTGGTGTTTAAAAAAATTACCAAACGAATTAAGAATGTAAATTGCCCTTTTTCCCTGCACAATACTAATAACTTTCTGACTTGCTACCTTCCCAGGATAAGTCCTGACTGCTCAGAGCTTGCTTCTACTGGAGCACTGATCAGAAACCCTCAGTGTTATTGCCAAAGATGCCAAGCCATTCAGTCCTTCTCTCCCCTTCTCATTTCTCCTTCCTCACTTGTCCTCACCACCCACCAACCAGACACCTGCTCTTCCCTCAAAGTGTAATACCACAAGTAATAATATGAGAGGAGAGCATGTCACTTTTTCTCTCCTAGTTTATCAGCCACATTGATCTCTTCACCACTCATGCAGTTTCTAGCCTTTCATTCTTCAGCAAGATTGAGAAAATCCCTTACTTCAAACAGATGGAGAATTGAATGCTCATTTCCCTGACAAACTTGCCTTAAATACCTAAGACTGTTAGCCATTTAACCTGTTTCCTCATCTTATAAAATAGAGTTAAGTGCACCTGTGTGAAGTGATTGTTATAAGGTTGGGTGAGATAGGGTTGTAAAGGCATATAACTGGCACTCAGTAAATTTTATAATTGTTATTACTAATAATTATTTCTCAATTATTTTTCCATCTCTTGATGATTTTTCCACCATAATGGTCTCGGTTGTGTCCCAATGATATTATGTCTGACTAGAGACTGGGTGCACAAGACTCATGCACAGGGGCGGGGGTGGGGGGTGTCCTTCAGCCCAGCCTGCACCCTCTCCAATCTGGGAGCCCTTGAAGGATGTCTGACTGCCCATTTAGGCCTGTGGGATCAGGCCTAAATGGGCAGTCGACATCCCTCTCACAATCCAGGACTGCTGGCTCCCAACTGCTTGTCTGCTTGTCTTCCTGATTGCCCCTAACCATTTCTGCCTGCCAGCCTGATCACCCCCTAACCACTCCCATGCCAGCCTGATTGATGCCTAACTGCTCCCCTGCAGACTTGGTCACCCCTAATTGCCCTCCTCTGCTGGCCATCTTGTGGTGGCCATCTTGTGTCCACATGGAAGCAGGATCTTTGACCACATGGGAGCAGCAATATTGTGTGTTGGAATGATGGTCAATCTGCATATTACTCTTTTATTATATAGGATAGAGGCCTGGTATACCGGTGGAGGCCAGCCCGTTTGCCCTGAAGGGTGTTCCAGATCAGGGTGGGTGTTCCCTTGGGGCATAGGGTGGCCTGGGGGAGGGGACCTATGGTGGTTTACAGGCTGGCCATGACCCCTTGCAATTCAAGCGGAGGCTCTGGGATCTGGGATTTATTTACCTTCTACAATTAAAATTTTGTAGCCTGGAGTGGAGCCAAGCTTTCTGCTTTCTCCATGATGGCAACTATTTCTGTTGGCATTTTTATCTTCTATAATTGAAACTTTGTAGTCTTGAGTGGAGGCCTGGGCCCACCAGGGTGTGTGGAAAGCTTGGCTTTCTCCATCACCGGGAAAACCCTCTCTCTTGCTCGCTCAGTGGCTTCAGCCATCTTGGTTGGGGTTAATTTGTATACTTACTCCTAATTGGCTTGTGGGCATGGCTTATGGGCGTGGCTAGTGGTGTGGCAGAGTGATAGTTTTTTTTCCAATTACCTTACCTATTTTATTTTCCTTAGCATTTATCTCTAAAACAATGTATATTGAGTATGTATTTATTCTTTTATTTATTCTTTTATTTATTTTTTGCAGTATAACTTAGATTTAATAGTACATATGTTTTCCTTTTTTCCCCCTATTATCCTCCCCCAGCCTCCTCTACCCCCAAGCACATATCCCCACCTTCCCCCTCCCCTCATCTCAGTGTCTTTCATTCATTGATTATGCTCATAAGCATGCATACAAGTCCTTCAGTTGATTTCTCCCTGCACCCATCCAGTACCTCCACAGCCCTCCCCCTGTAGCCGACAGCCTATTCAATGCCTCCGTGCCTCTATATCAATCACTCTCCCCTGTTTCTTTTCACCAAAAATATCTTGCATCTGCATACTAGAAATAACTATATAAGAATAAAAAATGTTTGAGTCTGTTTCAATGTCCAACTGTTATGAATCCCACTTTCAATGTCAAATAGTTCTTTATGTGTACATGTCAGAAATGGTATCCAGATGGTGGACACATGGTGGCAATGCAAGATCCATCCTCTCTGGTTTGGTCCTGGGCCGCCTGCAGCCATGCACAGCTGCCAACTGCTAGCATGGCAAGGTGTTGTCAATGTCCCCCATCTCTGGACCATCCTTGGGACTAGAACAGACCCCTCAGTTCCTCACTGTTGCAGGAACCCACATGGTCTTGGAGTTGTTCTCTGAAAACACACAAACACATTCTCGACCGAAAGTTAACAAAGGGATCCTCTCTGCAAATTAGTCTTGGAATTCTTTTTATTTTTGCCCAAAATGATTTTCCTTTGGCTTATTTTGACATCACGTGTGTTTTTCATGGGTGTCCTGCTGTTAGCATTACAAATGGAAGTTACTCTTCTGGAGTAAGAATTTTCTAGATGTATTTTACTTACAGGATATTTTTCCTTACATGATATTACCCCACTGCCCCCCCTTTTGATTAATGGGGGCTTTTGGAAATTTTAGATTGCAGTCTTGGTAATTTTAAATTTTAATTTTGCACACAAATATGACTGCTTTAGGTTCTTTAGATATTCGGCCATTTTACAGTGAGATGAACTACTAATAGATATTCTAGTTAATGTTTTAGGAACAGCTTTTTGTCCAGTACAAAGTGATGGTTATTTTGCATATTACTTTTATTAGATAGAATTCCAAACAGTTCGTTCTTAGCTTTCTAAAACTAGAGAGCAGAGCATGACACCTTCACATACACACCTTCAAAACTACTAAAAACTTTCACGTCATTCTTGAAAATATGTAAGAAAAGAACATTAAACTAAGGTTAGCACATGAAAGCTACAGCAATCTGGCATCTGTATTCAGTCTCAGTGCTCTTTGTTCTCCTAATTATAACTGTGACAGACGATTTCTCTAAAGAATCCCAAAGAACCACACCTCCCAGGGCCCATATAATAATTCCCTTCTCTGTTGAGAGTGGGCTTGACCATATGACTTGCTTTGACAACTAGGACATGTGACCCAAGCAGAAGTTTGTCAAGTGTTTATACATTGGGGCATCCCCTCTTAAATCTTGGCTGACACCTTGAAGAAGTGTAGCCTGGTCCAGTCTCTTGAGAACAAATGACTTCTTAGAGAGAGATGCCCAGCCATCCTAGATATCCCAGCTGAACCTAGCCCAAACCAACCTTTTAGATAAAGATAGCTCCAGGTACCTGGCCAAAGCTAGAAGAAAACCTGTCTAGCCAACCCACACAATCATGGGAAATATCACAGCAGTGTTGTTTGGTGCCATGTTTCAGAATAGGTTCTTACACAGCAATAGATAAGTGATATAGTGCCTTTTATCTCCAAGTATAGTTCTATGAAAGCATCAAATTGATCACACACCGCATTCTTTTGCAAATGCTGTCCTTGTGCTGATAATGCCCTTCCCCTTGTCTATTCTGCTTTGCATCTCGTTGTATTCTGTGGAAACTGCCCTATACTATTCAGTCAGGGCTAAATGAATGCATGTAAAATGTCAAAATTTGCCACAAACCTTCCAAAGATGTCCACTAAATTCACCATTATTCAAATTAGGATTTTATTTCATTTTATTTTAAAATATATTTTTATTGATTTCAGAGAGGAGAGGAAAGGGAGAGAGAGATAGAAACATCAGTAATAATGTATGCATGCTGCTGCTTTTATGAAAGAAAATAATGGCTTATATGGAACTGTATATTCAGATTCAAAGCTACTAGAGAAAATGTCTTAGCTTAAAAAGATATTTAAGTTTTAATAAAAATGAAACAAATTCTTTCACTTTTTAGCAACTTAAAAATTATGCTATCTTGAGTGAGTAAAGGTGCTGTAGAGTAACATTCATTTATTGCTGGTGCCTGGGAAAATCAGGGTGAAATTTGTGAGATGAACTCTGATACGTGTTTTTTAAAATATTTTATTGACTTTTTACAGAGAGGAAGGGAGAGAGATAGTTAGAAATGTCAATGAGAGAGAAACATTGATCAGCTGTCTCCTGCACAACCCCTACTGGAGATGTGCCCACAACAAAGGTAACATGCCCTTGACTGGAATCAAACCTGGGACCCTTGAACCCGCAGGCTGATGCTCTATCCACCAAGCCAAACTGGCTAGGGCTGATACATGTTTTAAGAAATAAAAAATGGACAAAACTGGTTTGGCTCAGTGGATAGAGCATTGGCCTGTGGACTGAAGAGTCCCAGGTTCGATTCTGGTCAAGGGCATGTACATTGGCTGCGGGCACATCCCCAGTAGGGGGTGTGTAAGAGGTGGCTGATCGATGTTTCTCTCATCGATGTTTCTGACTTTTTATCCCACTCCCTTCCTCTCTGTAAAAAAATCAATTAAAAAATGTATTACCAAAAAAAATGATACAGAGTTTCTTTGATCCAGTAATTTCATTTCTGTCAGTCTAGCTCATAGAAATAATCTAAAATATAGAAAAATAGACACAAGAACATTGAGTGTGGCATTATTTGTTTTGAAAAGTATAAATAAGTCAGATTCCCATCACCAGGAATTTGGCTCAATTAGTTTTGGTGCATCAATTCACTGAAGTGTCATATGGCCATTTCATAGTTATGAAGTTCATCATAGAAAATATGAAAAAGCAAATATTGAGAGAGAAAATTAGGGGCACCCAATGGTGACAGCAATAAAAAATCTAAATGTGAAAATAATTACAGAGAATTATATATAGGTCATTTTCTTCCCCAGATTTTATATAATCTTGTTATATTATTTTTATAATTTAAGTAGAATTTTTAGAAGACAAAAAGAAATAATATGTACCATATAATACCATTTAAAAACATAGCATCATAAAAGTAATGTTGAAGATGGCTTTCAATTTAATTCTCTACCTGAGACTGACCTCTTACAGTAATTGCTATTACATTACAGAATCTGGGAATCATGGTGTTCTACCATCTGGTCTATGCCATCTCTTTAATCAATATTTATGAATATGCTTTGCAGGGGGTTATATCATTTTATCTTATAGAATATTTTTGTTTTTAAATTAAGTTATTTTGTGAACATTATTGGTACTTATTGCCTTTTGCAGGGATAATTTATATTGGTGGTAGGGAAGCTCTATGCCAGAATGGATTCATGTATTCCATTTAAGGAGCTGCAGTGTGGACAGGGATTTCATCCCAGTCCCAGAAACATGCCCAAAGAAAATCACTGAAGCAAGACTCATGATAAGTTCTCAATGATTTCAACTCTTCCCGAGGGTTGGAACTCTCCAAAATCTTGCTCTCAGCCATTAGGACTTGCACAAGGTCTAATCACATACTTCCAGTTATATTTCTGTTGGCATGATTTGCTTTCATTAAAACTCAATGCGATATGCAGATGATGTATCACAGAATTAGATATTTGAAACCTACATAATTTTATTAACCAATATCACCCCAATAAATTTAATGAAAATTAAAAACCTAAATTGGCCCCAACTGATTCTTCTCCTGACTTCCTTATGTCTTACACTGGTATCCACTTTTGAAGTAAGTTAAACTCCCAAATCAGAAAACTAATGATTTCTCACCCTCTTTCATATAAAGCCAGTCTGTTCTGATAATGCTGCTTACATCAAAACCCTCCTCTTTGCTTTTTTCTTCCTCCATGCTTATTTAGGTTTTACCATTATTTCAGAAGCCTCCTAATTAGTCTTTCTGCCTCTTCTCTTCTCTAAGGCCTGATGCAAGAAGATTCGTGCAAGAAAAGGTCTTCCTTCCCCTGGCTGCCGGCACCACCTTCACTCTGGCCCAGAGCTGCCTTCTGCCTCTCACTTTGTTGCATCAATTTGCATATTCCCTCCTTATTGGCTATGGTGCTGCCATCTTTGTCCTGGAGTTATGGTCAATTTTTATATTCTATCTTTATTAGATAGGCTGTTTAGAGTGGTCATCCAACTCCCAGGATATCCCCCAAATTTTGGTACATTCCTCATTAACAATTGGGTTAAATCAGCTGCAACATTTAAAGCTCTCCATAATTTAGAGTCATTCTACTTAGCTTCTCTCTCACAACTCTGAGGTCCCCATTTACATGATAGAATATATCTGTAGACTACCCCCAGAAAGGTGTAACCAAACAACACAGTGTGAATGGTGCTCCTGGAGCTGGCAACATGGGGCTCTGTAACCCTGTTCTTTTCTGTATCAGCTTGGCAAACACCCTTCTCTAAAAAGGCCCCTCTGCATCCTTGGGCCACCTTTGTCTACCAAGTCTTGCCCAATTATTAATATTCCTTCTCTTGGAAGCCTTTCTAGGTTGGCCCAACCCTTTTCCTTTCTCCTGGTATTACTTTAATTACATTTGTTAAGTTCATGTACTGAGATAGGTCAGAATCGGACAGAAATAATGTTTAATCCTTCCTCATTTGAGCACTATCTCCATGACCTTGGACAGGTTACTTCACTTCTCTAAGCCTCATCTGCCTGTAAAATGGAGATAATATTACCCATTCCCACAAAGTGCAGGGAAGATTAAACAAGATCATAAATGTGATATAACACAATTAGCATGGTTCCCTGCACATCATAAATGCTCCGCATACACTAATTGTAGTGGTGGATGTGGCAGCTACTGCTGAGGGGATGACCATGGTTTTTATTTATTCTCCTAGCTGGGAAAGCGTCCAGGGAGAAGGTTGTATGCCAGGCTCTGCCACTTATAAGCTTCAAAGCCTTAGACAAGTTCTGAACCTTGTTTTCCTTTCTAATAAAATGATCAAATAACACAATGGATAAGAAGATGCTTTGTAGAATAGGCAGGCTATGTAAAGGTAAGGTGGCAACATAAGCATAAGCACATGGATGGCAGGATTTTCATGTATCTCTTATTCCCCTCAGGGCCTCATCTACTGTGTGGATAAGTATGCTCAATCTACAACTGTATATACAATTTGTATATACAACTTTGAGCAAAACTTTGTATATGAATCTAAAGAATTAAGGAAGAACACAGCTGACATGGCTCAGTGGTTGAATGTTGACCTATGAACCAGCAAGTCACAACTCAATTCCCAGTTAGGGCACATGTCAGGGTTGTGAGCTCAATCCCCAGGGTGGGGAATGCAGGAGGCAGCCAATTAATAATTCTCTCTTATCATTGATGTCTCTCTCTCTCTCTCTCTCTCTCTCTCTCTCTCTCTCTCTCTCTGTCTCTCTCTTTCTCTCTCTCTCTCCCCCCCTTTTCTGTTCTCTCTGAAATCAATTTTTAAAATTAAATTTAAAAAGAGTTGGGAGAGATTTTAGAGATTTGTTTTTTTTAATGCCCAACTCACCTTCACCTAAAGTCATACCCAGGGTCATAAAAAGATTTAACAGCTGAACTCAGATCTATACCCAATTTCTCAGGTTTTTCTTCCCATCCTTCTCTGCTGATTTTTATTTCTTTATGATCTCATAACTGAAAGAAGGTACACATTTAAATATTGATAATGTTTAAATTAATCCAAAGATTCATAACCTAGTTAAGGAAATTGATGGAAAGTTTTCTTAAATAAAGGGGGAAAAAAGGAAATAATGGCTGCTGGAATTAGTATTATTTTTCTGTTAAATATTTTCTTCTGCAAGGAACAGTAATCACTGTAGCTTTTTTGTGCCTGATGCTCTAGAGAAGAGGTGGGTATAGATTATAATGGATAAAGGGCAAACAAGTGGGATTAGACACCTGGGACTGGAGTAGAGAGAGGGAAGGGGTGGGGGCAAACATCCTTAAATTGGCGGGGGGGGGGGGGCGGTTGTTTGCGCTTCTTGAAAGCCACTCCTGTCGTAATCATACTGACCCTATCTTCATCCTTCTTCCCCAACCCAACTGTGTAGAACAGTCATATGTACCACCACCACTAACTCCCCTCAGACACTGGGAGTTCTTTGAGGTGAGGGTTTCTATCATCTACATCTTTGAATCTTCCTTGACACCCAGTCATTCTTTATATAGACTTCATGATGATGGATGGATGACTGAATGATGAATGATTAAAAGGGAATTAATACTGATAAAAACCCAGAGGGAGTAAGGAAGAAAAGCATAACAACTTACTCCTCTGCTTCTAAGGTTCAAGCACATTTTAGAATAACTTCTCAGAGATAGCTTGGGTTCATTTTATTTTAACATTTTTTTAAGACAGAGATTACCAACTGGTGCCCCTGAGCTAAACTCAACCTAGGCACATATTTGTTTGCCCTTTCCATATTGACCCACTATTAAGTAAAACAAACAAACAGATAAAGTCACATTACAGTATTTTGCCATTGTTTAAAAATTGAATATGTCACATTTTAAAAGAATACAGATTTTTCTGAAAAACTCAGCAACAGTGAACACATGTTTCCATTTCCATTGGTTAATAAGGTCAGACACTGATTGATGTACCACAGTAATATTTACTAACATAGGTAATAGTTGCCATTTATCACTCATGTTCAAACTTTTATTTGTTTTTAATATTTTTAATTGTAATAAAGTACATATAACTTGAAATTTGCCATCTTAACCATTTTAAGTGTATAGTTCAGTAGTGTTGAATATATTCACATTATTGAGCAAAATCCAGGACTTTTTCACCTTACAAAATTGAAACTCTATACCTATTAGACAACAACTCCCCACTTCTATTCCCCCAGCCCCTGGCAACTACCACTTTGTTTTCTGTTTCTATGCAATTGACTACTGTACAGATAGAGTCATACTGCATTCATCCTTTTTGTGACTAGCTCATTTCACCTAATATAATGTCCATAAGATTCATCCATGTTGTAGATGTGTTAGAATTCCCTTCCTTATTAAGGCTGAATAATATTCTATTGGATGTGAAGACTCCATTTTGTTTACCTATTCATCTGTCAATGGACATTCGAGTTGCTTTCACCTTTTAGTTACTGTGAATATGAGTGTACATACATGTTGTTTTATAAACTGCTTTCTTTCTTTTTTCAGTTACCAGTCCCCACATTATATAGTAGCATTGTACCTTAAGGAATATTCAATCTTTATTCATTTTTTTCAAATGTCCCAAAATATATTTTATAGCTGATTTGCCCAAAATTATATTCAATCTAAGATTACACTTACATCAGACTGCTTTTTAAGTCTCTTAATTTAGCCTAGTTTCTCATTTTAAAAGATACTGGCTTGTTTTAAGGTCTATTGTTCTCATCACTCATTTCTTAACCTTGTATAATTTACCTTCTGCCTCTTATCACTCCACTAAAATTACCTCCAAGTAACAAATCAAAGCATCTTTTTCTCTGTCTCCATCCTCCACAATACAACTGTCATTTGATACACTGACTCCTTAACACTCTTCTCTTGGCCTCTGTGCTTTGCCCTCCCTTAATTCTGTACATTTCCAGAAACATATCCTACTTCATAGCTTTACTGAACAGCTCGCTATTCCAGGTTAATGTTATTTTCTGTTCCTTGGCTAATGTTGTTTACTTCTAACTTAACCTTCTCTTTCTTCCATCTTTAATCTCTACCTGTTAAGATCCTAGCTGTTCTTTAAGATCCAGTTTAAATACTCTGTTTTCCGTAAGATTTCCTGTAATAATCCCGATCAGAAATTAGTTCGTCAGCCTAAATTTTTTTATGTGTGAGTGTGGTTTGAACCTCTTTTCATATTCTCTGTGCAATGACACATTTTATTTTGTTTGTAATTTTTATGGTGGCTGTCTTGTTCAAACTGGACTTAAATTTCATGATCTTAAAAGTGAATCTTGACTCTAAATGCTTGTTCCACAGAATTTTACACAATGCCTTTCATGCCATAAAAACGAAATATTACTTACATGGATGGATGTTCATTTTGGAGGTTTACTTTTTTCTTTTTCAATTACGTTTTATTTTTATTGTTTTTTATTTATATCATTTTTAATTTTTCAATTACAGTTAGTGTACAATATTATATCAGTTTCAGGTATGCACCTCAGTGTTTAAACATTATATAACTAAGTGGTCCTCCTGATAAATCTTGTGCCCATCTGACACCATGCATAGTTATTAGAATATTATTGATTATATTCCCTGTGCTATACGTTGCATCCCCAAGACTATTCTGTAACTACTAATTTGTGCTTCAGGGCACCAGCTCTTGCCCAGATGCCAGACAATTCACTTCTTCTTCATATATCTCTGGTGTTTTGATCGGTTGCCCTAGTGTGGGTGCTCAGAGGGAATGAGTTCATTTAAGAGGAACTATTTGGGACTCCAGCAGCCACAATGCCCATTTGTTTTTACAACCAGAAGTTATGGGGACTTCTCTTCGGACACTGGACCCTGGGCTGGTGAGCCTGGTGAGGGACTAGGCCCCCTTACTTCTCAGTGGGGACCTCCACAGCCAAGGTATCCCTCCTGGCTTTTTTATCCACCATGCATAGGTGTGCGACCAGCTCCTCCTACAGTCTCCGTGCGATCTTTAAATTCTTAGTTGTAGACTTCCATTCATCTAGGTGGTTGTACTGTAGTTTAGTTATAATTTTGATGTGGTTGTGGGAGGACTCAATTACTGTATGTATCTATGATGATATCTTGATGGAATCTCATGTTCAAACTATTAAGCATCCTGACTCATACTTCTTACTTACATTACCTGCTTGGTCCCATTGCACTTCAGAGTTTACCACTCTGGCTTCAGCCAGTACCACAGCTTCTATCCCCAGTAAAGAAGAGAAAATGATCAAAGAATAAAAATTTTAAGAAGAAATAATAAAAAAAATACTGAGCTTTTGCTATTTCTATGGACTATGCTATTTTACACATCCTTTCAGTGTACTCTATGAATCAGAAACTAGTCTTGTCACCATCTCATAGCTGAGGAAAGTACAGTTTAGATGCTGGGTAATTTCTCCAAGGCTACAGTTCACAAGTATTTATAAGCCAGATATTTCTGCCTTCAAAGCCCATCGTTGGAACCATTACACTGCTTTTGTACTCTTTCTTAACATGTGAATGATGAAATCAGCACTATAATATACTTTCCCCATCTCTTAGAAAAAAAGCAAATAAATATTGATTAACTGCACTCAAGCAATTTTAAATTAGGCAGTCAGTTTTGAAGTGCTCCAAATCTTGCTTATTTGTGTTCATACAGTGGTGGGCTGGCATTAATAATATGCCTGGGTACATTGCCTCAGCACTTGGTAGTTTGAAACATCCAACATACAGGTGGGAGGATGTGTATAGCAAAGAAGTCACAGAAAATCTCTTTCTTTTCTTTTCTATTGAACTTACTGTGACATGTGAGGAATTCATTCTGGAAGATGGTGGGTTTCCTAAATAGTGACTAATTCTGAGGCATCTGCAAACACTTGACTTGTTGGGTGCCCTCGCTCCTTCTGCACTTGTTTGTGCAGAGGGGATGTTACCACTGAATTAGAAGAATTAGAGGCATCCCACACTCATGGTGTTCTATACTCCAGTCGCCATGCAGCACGGGAAAGCTTCTTTTCACCCTCTTTCCAGTGAATAGCTCTTGTGTCTTAACCAACTACATTCCCCTGATTCAATTTTTTCTCCTAGGTACATTTTATTCTTTTTTATTTTTAATTGTGGCCCGTACTTATCTAAACCAAGTATCTACCTCTATCCCCACCATTATTATGCAGCATTATAATAATAGATTTTGTTGGGTGTTCCACATTGTGCTGAAGGCACCCAAGGTGTTGTCTAGTTATTCATATCAAGGACCATGGGTGGAAAATCTAAGCTGGTGTGGTGAGCCTGTGGTGGGTGGGAAATTGCATCTTTCAAGGGCTAACCAAGACTACCAGAAGGATGGCCGCTTTATTTTTATGTGATTGCTTTGCAAGAACATGTGCTTATGGCTAAAACAAAAGAACATGTATTAAACAAATTGCACAGTTCAGTATCATAAACCTAGGGAATCATCACCTAGGCCTTGGCTTGGCCAAATGGAGACATATAATCAGTTCAATGTAATTGGAGACAATTTCGTAGATTGTTTTGTTGTTGTTGTTATTGTGTGGAGTAGTTTGTTTTGTTTTGTGTGTCTTTTTTAGAAATACTTATCTAAACCTAGAAGATATAATAAAGAATATGCCATTTGTATAAATTCAGGATACCTTTTTGAAAGAGTTTTATAAAAAGTTACAAAGATGCAATTATGGATAATATTTAAGAGAAGTAAACATAGCTGCCTTAGAGATAGAGCCACATTTGCATAAGTATTGCCGTACTCAAGAACCAAAGAGGGGACTGTAAAGTCTGAAAAAGGAATTCCAGGTCTCTGTGGAGTTAGCATTAGTTAATAGTGATGAGATTTCAAGATGTCCGTGTATGTTGGCAAACTCAGTCTCAACATCCCTGGAAAAAGAGCCCCAAAGAGATCCCAGCCACAGCGAGTAACTTCTCTGGTCATGGAGAGCCCTGCCCCTTGGAGAAGTGGCCCATTAAGACCCACTGAATTTGACCGTATGATATCATATAGTCAAGATTTCTCGGGACTTGACATAAATTTTCCCACTTCTGTATCTCAACAAGAGACATTTGAAATGTTCTTACATCTCTTTGTCCCTTGTCCAGTTGGTTTTCAGAATCAAAGATATGGCTCAAGTGTTACATTCCCCATGAAAATCACCCCTGACTGCCCCCAGCCAAAGCATTGCCTCCTATATTAATGCATATGGTAAGCCTTCACTAATTCATCATTAAATGGAGACTAGGAAGTTAGTAAAATGTTGAAGACAGAGAAATGAACATGGTGTTTGCCTTGGGCAATGCTCTCTAGAGCAGCTATTCCAAAGTAAGAAATCTCCCAAGAAGTGAGTTTAGATGATGTGTGAATTATATTTTAATTTCATTTATTACTTATTTTACTTTTACATACTTCCCAATGATTATGGTTCTCAATCATGGGAGTGATATAAAGGTGTCTTTTAAAATGATTTAACAAAAAAATAACAGCAGCAAGTAGAATTAATGGAAAACTATTTAAATTATAAAATGGGAGAAATAGATAGATATCAGAAAGGCAAAAAAACATGAAAGGGGTACTCAGCATTTATAAAACTGAGGAGAATTGTTAAGGGAATATGTGAAAAACTAAAATTTATAAAGTTGTTTTGGGAAAAACAAATTGAAAAATAGACAAGTGGTAACGCAACTTGGTAAGAGCGATGGTAGAGTTATGAACATCTATCTTTAGGATCCTACCAAATGCTGCGGATGTAGCATCAGACCCAGATTCGCTTGTGTACTGCTCATCTGATCTCCCAAATTTGATCTTGTTTGAGTATATATCTTACCTCCACATCCTGGGCCCTGAGAAGAAAGATTCCCTGTTTCATCATCCTGCCACACAGTAGATGCATGTAAATTGCTGTGCCTAAAGCTAATGTCTAAGGAAAGGTATTTTTTTATGAGTCTAACAGATAAAATAGAAATGTATGTACATTTTAGACTTTCCTTTGCACATTGTCATCTTACCACTTCCTAGATTTGTAATCTTAGTATCTCTTAATTAGTAACCAGAATTCTTTCACTTTTTTAAATCTTTATTGTTCAGTTTATTAATTATGTTGTTCCCCTTTTTTATCCCCCTATAGCTCCCCTCCACCCGGTATCTATCCCACCTTCTACCCTCACCTCCCCCTCTCCACTATCCTCTCCCATTGTTGCATGATTTTTGTCCAGTCTCTTGCTGCACCTCCCACACCCCTTTTCTTCCCAAGAATTGTCAGTCCATTCCCTCTCTATGTCCATGTTTCTGTTATATTCACCAGTTTATCCTGTTCATCAGATTTTTAATTTACTTGATTTTTAGATTCATTTGTTGATAGATGTGTATTTGTTGTTCATAATTTTTATTTTTACCTTTTTCTTCTTTCTCTTCTAAAAGAATGTCTTTCAGCATTTCATATAATATTAGTTTGGTGGTGATGAACTCCTTTAGCTTTTTTTTTTTTTTTATCTGCGAAGCACTTTATCTGACCTTCAATTCTGAATGATAGCTTTGCTGTATAGAGTAATCTTGGTTGTAGATTCTTGCTATTCATCACTTTGAATATTTCTTGCCACTCCCATCTGGCCTGCATTGTTTCTGTTGAGAAAGCCGCTGACAATTGTATGGGTGCTCCCTTATAGGTGACTAACTGTTTTTCTCTTGCTGCTTTTAATATTCTCTCTTTGTCTTTTGCTCTTGGCATTTTAATTATGATGTGCCTTGGTGTGGTCCTCTTTAGATTCCTATATTTTGGGGTTCTGTTTACTTCTTGGGCTTTTAAGTCAATTTCTTTCACCAGGTGTAGGAAGTTTTCAGTCACTATTTCTTCAAGTAGGTTTTCATTACCTTGCTCTCTCTCTTTTTCTGGCACCCCCATAATTCGGATGGTGAGGTTGTTCCAGAGGCCCCTTACACTATCTTCAATTATTTGGATTCTTTTGGCTTCTTGCTTTTCCAGCAGAGTGAATTTTGCTTCTTTGTATTTCAAATCTTTGACTTGGTTCTTGCAGCCCTCTGGACTGCTTTTAGGACTTTGTGTAATATTTTTTATTTCAGTCAGTGTATGCTTAATTTCTAGTTGGTCCTTTTTCATATCCTCTTAGGTCTTGTTCATTTCCTCATAGGTTGTTCATTTCCACGTAGTTCTCATTAAGTTCATTGGCCTTTTCTAGGAGTTTCTTGAAAAACCTTATTACTGTGGCTTTAAACTCTATGTCTAGTTGTCTTTTTTCCTCCATTTCTTTCACACCTGATTTCTTTCTATTTCTCTGCATTGTGGCTTCTTTCCTGAGTTGGTCCATTAGCTTTGTGTGGTAGGTGTCCTCTAAGGGACAGTGGCTCAGCCTCCCCAATTACTTGAGGTGGATACTCTTACTGCAATCCTTTATGGGTTGTACAGTATTGTTGAAGTTAAGCCCAGCTTGTTGTTGTTAGCCCTAGGAGGGTTTGATCTCCAGGCCAATTGGGTGTGAAGGTGAGCTGTGTTCAGGTTGGATGGGCGGAGTCTCCAGGCTGAGCATGCAGGTCAACTCTGCCCTATGCGGTGCGTGGGTCTCTGTGCCGGATGGTAATGGCTGTGCACCTCTGAGAGAAAGCTGCCGCTGGTCCCCACCCATTGCCAGACAACTCTGCCTCTCCCCAAATGAGTCTGAACACCCAAAGTCTCGCCCAGGGTTGTAAAACAAAGCAGTCCGGTGGTCTCCCGAACGAGGGAGCAAGTCACGAGTCCTCTCTGCGTGGTCGCGAAGTTCTGTCCCCAAGTTTACGCACAAACTGCTGTTCTGAGTTTAGCACACTCTCCTCAAATTCGCAGATCTCTGCCGCACCCGGCTTTTAGCGTGCCTACCCCGGACCTCAGACCTCACCTGGAACTGGGGGATCAGTGCAGTGGGGTGCCTCCACCCTCCCCGTTGGAGAAATCCAGCCAGGATTGTTGCTGCCTGCCCTACTTCCTACAACTCGCGCAAGCACATGGCTCCAAACCTCTCTCAGGACGTATCTTCAAGGCTGCGCTCCGCCACTCCTCTGAGTCTCAGTGTCCTATCTTTACATTTATTTGTGGAATTTTCACTCAGTCAGCTTTCCGGTGATTCTGGATGATGTTTGTTTTGTTGTTATGTTTTAGTTTTGGAATTGTTGCACGGGGCAGCACAATAGGTGTTTACCTATGCCGCCATCTTGGTTTCTTCTCTTCTTTCACTTTATAATAAAGTCTTCTGATAAATGAGCTAAAGCTCTTGGGAAACACCTTACTAAAAAAAATGTGTAGAAAAATAATCAAGATTTGGCTAAATAAGGCTCTGTTTATGGTGGTGATAAGGAAGAGGGGTAGATGTAAATCCTGGTAGCTAGAAGTTTTATAATATCCTATGGGAGATCCCCATAAAACAGCTGCCCTGGAGACTTGAGGGACTTCACAGCCTGATGTAGTGTGCACGTGCGCGCGTGCACACACACCACACACACACACACACACACACACACACACACACACACACACTCATTCTTTCCTTTCCAACTTATTCTTTGTCCTCTGGAGTCTCATGGAGAGGCAGATCCCTTGGAAATAGCATAAAATCTGAGAAGATCCCTGGTTGGATGTCAGGCAACCTGAGTTCAAATCCCAATTCTGCTATTTGTGAGCTGTATGACCTCAAGTATGTCACATAACAACTTCTCTTGGTTTCCTCCTCAGGAAAATGAGATTTATAGCACTGTATCCTTACTATGTTTGTTATGAAGATACTAGAGGCCTGATCCACAAAATCATGCAAGGGGCTTGGTCCTCGCAGCCCTGGCTGGCCCTCGCAGCTCCAGCCGGCCATCACAGCCTCACCTGGCCGTCAAAGCCCTGGCTTCATTCATAGGGTCATTCAGATAGTCATCTGGAAGGTTGTCCTGATGGCCAATCTGCTGCTCAGTCTAATTAGCATATTAGCTCTTTATTATATAGGATAAGATGGGAATGTAAAGCCCTTGGCATTTATGGTAGAAATCATTTTGTAATTATTGTTTTATGAAGGACAGTTTCCCTGAAAACAATGTTATGATAATAAAAGCTAGGATACCCCTAATACCAAAGTTGAAGATGATCCTGGGAGTAAGAAAGAGTGGTAAATAAGGCAGTGAAGGGGCTGCCAGATCCTAGCACATCAGCAGAGGTCTTTGTAGAAATCAGGCCCCATCCCAGACCTGCTGTGTCATAATCTGTATCTTACCGTGATCCATAGGTGATGCCTTTGCACATTAGAATGGAAAAGGCATTGTTGTTAGATATTTCTTCTTCCACCATTCCTCTAATTCCTTTCGTTTCCATCCAAAACAAGAGGACCTTGTCAGGCAAATGCAGCTGCAAACTTATTTTCTTGAAGCAGTACACAAGTAATGACAATACAAAAGAAAGGGTTTTGGTGAACATGTGCCACAATCTGCTGCAAGCACTTGACATGTATTTATTTGTCAATCCTCACAACAGTTCTATGAAATGAGTACCATTATCATCCCCATTTTACAATTGAGAAAAATTATAATTTGACGCTAGACCACTATGGATTCCAGTATCTCCTTTCTATTTCTTCTCCAAATCATGGTTGAACTAAAACATGCAATCCAAGCAATGCTATGCTCTTCTCTTCCCTCCAGGAAAATATTTTGCCCCCAAACTTCCTTGAAGTCATCTGGATGTGAATGTAGGAGTATAAGTTCACAAACCCTAACCTGCTCCCATTGCTTCTGTCAGAATTCAAAGCTGAATTCTTCTTCCTACACTTAGGTAGTAGCTTCCTCAGCTGACTTGCTACCTGAAGTTTTCCCACTCCAGGCTGTTCCAACACAATAGCCAGAATTATCTTTCTAAAGAGCAGCTCTAATTGCCCATTCCCATGTTAAAACTTCCAAAGGTTCTCCACCTGCCTCTATTTGACATTCCAATTTCTTTATTTTTCCAAAACACACAAACTCACAGAATGACCAAGTCCAACTTTTGGGAGCCATCCCTTTGTTTCTCTCTGGAATGCCATTTCCCATATTCCATCTATTTCAGCCAACCTCAGGCCCCACGTGGATATCACATGCTCAAGAGACTTCGCTACATGTACAAAGCCAAGATTTACCTTTCTCTCCCCTCACTTCCTATTCAGTTCTGTGACTTACAGAGATATTTTGCATTGATATTGGGTATGCACCCTGCACTAGACTAGTTAAATGGTCTTTGAATGCAAATATTGACTAGAGATAATTAATTCTACTCAATCTACTTTCAGATATAGCTTTCTGAGGCACATGTATCCAGCTTTTGCTGTGGTGCATCTAGCATTTAAGAAATTATATGATGCCCGGCCGGCATGGCTCAGTGGTTGAGCATTGACATATGAACCAGGAGGTCACAGTTTGGTTCCTAGGCAGGGCATATGCCTGGGTGGTGGGCTTGATCCCCATTAGGGGCATGCAGGAGGAAGCCGACCAATGGTTCTCTCTCATTATTGGTGTTTCTGTCTCTCTCCCTCTTCCTTCCCCTCTGAAATCAATACAACTATATTTTTGAAAAGGAAATTATACATTGATACATTAGAGGAAATTGACAGAAGCCCCTCTTTACCTTGCAGCAGATAACTCTGAGAAACCTGACTCACTTATTGACTTTCAACAAATATGAAAAAGCAATGATTCTAGTATGAACAGCAACGAATAGCTTCACGACAATCCTACCCTATTCACCTATTTTTCCTTTACACCTAAGTTTGTTTTACATACCTGTATTTTTAAACATACATTAAAAAAATAATTTGAGCTCTAACCATTGCCCAAAGGAGTTCATTTTCTAAAAATATGTGTACCTTTCAATGAGACAGATTACTTCTATAAATCCTAAGATACTGTTGTGAATACATGCAAAGATTATGCTACAAGGATGTTCACTGCAGGGTGTTTTATGCTAGCAAAAATTTAAAAATAAGTTAAATGTCCAGAATTGTAGTGATTAAATACATCATAGTATGCCCAATCAGTGGCATACTTTAGGTAAAATGATACTGAAATGTTTGTGGAAACAGTTTCATGATATATTTTTAACTGAACAAAAGTGTATGAAAGAATGTAGAACCCAAAAATAGACCTACACAAATATGCCCAACTGATTTTTGACAAAGGTGTAAAAGCAATTCAATGGAGGAAGAATGGTCTTTTCAACAAACTATTCTGGAGCCATTGAACATCCATAAGGCAAAAGATAAAATAGATAAATTTTGACATACACCTCACAGTTCATGAAAAATATCTCATAATGAATTGTAGATTTAAATGTAAAACAAGAAAACCATTAGGACCTAGGAATATGCAAAGAATTCTTATATAGTCAAATGTATAGATCATCCACAAAAGGAAAAATCGATAGTATGGACTTTTCAAAATCAAAAACTTTTGCTCAATGAAAAACCCTAATAAAAGGATTGAAAAGACATCCCACAGACTGGGAGAAAGTATTTGCAAACCACATAACTAACAAAGTACTTGAATCTAGAATATATAAAGAATTCTAAAACTCAGCAAGAAACAAAGAATTAAAAAAGACCAAAATCTAATTAGAAAATAGGCAAAAGACATGAAGAAACATTTCATTAAAGGGGAGACAGAGACAGCAAATGAGAATATGAAAAGATGTTCAACATCATCAGCCATTAAGGACATGAAAACTGAACTCACAATGAGATATTACTTCATACCTAGCAGAACGGATAAATAAAATTTTATCAAGTAATATCAAATGCTGGTGAGGTCATAAACTAAATCACTTGAACATTGCTGGCTAGAATGTAAAATGGTGCAATAATTTTAAAAACTAGTTTGACAGCTTCTTTAAAAAAATAAAAGCATAAACATGTACTTAATGTACTACCTAGTAATTACATTTCTAGTCATTTATTCTACAGAAATGAAAACGTATGTCCATACAAAAACCTATATTCTACTGTTTATTTGTAATAGTCACAAATTGGGGATGAAAACAAATTTTATTCAATTAATGAATGTTTAAACAAATTGTGGTACATCCATACTGGAATATTACTCAGTAATATAAAGGAATGCATTATTGATGTATGCAACAATTGCATGAATCTCAAGGGAATTATGCTGACTGATAAAAGTCAAATTCAAGAGGTTACTCATGCTTGATTCCACTTATATACACCTGCAAAAGGACAAAATTATAGAGATGGGAATAGGCTAATGGTTGTCAGAAGTTAGAAATGATGTAGGAGAGGGAAGAAGAATGGGTATGACTGTGAAAGAGTAATACAGGGCTCCTTGTGGTGATGGAATAGTTCTGAATCTTGACTGTGGTATTGGCCACATAAATCTACATATGTTGTAATTACTTAGAAGTATTCACAGACTACATAAATGTGAATGTAAAATGGGTGAAATCTGAATAAGGTCTGAGGATTGTACCAATATCAACTTACTGGTTTTGATATTATACTATAATTATCTTAGATCTCACCATTGGGGAAAACTGGGTGAAAGGTATATGATACCCCTGTGTACTATTCCATGAATCTATCTTTATTTTTGAATAAAAAAATTTAAAAAACACAACTATTTATGTATATGTGATAACTTGGATGGATTTCAAGGGCATTATGCTGAGTGAAGAAATTCCATCTCCAACAGTTACATACTGTATGATTACATTTATAGGGATCTGTGTATGGATTAGTTTATGAAAATATTACCAGAGGCTCACAGGAACCTAACTCTGAATTTCCCCTAGGAGGAATGGTTCTTTAGGAAGAGGAAGAAGAAAAAGGTAAAAATATAAATTATGAACAACAAATACACATCTATCAACAAATGAATCTAAAAATCAAGTGAATTAATAATCTGATGAACAGGATAAACTGGTGAAAATAACAAAATCATAAACATAGAGAGGGAATGGACTGACAAATTTTGGGGAGAAAAGGGGTGTGGGAGGTGCAACAAGAGACTGGACAAAAATCATGCACCTCTGGGAGAGGTCAGTGTGGGGGAGGTGAGGGCATAGGGTGGGATGGGTACTGGGTGGAGGGGAGCTGTAGGGGGAAAACAGGGAAACAATGTAATTAATAAACTGAACAATAAAGATTTAAATAAATAAATAAATAAATAAACAAGTAGATAAATAAATAAAGTATTATGTATTTATTTACCAGTTGAGTATATCTAGAAGATTAGCTTGTTTCTAATTTAAAATATGATAGCTTAAGTGATTTAAAATTTTAATTTTGAGTTGAAAGTAAAATAACTTTATTAAGATTATAAATATTATTGAAATGTATAAGAAAACCAAAGATTCATCATGTTTACATGTTTAATATAATAGATTTACAAAAATTAACTTAAGTACTAAGGAAGATTTGTTAAACAATTAAGATATTTAAAATATTAATTTTATCTAATTTATAACAGTAAATTTATAAATGTATCATAAAGCTTAAGGAAATTTAATTTCATTAATTAAATACTTTTAAAAATGATAAAGATGTATCAGTAGAATAAGATTTGAAGTCAAACTTAAAAGGCTAAGAAAAATTGGGTTTATGAATGTGTAAGTTTAATAAATGGAATAAAAATATTTTTAAAAGTCATCCTAGAATATTTTCTTTTTTTGTGTTCACAAAAATACCTAAATCTCATGTTTATACTATGAAATATATATACTCATTTCATTAGTATGTAAGCATTTATAAAAAGAATTATGAATCTGTGTATTAACATGAAAATAATAGTAATAAAAAACATGAAACAAAAATATAATTTAAATTTGAATATAACAGATTAGGTAAAACCTTATTCATTTGAATTATTCTATATATTTTTTTAATTTAATTTAATTTCCCCATCATCTTTGTATTCCATTTATATGTATTGTTTAGATATCCCCCTTCATTCTCCCATTGATTCCCTCCCCCAGGCCTTCACCACACTATTGTTTGTACATGAATTATGCGTATATGAATATAAATTCTTTAGTTAATCTCTTTTTATCCCCTCCATGCCCTCTTCCCTCTCCAGTCACCCCGTCCTCTCCAATCACCACACTTGTCTATGTCCATAGTTCTCTCTTTTTCTCTTTTTGCTCAATCCCTCCCTTTAATCCCCTCCCTACAGATATCTATGCTCTGTCTCTATTAGTATGAACTATTCTGTGTTGATACCAACACATCCATTGCATTGTCTAAAACCCCAGAAAGATGTCTTCTCAACTCTTTTTAATAAGAAGGTATGCAGGCCTAGAAAAATAGTTTTGTAAAAGATGCTCTGTTCCCTCCCTTTCTCCTGATATGAAATGAGCATGAGTTTGGTGTCAGAACTGAGTTTGAAATCTGGCTCTGACTCTTACCAGCCACATCACCTTGATGGAAAATCATTCACCTACTTAGAACACCTGCTTCCTTTTCTGTAAAATGAAAATAATAATACCTGCCCATATAAAAGTATTTGTTATGCAATAGGCACTTCTTTAAAGCCCACCTTTTTTTCCCCTTACACTTGAGGCTGTCATGAATCTCTGATCATGCTTTGTGGCTTAGAGAAACACCCCTGGTGATGCTGGTAAAATGGCAATGCACTTGTACATGTGCATCTCTACCTTGGTCTTACTTTTCTTTAATTTTATTTTTCTTTGCCTTACTACCCTCTGGTAAATGTATCTCTCACATTGCTAGTATATTTATGTTTGGAGCCACCTTCAATCCTTTGTGAAAAGTGTTGGGCTGGAAGATACTGAATAAGTATTGGCTTGTTCTTTTCCTCTTCACTGTGACTAGACACCAAAATGGAGCTCCTCCCTCCCTCTCTTGGCAGTGGGCAGATTTCTCTGGGATTATAAGAGCCCACCCTGCTCTAAGGAGACTCATAGGGTTCTTTTTAGAGTGAGTCTGGTGAAGAAGTAGCAGCCGGAATCATCTAACATGGTCAGCACTTGATTCCTCAAGTGCCTGTTAGCTGCTCCATGGGAAGCTCACCGTAAATTCTTAATCCTCAACCAGACTTTACCTGTCATCCAGCTGTTTTCTGATAGGGAATTGAGGTTGGTATATGTATGTCACTAAGCAAAATACAATCAGGAGGAAATTTTGTATTTTAAAGGAGGTATATGATGCATTTCAAAAATAATGTTCCATTTTATAACCTGATTTTTTTTTTTTTTTGCTTAATCTTAGCAGTTAACTATAATATACTAAAGGTCTGGTGTACAAATTCGTACACGGGTGGTGTCCAGCCGGCTCCCCCTGATGGGGGCTGATTGGGGCCAGGTCACAGGGCAGGCTTGAGGTGGGGGGCCTGGAGAAGAATCACTGAACTGGGCTTCCCAGGTAGGAGGGCCTCAGCAAGGAAACAGAAACACCCAGAAGGCTCTGCAAACAGGCCCTGATCTCCCTTTGGTCAGGCGGACTCAGAGCTGGTATCTCAGTGTATACATTAGCACGGCCTGACACTTGCCTTTGTCTGTTCGTCAAATCCATTGCATCAAAAAGGGAACCATCCCTTCTTTTCTTTGGTCCTTACAACAAATACAGACCAATTGGAAGACATGAGCCCCAGTGGCAAAGCCAGGCCCCCAATCACCTGGAATTTAGGCCTAAGACAACTGTGTAGCAATCTCAATGGAACAGAACACACTACTTTAGAGTCTTAATTCTCCCCTAAAATGTGCCCAGCTGCTCCTCTACAGCCAGGATAGATTGAACTAAGGAACCAAAGACAGAGTTTCCTTTGAGGTGGGACCCACCAGGAGCTGGCTGGTGGCAAGGCCCCTCACAGGTGGCTGCCTTTCCCCCAAGCTTCGTGTGCTCTGAACAGGTCTGTTTCTGGCAGTGCCAAGTCCTGGGCTGCCAGTAAGGCAGCAGGTCCACAGGGTTTCTCTCTGCCTCCTTCCTGGCCTCCCGAGCAGTACCCTCTGGCCTGGCATGCCAGGCGGCTGTCACTAGAGTTGGGACTTGGAGAGTGAAAGAGCTGACCCATGCAAAGAGGGACCTGCAGGTAGTGAGGCTGCACCCTCCCACTCTACTTCTCCATCTCACTCCCATGAATTGGGCCAAAGCCCACTGCCCGAGATTGGGGCAGGTCACAGAAGGAAAAGGGGTGCCCTGACCTGACAGCCTTGGTGACGACCATCTCGGTGCCCAGCTGATTGAATTCGTCCCACAGAGCCTTCATCTTAAGCTGCACACTCACAGTGGCCACCTTTGCCTTTTTCTTTACCTGTGCCTTGGCAATGGCTCTCGGGCTCAGCAGTGGCGCTGGTGGCAGCTCCTGTGGCTGGCCCATCATAGCAACTGGTCATTCTGGTTGTACCACTTTAACAGTCGCTGGGCTTTTATAGATCAATAAGTTATCTATCTATCTATCTATCTATCTATCTATCTATCTATCTATATTGCTAACTTATTGATCAGATCTTTTTTCCCTATTGCAAAGCACTGTCATTAAGAGATAAAATTCATAGTTTTAAACTTTAAGAATGAAAAAGAAACCATATGCAAATAAGTAGAAATATTTTCTGTGGTTTTGAATGGGATCAGAATATGTGTGTACTATGTATGTTTTAAAAATATTTCCACCTGGTCAAAATGCTTTTAAAAGAGGTGGAATATCAGATGCCTCTTGTTCAAACTGGAAAGTATTGTGATTGCACTGAAAAGCATGGCCCTTCTTGAAGTTTTGCTTTTTACTTCCTTTATTTGAGTATAAAGCAAAAAGGAGGTTTCTCAAAGATGTCCTAATAGAAGCTTTTGAATGCTGTGCAGAGATGGCATTAAGGTGAATGGAGTCCATCAAGGTTTGCCACAAGTATGAAATAATTATTGAAAGGATTCCATTAGAGATGGAAGCTACCTAGAATAATAGAGAGTAAAGGCTGACCCTTCCTGGTTCTTAACTTTCTCTAATGGATGGCTTTAAGTTGAAATCAAGACTCAACTGGATCATTGATTCTTAAAAGAAAAATATTGAACATAGTGGCATATAAGCAAACCTGGAGAAATGGCCATATATATTTATCTTTTAGTTAAAGCTTGAGATGGAAAGTATTATTTTCTGGTATGTTTGTGTTTGTTTTGTTTTTTTAGTTTATAAGAATGGAAGCTAAACAATTGGATATATTCTCAAGAAGTAAAAAATAGTTTTAATAAAGAAAACAAAGGATGCCTCTAGTAAGTACAACATCAATTCAACAAAAAGGAATCCACAGATTTTTGAAAGATTAGCTGCCCTTATACTTTACCTGCTAAGTAAAGCAGAGTGTGCTTTGGCTAGCAATTGACACATATGTCAATTTCTGCACTTTGCTCTTGAGGGATCATGAAAGTTCTCCCACACAAAGTCTTGGAGGTATATTTTGCAATGAATACTCTAATAGCCAACATGTAATGCATACTAGCATATATGCACACACTCACACATACACATATCCGCACATACCTAGCTAGAGTAAAATGAGTCAAATACCTGAAGTTATCTGAAATTCCCTGTGTTTGTTGAAAGCAGCAGCTGCTGGCTTTGCCTCTAATTGTTGCAAAGCTCTTCATTTCAGCTGAGTAAAAGTGTTCTGACTCTCAGACTGGTAATTAACTGGTCTTTTATGGAAGGAAATTTTCTAATAATAAATAAATAAAGGTACTAACATAATCTGAGTGTAGGATCAGCTGGAGTCAAGGATATCAATGAGAGATGTGAAACTGCGGATGAGGCATTTTGGTCATTCTTTAAGTTATTATTAGGTTGCTCCCAATAAGCAAGATGGGCTGAAATGGCAAGTAATATGAAAACGAATATAAAGAACTTATTTTAAAAATCAAACATAGTACTAGGATGAGTTTTAAAATGATGTATCATTTAAGTGGAAATATCAGCGTAGTCAATATACTGGTTAAAAACTAGACCTTTAACAAATTGTATCAGTATTCAAATTAATATTCTGAGAGAATATAGGAAAACTGAGAATACAGTTCTCTTTTCATGAGAATCATATACAATTGATATAATTTTACACTGAGAGAGTAAATAATCTATATATATAAAAGCCTAAGCAACCATCACAACTGAAACAACCGAGAAGATGACCAAACAGGCTGTGTGGGGTGACCAGGCTAGCAGGATGGTTAGTGAGGGATGACCAAGAGACTGAACAGGCAGGCTGAATGGGGCAACTAGACTGGCGGGGGTGTTAGTGAGGGATGACCAAACGACTGAACAGGCAGGCTGTGTGGGGCAACTAGGCCAGCAGACAGGGGCAGTTGGGGGTGACCAGGCTGATGGGGGGGCAGGTGGAGGCAACCAGGCCAGCAGGGGGGACAATAAGGGGTAACCAGGCCAGCGGGGGCAGGGGGGCAGTTAGAGGTGACCAAGTCAGTAGGGGGGGCAGTTGGAGGCAACCAGACTGGCAATGGGGAAATTGGGGGTGACCAGACCAGCACAGGGGGCAGTTAGGGACAATTGGGCAAGCAGGCAGGTGAGCAGTTAGGAGCCAGTGATCCAGGATTATTATGAGAGGGATGTTCGACTGCCGATTTAGGCCCGATCCGGGAGAGTCAGACATCCCCTGAGGGGTCCTGGTTTGAGAGAGTACAGGCTAGGCTGAGATGACGCCCCCATGCATGTATTTCATGCACTGGGCCTCTAGTTTTATAATAATGACTCAGCAGATTCTTGATACATTCTATCAAGATTTTCTCCTTTATCTGATTGACAACTACAAATATTTTAAATTATCAAGTAATTTAATCAGTCTATAAATATTGAGTGAATCAATATACATACATAAAATGGAATAGAATCATACAGGGTTGAAGACTGTTAAAAAAATGATTTATGAATATAAAAAATATCTTTAAAATATAACATGGCCCTAAATGTTACTCTGCATTTTCAACTTCAAAGTAACTTTTGCCTCATTGTGTATCTGTATTATAATATTTGTATAGTTATATTTTCAAAACAAGCTTCTGCATTATACATTTTTCAACTTCCTCCATAATTCTATAAAGAAGATGAGACAAATATCATTAGCTCCATTCTACCGAGAGAATACTGAGACTTAGAAGGTTCAAGGAAGTAATTTCCTAAAACCACACAAAATACAAGTGGCATAATCTGTCTTCTGATGATTCCAAAAAGTGTGGAGCCTGGGCATGGGTTTAGGTAGGGCACATGGTTATTATCATTACTCCTGATATCTGAAGATGCTCATGGCCTCTGTGATAGAATTATTTGCTCAGTGTTGGGAGTGGGGAGAAGAAAGAAGAGTGAAATAAAAGCACCGGTATCTGTTTGGTGAATGCCTGACTGATGTAAAATGTTTTTGTGTTTTGTGACTCACTTGTATGCCTTCCAAAGTACATGACACCTTTGTTCAAAAAACAGGCATTATCTCACACACAAAAAAATGGAAATGGTCATCCAAGCCGTTTGCAAGAGAGCATGACCACAGGTATGGCCTTTGAAGCATGCCATGGGTTGAAATTAATTTAACATGGAGGATACCAGGACTTATCATATCAGAAGGTTTATATCAAAGCTATTGAAATAATATATGTTATTTTCTAATATAATTGACACTACAAAATGAGGTCAGAAGATTAACTATTATAATTTTCCCCTTAAAATCTATTTTTATATGACTCATGAATAGAAAATATCTTCTGGCTATACTATATAATCTAGAAATGACTGCATGGACCTTTAAAGTGTGGATAGTACAATTATTTTGATAGTAGAATTTTATACTTACAGATTTACTGTGTCTTAATGGATTAAAGTAATTTGTAATTACTTAAGAATGTCTTGAGAGGTAAATAAGTCAGTGATTATGAACTGTCTTCTATGAATTTGACCCTTGCCATAAGGGAGTGACCCAAGTAAAGGCCTAGCAACATATCTCTATCATACATAGGACAGAGTTCATAAACTGATCTTAGGATATGAATAAGAAAAATATTGAAATGCCTACTTAGTTCCCTATATCATAGTGAGGATTTTTAAAAAGAATTTGTTTAGTGCACAATAGTTATAAATGAGGTCCTTTTCTCCCCTACCCCCAAATAGGTTTACAATTATAGTTTGCTGGCAGGGCAAACTCTAATGGAATCAGAACATTTAAATATGATATGCTTCACTTGTTGATGAAACTGATTAATTCCAAATGTTATTTTTGGTTTTGCAGACATCACTGATGAGTAATTTGGAAGGAAAAACATTTGAGTCTGAATGTTCTAGAAATGCTGAGATGTTTTTAATATACCAAAATGTAAACCCCAGTTATTATGCATTTAAATTACACTCTGGGTAAAAAAAAAAGTTTAGTTCTTCTCCAAGATGTTTTTCAGGTTTCCAAGTAATTGTAATATGCAGAATGGATAGCACAACTGGAGGGAGTAGTTCAACGTGATTAAAATATGCAGAGCAACAGGTCTACCAAAAAGAAGCTTTTATTTTTAACATGAAGAGAGATGAGATTTCCCAGATATATAAGGGATAATGAGATAGATTACAGATTCTAACTATCCAAATGTCATTTCAATCAACAACAACAATATTTATGTAATAAATTAAACCAAGCTAACCTTATAGGTTAACTTTAGGATACAGTGTTGAAAAACTCTTGGAGAATATCTTCTTACTTAGGCAACTCCTACTGGTACGTGGTTGAAGGGTAAGCGGACAAAGAAAGGAGGAAAGTTCATATTAATTTAATTAATTAATTAAATTCAGATTAATAACAAAATTTTTTGAAAGTTTGTATCCCTTTCAAATGGAAAAAAAGTGGTTCCTATTTTTTATATTTTACATAAAGAGAAAGAAAAAAAATTCTTAATATTATCAGTTTCACAGGTATAAAGAAAGAGCTCATCCTCAAGGTAAAAGCTTTACTGGAAATGTCTTTAACTGAAAACGTTTTAAATGAGATTTAAATGGAACAAATCAGTTTTAGGTTTAGGTTTCAACATACATTTCAATCTGAAGCAGTTTGCAAAATCCAACTACACATATAAGCAACACATTTCATTTATCTACCTAATATAAGAATAACATGCTGTCTGTACCTTCACAATGCCCACCAGCCAATCAGGAGTGAGTATGCAAATTAACCCAACAAAGATGGCATGTTAATTTGCATACACAGGTGCCAAGCTGCTGGGGGCGGGAGAGGATGCTTATATCATTGCCATGGCGACCATGCAAGTATTCCCCACCACCCTAGCCACTCTAGGCCTCTCGGCAGCATGGGAAGGCAGAAAGGCAGCTCCAGGCTGCAGCAGAAATCAGGTCCAGCCAGAGCAAATGTGCTGCCAGCAGCCAGGGGAAGGAAGGCCCATTCTTGCACAAATCTTTGTGCATTGGGCTTCTAGTTTTAGATAAGCATGTTCTTTTGGAAAGGAATTATTGTTTTTTAGTGGAAAAATAGCACCAATTTTTACTTAGCATTTTATTTGCCTGTCATTATACCCTAAGTCCTTGTTTTATTATTTTCAGCTCGATTAAATAATTAACTTTATTTAAATTCCGTATGTTAGTGACCAGTCCCTGTCTCTCTCCAAAATCTCCCCTCTATCTATTAAGGGTCTTTTTGGTTGAAATTATATAAACTCAACAGCCAGTTAACTAAATGCATTTTTCACTCCTCAGCTCTTGTTTTGACTAAATAGAAAAGCAGCTAACATTTATTTGTTTTCCTTTTCTGTTTCTCTTTGATAAAATCATTAAAATAATATTTTAACTGGAGATTGGATGAAAATGCCTTATTTATAACTATTGTGCACTAAAATCTCTTTGTTTTGTGTCAATAAAGATATAGGTTGCATAAATGTCAACATGAAGATAATTTGAAGTTTTATTTCAAAATATTGATGTATGGAGATTGGAGAAAATAAATGATGTATGGAGAAAATAAATGAAGTATCTCCCATGATAGATGAAAATCTTGAACAAGACCTTAAATTTCTGATCTTTTTCAGTTATAAACATTAGCACTGGGTACATTGATATTGGTCAGACTATTCTCAAATAACAGATACTTTCCTCCTAATTTTCCAGTGATATGTCCAATGAAAGATCGTGTATTGCATCTCAGGAGGAACCAAGCACCAGAAGTCCATTTGGTTTGGTGCAAATCCAAGCCAATAAACTAGAAAAAAAAAATGCTCTACACTTGCTTTAGGTCTCCAGTGTTTTACCATTGTTTGAAACATTTAAACATTTTGTCACATATTTAAATTTCTGATGGGCCATTGAGTCATCAATTCTTTGTAGTATGTCATCCACTGTTTGTAAATTATCTTTGATCCACACAAACTTGGAACAAATAGCCACATGTGTAGGGGATTTAGAGGAGGTTCTCATTTTTTTTTTGTTGTAGAAACTACTGCTTCTGTCTCACTTTATTCACTTGATTTAACACTTCAAAACCTGAATTTTTTCCCTGTTCATGGTTTTCCTGTCTGTTTTGTACATCTAGCACGTAACATGTCATGTCTTAAATTGTGATTTAATATCAGATCAGGGCATAATGTTCCATGAACAATAAAATGATTATGTTATAGCCAAAACCGGTTTGGCTCAGTGGATAGAGCGTCGGCCTGCAGACTGGAAGGTCCCAGGTTCGATTCCGGTCAGGGGCATGTACTTTGTCTGCGGGCACAATCCCGGTAGGGAGTGTGCAAGAGGCAGCTGATCGGTTTCTCTCTCATCGATGTTTCTGACTTTCTGTCCCTCTCCCTTCCTCTCTGTAAAAAAAAAAAAAAATCAATAAACTATATTTTTTAAATAAAATTATTATGTTATAAAAGTCATTTTTGAAAAAGGATAGCCAGAATAGCAAAAACAAATTTTTAGACTAACAAATTTTTTAGGATAAGAATTTGGTAAACCAGTAGAATAGGAAGAGCAAATTTATTTACTGTCATATAGCAGTGAGGAATATTATAGAATTATGAAATTTAACCTAAAGGTGATTTATTTCAACACCCCTACTTATAGAAAATAAAAACTCCTAGAGTTTGGCGCCTTGCCTAAAATTATGCAAGTGACCAGGGGAGTTATCTATTTATTATTCAACAAATATAAATAATATGTTTACATTTATAAATATATGTTAAATATGGTATAAGATGCAAAGATGAAAAAGATCCAGACTATATTTGATACTCATGAGAAATTTATAGGGCAGTAGAGTAGAAAGACACCTAGAATTAACTATAAAAAGAATATGATTTATATCATAAGAGTAATACAAGTATAAAAAGAATATGATTTATATCATAAGAGTAATACAAGTAATAGGAGTTATGGGATTGGGGACAAAAAGCAAAATTTAGAATTCAAATGTTTTTTTTCCTGGTTTTTCTCTACCCAGACTAAAGTATAAGCTCCATGAAAGCAAGGACCTTTCTCATGCCTGATAAAGTTATTGGAATACAGCAAATGCTCAATGACTGACAAATCAATGTTTTTCCCATATGGTAGTGCTGCTTCTTTATAGTAGCAAATGCATATGTTTTACCTAGAAAGCATTTATTTTCCTCAGAATGATTAGGTTGCTTTCTCGCTGGCTATCATGTGTTTAATGCTACTCTGATTATCTGCCAGAGTATAATATTTGTATTCTACCATATTTAAGAAATAAAGTAAAAAAAAACTCTCATATTTATCTTTCAGCTTAAAGTGTATAGTATGCAAATCATGCGGTCTAAATTATAGAATTAAAAATATGCGCAGAGCAAATGTCATTGTTTCTAACATATTCACAACACGTATAGCACATGTGTCTTGTAACAGGGAAGATAGCTTTTTAAATATAATAACACTTGAAAAAATTTGACCACTTTTCATTGTGAAACTTTTGGCTTCTAAGACATAGATTACAATTTAAACCCTCACATATACATGTTCACAATTAAAGAACCTGGGAAGATTACTAATAAAAAAATAGACATTGTGATATTACCATGCAAAAAAACTAATGCTTTTAAATATAATCATTCTGGTTTACAAGAGAGAAAAGAGCAAAATGAAATAATCATCTCTAGGTCATGCATTTCAGTACAAAAGAATTGGAATTACTTAAAAAGTATGACAACCTGTTTGGGTCTTCATATGTAAAACAAAATGAAGAGAACAAAAATCATGTTTATTTTAGGCACAGGTGCTTGTTCTGGCCAGAATGCTTCAGATAGTTTTCTTTGATTTCTTATTTACTGTTGTACAAACATAATATGATTTTTTAATTTGTTTAGAAATTTTTATGAAAACCATTTACTTTGTCACATTCTTATCGAAGAATGTAAAAAATATTTCTTGGAAGAAAAAATATGTCAAATAGAGTAATACTAATAGTTTCATGTAGTATATTATTTATACTAAGTAAAAATATATAGATAATACCTTATTTTTACTTTTCTTGAATTATATTCAAGTACAGAAATATGTTAAAATTTGGGAGCCATTAGCTAGATTTTATCTCTGAATTATAAAATATGGAATAACATATCATATTATAATCAAATTGAAATTCTGGGCATATCTGATCATTTGATAGAAAATAAATTTTCTTGCATTTGCCTAGAAAGGGGAGAGAACATTAATTTGGATAATTATACATCTCTTTGGTGTTCATATGTTGTGGATTACTTGAATAGCATATAAGTACTTGGGTTTAAATGTGGAAATGTCATATACAAGCATCCATAGAAAACTGACTAAAAACAAAGAAAATGTATTTATTTAATATTGAGGAATTAATACAGATGAAATAACATCTTATTTTTAGAAATGAACATTTAAAATTATTCAGAGAATCTATATTATTAGTACTCCAGCACTTTTTCACAATTTTACTGTTAAAGTAAATAGATTAAATTAAAAAATATATATAATTATACGTAACCATCAAGGTAGTCCTGTGTCATGAAATATACAAGTAATATGACTCATTTTATTCTTTAAAATATTCTAGTTGTAAGATTTTTTAATCACAGTAGATTTAATTAATTGTAAATTATTATTACAATGTGGAAAGAAGTTATAAAGTCTGCCCATGCTGCAAACTGTTAAGAAAAAAAGAAAGAAAGAAAGAAAGAAAGAAAGAAAGAAAGAAAGAAAGAAAGAAAGAAAGAAAGAAGCAGCAGCCATAACCAATGTAGTGCCCAAATAAGTGTTCCTAGTAATTGGATTAAATATTTTAAATTATGCTGGTTTATGACTCAGTATTTAGCCTATGCAATCTAAATATTGTGCAATAAGTAAAAATTGTATGACAAAAACACTTTTAAACTATCCCCATAGGAAGAACTATTTAACATTTTATAGCTTTGTAAATAACAGGGCACAAAATACATCTCCTGGTTATAAAACAAAAGTCTAATAAATGTACCTTTGCATGGCTGACTTGGAAGTCCTTATATATAAGCAATGCATTTTGCAATTTTTTGGTCATTTTCCCCAAGTGCCTTTCAGCTGTAACAATCTGAGTTCAGTTTCCTAAGACGCCCCTCTTTCTCATTTGTCACATCTAAGAGGTTAGAGAGTATGTTTAAACAGATATATTTTCTTTTCGTCTAACCTTGTCTGGAAGATATAGGAAAACTAATTTGCCTTATTTACATATGGCACAATCTATCCAGTATTCAAGGGTTTGTCAGAAACAGGAACCTTGTGCATTTCCATGGTAACCGATGGCATGCTGACAGTATCTGGCTTGTTGCAGCTTCGTCTAGGCAGGCCGGCAATTAATCAGCCATCTACATGCACAAAATTCTTTGTGAGTGAATGGCAGCGCGCCTCTGTAGTGCTGTCTGTGCTTTTACAATTTTGTATTCCTGCCGGGCAAAGTACTTTTTTGTCTCTTCTATTCATTTTCCATAGCTCCCCAAAACGAGCTAGAAAAGAGTACGAGGGGGTGGGGAAAAGGGAAATACATCTACCTGTAATTTCAAAATGACATTATTTCTTCCTAGCATCAAATATGCCAGGGTGTGTTTCTCCCTTTTATTCCATGCCTCATAGTGGGCTTGCCTTTTATTTTTTTCTGAGTTTTCTTGGGTTTGTGCTGCACAGTCCCTTAATCTGTGTCTCAAGGTCCTTTATTGTTGGTGCAAGTAGGACATACCTACTAAAGCAGTTCTATGCATAAATCAAGGCTGGGCCTGTGCCAGGCAGTGCGAAGCCTACACGTCCTTTTACATTCTTTATCTAGGTCCATCCTCTCAGCTCCATGGAATGCACGTTATTCCCATTTTGCAGACTGAGACGCAGCCAATTAAATGACTCAGCCAGCTTTCCATGACAAGTTTGGGATACAGTGCTTCGGTGCTCTTGCCACTGTGCCAGTGCCAATGCTGAGGCAGCGGCAGTACCCCTCTGTGTACAGTCAGGTTTTAGGTACAGGAAGAACTAGTATTTTACTTTACTATTCTGGAGTTTTCTTCCTCAAAAAAAAAAGTACCATTTAACTGATTCATTTGGAAACTTACATTGCCTAGGATCTAAACAAGGAAGGTAACAGTTTGGGCCTTGACTTAGGTGGTTATTAGAAAAATGTGTTTGGGTTTTATCTACAACCCTAACTAATGTTATGTCTGGGAACTTGCTTACCTTCTTTCTCTATAAACGAAGGGAATGGATTCAATTATCTTGGAGGGTCCTCTGAAATGCTATGGTTGTTCAAGTTTTCTGAAACACTACTTTAGAGAGTTGTAGGTGAAAATTAAGCTCCATCATTCATTCAGTCTTTTGTCCTTTCAAAGATGACAGAATGATTTTTATTGAATTGAACTGAATGAAATTCCTTTTCAGAAAGGAAAAAAAGAGAGATTTGACATCTGAGTAGCTGAAATCTACCCGAATCTCATAAGGTCAAGTTCGCTGAAATCAGATTTGCACATTAGCTTTTCCACAAAATCCATACATCAAATATTTGGTGGCTTTGAAACTCAAGTTCAGGCAAAAATATCTAAAGAAAATTACTGTACATTGAGGCCTAGAGATATTAAGTTTTCATAAAGTTTCATGCATTAACAGAAAAGTTTTTGTTGTGAGAGTTTCAGTGAAAAGATTAACATCATTTTATTAGTTTAGGAATTCATACTTAATAGTTTAAATACATATTAGGTGTGACTATCTTTTTTGCTTGTTTTTGTTAATCCTTCCTGAGAATATTTTTTCCATTGATTTTTGGAGAGAGTGGAAGGGAGGGGAGTGAGAAAGCGAGAAAAACATTGACATGAGAGAGACACATTAATTGGTTCCCTCTGACATGTGCCCCAACCAGGGTCCAGGCTGAACCATCAACCCAGGTATTGAACCAGGAATACCCTTGACCAGGAATTGAACCCATGACCTTTTGGTATGCAGTCCAATGCTCTAAACACTGAACCACACCAGCCAAGGCTGTATAACTCATTTTAATATGTTTATTAATTTTATTAAGTTTGTTTCTTCAAAGAAGAATTACTTATACAATTTTCCTTTAAAAATTTTTATATATATGTGACCTCAGTTTGAAAGTAAATCCCATTTCAAAATTACGAAGATAAGGATGCTCTTTCATGCATATATTTTGTCACTATCTCAATTCTGTTTATTTGGTTTGTGAATGACAAAATCTATAGTATGTTTTCTCCAATTTTGTCTTTCTGTAAAATAAGAATTTGAAGTGTGTATACAAAGCTTCTGTTTTCTTCAAACTAATGATTGGCCATCCTTTTGAAAGTACTTTACAACTACAAGGGTTTCATTTATTCTTCCATACTCAGTTTCTCTTGTTTTTCTGCTAACGCTAAGTAAAGCACTCAATAATATCCCATCTAACATTTTAATCCATTTTAAACCATCCAGTTTCCTTCCAGGTTCAATTTAAAAAATAAATGTTTGTCAATGGTATTCCAGAACAGAATTTTGTCAGTCTTACAATTAAGTTCTCCCTCTCCCTCCAGTTTTTTCAATTATGTGTCCCTCTGCTCACCTGACCGGTTGCTATGACATGCACTGATCACCAGGGGGCAGATGCTTAACACAGGAGCTGCTAAGATGCACACTGGCCATTTACAGAGAAAGGGCAGTGCAAACCTGACTTCCCCCAAGTGAAACACAGGCCCCACCACCACCCCAGAGCGATAGCCCACCAAATCACAGCCGACACTGCCATGGCACAAAATACAGCCCACAGCCCAGCCCAGAAATGGTCACTGTGGGCACTAGGTAATGACTTCATGTAGTAATACCCGGCTCCTTCTCTTTAGTGACTGGCCTTAAAGTTTCTTCAGCTCAGGAACACGACTTGCTTTATAGGTAGGTGGGAACATTTACCTTTAACCAAATGTCCGTGAAGCGGTTTCCTGTGTCTCCTCTCATTTGATCGTCACAGAAGTCCTGGAGTAGGTACATAGGAGATTCGGTGGAATCCTATTTTCTTTTCATTAGCCAGAAAATGGAGATTTAAAAATACTAGAAACTTGACCCAACTGTGAAAAAGTAAAAAATGGTGGATCTTGAAAATGACTACAGGTTTTCTCACTGCACAGAATATAGTCAAACACTGCTTCAGTTAAATATTTTACCCTTTGTTCTCCCTGCATGATCTACAATAATAATTTGATTCATGTTGATATTTACTACTGTGTTATTGACAATTACCTGAAAGAGATGTTGTAGTGCTTAACTGGGCTAGAAAAAATTAGGCTAAATCAGAAAGCAGATCTAATTAAGCAAGTTTATTCTATATATACATATATAAGGCTAAGTTGACTCCTGCATGCATGATACATATAAAGCTCTTGCTTGCACCAATCGCACACATATATTTCCATCTGTCATTGTCAATTGTAAATGTGACTGATGCTTCTATTATAGAGAAAACACAAATATCAATATTAAAATTTTCCTTCTAATTAACTTCCTTTCAATGTACATGAATTCGTGCACCAGGCCACCAGGATTTATATAGGAAATTCATCTGTTTTTTAGTATAGCATAGCCCATAGTCTGTGGTCTCTCATTTGTTTGCTGTTTTTGAAAACAAGTCAAAAACCTTTGCTACATGCATAATGTTACATGAGCTTTTGCATGTTCTCCATCAAACTTCTCACTATTTCATATTGTCTTTTACTAAAAAGAGATTCTGTCACATCATTCACTTAGTCATTAATCAAGTATTTTTTGAGCTCCATTACTTGAGGTTTTGTAAATACACCAACACTACCAACACCACCATTCCCAGTAATAAAAATTACTCTTATTGGTAATTAGACTTAATAATTTTGGACTTAATAATTTTGAACTCACATAGAAATAGATTAGTTTATATGCAACTTTATATATAGCTTATCTTCTTATTTCCTAGGCTAAAATTGAGGATAATATCACTTCATTCAGAATTTTGTTAGAATTAAATGAAGTGTGTAAGCCATCTCGCTGATTTCACATACTCAAAATGGTAGAAATATGAGATATATAAGACAGTTAAATTCATAGAAACAAAAAGTAGTGAATTTAAGGTCCTTTGAAGATGAAAAAAAAAAGTTTTTAAACTGGACAGCGGTGATGGATGCACAACATTGTGAGTGTACTAAAAACCACTATCTACACTTTGAGTAAATCTGTTACTTAAAGTATATATCAACAAAACTATTTTTAAAAAACTAACCTTAAAACTTGGAAAATTTGGCACATAATTTACTTCTCTTGCAAAAGTCTTTTGATCTGACCCCACCAGCCACCTGGTCCCTTATGGGGCCTCTTGTTGTTCAATGGGGTAGAGAGTTTCAGTTTTTGAAGATGAGAAAGTGCTGGAGACCTGTTTCACAACATTGTGAATAAACTTAACTCTAATGAACTGTACAATTAAAAATAGTTAATATGGTAAATTTTGTGTTATGTACCTTTAGCACAATAAAATATATAATAACGTACTTGTCTTAATTATGGAAATATTTGAAAATGTTATTAATATTTTTCTTATGATTACCATTAACACTATTTTTATCAGCTTGGTAGTCCTTAACTTATTGCCATATAAAAAATTCTGGATTAGTAGAACTTGATATATATTAGACCATATACAAAAGCAATATTCAGCTACTTTTGATCTGCAAAAAAATGTCAACTTTGTATGATTCAACCTATCCACTTATGAAATGCCCTAATGTAATTAGAATATGGTTTATTGATTTTCTATTATATACATGTATATTTGAATTTGATACAAAAATAGACTTTTTTTAGCTTCTTGGGCTGATTACAAATTATTCTGTTGTATTTGATTTCTGGCTCTTCAATTTTCTGGCTATGTGATCTTTAGCTTTGGTTTCCTTATCTGTTGAATGAAGAAGACAAGTAAAATTGAGGTCAATGGTGTATGAAGTAAATTATGAAAAACACTAAACCTAGGGCCTGGCACATAGTAGGAGCTCAACAAATATGCTTTCTCCCCTAGATAACAAAATATGTGACAGTATTGCATAGTTAATGGCCATAGTTAACTGAGTTAGATGTGAATTCTAGCTACCTATTTTAGGCAGAATACTTCTCACTTGATCTTAGTCTCATTTGAGAAGAGCTGCTTCAAACAGTTATAAGGATTAAGTGTTATCTTAGACATAAAGCACCTTACCTAGGTCTCAGAACACATTAAATGCTAAACAAATTACCCTAACCATGCAGTTACTGTTTGCATGATCCCCCTTTCACCTCCAAGTTGATCTAGAGAAGAGTGCAGTAGGAGAAGACTGTTCTTGTAACTAAAAATACACTCATCTCCTTTCCTCAGAATATTTTCCCTACATTTATTCTTTGTCTCTACCTATCTCCCTGACTCCAGTGTCACCCCTAATTCTATTACACAGGGCAGGATTCACTCACTTTACACCTAAAGCCCTTCGTCATGCTCCCAAATCAAAGCAGACAGTGATTAGAAGAAACACTGAAGTGGGCTCCAGAGACCTGGGTAGGGGTTCTGGCTCTAATAGCCACTAATTTGTGACCTTAGTCAGTTATTGCCTCTCTGAAAAGTTTGGAAGAGATCAGAGTTTTCTAAACTCCAGTTTAGAGCAGTCTAAGATGAAATGAGGAAAATAAGGTCAATATTTTATGTAGCTATAACATTTTGGCTACATTATATTTCTATCTATCTATCTATCTATCTATCTATCTATCTATCTATCTATCATCTATCTAAGCCTAAGCAACCATTATGACAGGTCAACCAGTCACTATGATGTGCACTGACCACCAGGGGGCAGACGCTTAATGCAGGAGCTACCCTCTGGTTGTCAGTGCACGCCCAGGGCCAACTTCCCATGACTCTTACCCCTGACTGGCCAATCTCCTGGCCCCAACCAGTCCAATTGGAACTGGGCGAGACAGCCCCGATCACCAGCCAGGCTGAGGGACCCCACCTGTGCATGAATTCATGCACCAGACTTCTAGTATTTCTATAAAGTTGTACCTGTCTTTGCTTAGGAGATAATGCTCTTCTTCCTTCAGTGTTCCCAAATGCTTATTCATTTATGGAATCACAGATGAATAGATGGTAGGTTTTATGTGACATCCTAACTTGGCAAAATTAAAAGCTGGCAACCTCCATCTATCCCCATAAAAACTGTAAAATCTAAAAATTGGGGGTTAGTTAATTCTAAGGATTTTTCTTGATCTGACACTCAATTATTCAAATTAGAACTCACCAAAATTATGGACCCTTATATGGTTCCTTGGCTTCAGGATTAGAGAAGCAGCCTTCTCATAGTCTTAATGACTTTGCAATTAATTGTTCAGGTTTTACTCCCAGATATATTTGCTTTACTAAAGCAGAAGCATAGACCTCTTTTGTTTTTAAGACTTTTTTAGAGTACTTTTAGGTTTACAACAAAATTACAAGGGTGGTATAGAAGATTTCCCAAATTTCCTTTGAACTCACACATGCATAGCCTTCTCCATTATCATCATTACTTATTAGAAGGGCACATTTATTTTTTGCCAAGGGTGAATTACACTGATACATCATAATCATCAAAGTCCATAGTTTACTCTAGGGTTTACTCTTTACTCTTAGTGTTGTACATTCTATGAATTTGGACAAATATATAATGGCATTTATACTTACATATATCATTAAAATATCACACAGAGCCCTGGTCAGTGTGACTCAATTGGTTGGGCATGTACCAAAAGTTGCTGGTTTGACTTCTATTCAGGACACATGTTGTGGGCTCGATCCCCCATAGGGTCATGTTTCTTTCTTTCTCTCTCAAAATAAATTAAAAATCTTTATATATATGGCATGCAGAGTATTTTTGCTGCACTAAAAACCTACCTTTGGCAACCACTGATCATTGTACTGTCTCCATAGCTTTGCCTTTTCCAGAGTGTTATAATGTTATATAGCTGGAATCATACAGTATGTAACCCTCACTGATTGGCTTTTTTTTTCACTTAGTAATATGCATTTAGGTTTCTTCCCTGTCTTTTCATGGCTTGATAACTCATATCTTTTTTTTTTTAGCACTGTTGTCTATAGGTACCATAGTTTATTTATCCATTTATATACTGGTCATGATTGCTTTTAACTTTTGGCAATTATGAATAAATCTGCTATAAATATCCATGTACAGGTCTTTGTGGACATAAGTTTTCAACTCCTTTGAGTAAATACCCAGGAGCACAATTATTGAATTGTATAGTAAGAATATGTTGAGTTTTGTAAGAAATTGCCACATTGTCTCTTAAAGTGTATGTGCCATTTTGTTATCCCAACTAGAGGCCTGAGGCACAAAATTCGTGCATGGGGTTTGGCCCTTGGAGCCATGGTGGCTTGCCTCAGCCCTTGCAGCCCCGGCTTCATCCAAAAAGTCACCTGGAAGGACATCCGGAAGGATACCAGTCTAATTAGCATATTACACTTTTATTATTATAGATCATCAACAAATGAGCATTCTTATTGCTCCACATCCTCATCAGAATCTGGTCTTGTTAATGTTCTGGATTCTGGCTATTCTAAAAAGAATGTACATATCTTGTTTTAATTTACATTTTCCTGGTGACATATGATGCTGAGTATCTTTTCATATGCTTATTTGCCATCTGTACATCTTATTTGGTGAGTGTCTGTTAAGGTCTTTGGTCTAATTTTAATTGGATTATTTATTTCCTTATTGTTGAGTTTTAAGACGAAGGTTGTATTTTTGTTTTGTTTTGTTTTTTGTTTCATATTTTGGGTAACAGTCCTTTATCAGATGAATCTTTTGCCAATATTTTCTCCCAGTCGGTGGCTTGTCTTCTAATTCTCTTGATGTTGTCTTTCACAAAGCAGAAATTTTTAATTTCAATAAAACCCAGCTTATTACTTCTTTTATGAATTCTGCCTTTGGTATTATGACTAAAAGGCATCATCAGCTCTGGCCAATGTGACTTAGTTGGTTGAGCCTCTTACCATACACCCAGTGGTCACCAGTTCAATTTCTAGTCAGGGCACAGGCCTGGTTCGCAGGCTCAATTCCCAGGAGGGGGCATGCAGGAGGCAGTTGATGGATGTTTGTCTCTCATATCCATGTTTCTTTCCCTCTCCCTTTCTTTCTAAAAATCAATTAAAAACATTTTTTAAAGTCATCACCCAAGATTTTCTCCTATGTTATCTTCTAGAAGTTTTAGTTTTGCATTTTAAATTTAGGTCTGTGAACCATTTTTAATTCACTTTTGTGAATGGTGTAAGGTCTGTGTTTATATGCTTTTTTTATTGCATGTAGATATCATTACCTTTTCCTGAAGTGACTATTTTACTCCATTGCATTGCCTTGGAATATCTATCTTTCCATTTATTTATTCTCCTTTGATTTAATGAATCAGAATTTTATACTTTTCCTTGAACATATTTTGTTAATGGCAAACTTTGAGAAAGATAAACTTTCTTTTTTACAAGTTGGGTTCTTTGAACATCCTATAAGTGTGAGAAATGCGTTAGTTTAGAGAGGGAACACCATTGTCTAAAATTGTGTAAAGAGGAAAAAAAGTATGCATTTTCACTTATTGTATTTTCATTTTCCTCCACCCACTGCATAATAGCAGGAAATTTTCATAGCACTTATGATAAATAAAATTATAGCTTTACAGTTGTATAATTATGGGATTACCTTGGTAGATTTTACATTCCATGAGGGCAAGGATGATATTGGTACATCACTGAGGTATGGCTGGCATGCTCTGCAAATACAAATAAAAATGGCAAGTGCCATAAGAAAGGGAAGGATCTAAAGTTCTATAGCAAGATCAGGGAAAACCTCTTAGGGGAAATAGTAAGTAAACTAGACTTCAATGGTGGCCAATATTGTGGCATACAGATGTGAAAAATTACATGGTGCTCAGTATACTTACAGAATTGAGTACATTTTAATGTATACTAATCCTCTGAAAATTGGTATTCTCTGTATATAAGGTAGATTCTAAGTAATCCTGTAGAAATAGAATTAATTGAATCTACTTATCCCACAGCCAGTGTAGGAAAAGAGGAGTTTTCTCCATATAAAAGGTAGCATAGGAAGGACTGTGAAGTCTTAGCCACTGAAGGATGAAGAGATAAGATTTTTACAAGAGTGCTATCTTGAGTGACCAGGAAACACAAACTCATTATGATCAAGAGACTGAGTGTGAGGAAGATTTAAATAAGCGATAAGAAGCTTTGTTTCCATCTACCTGCAAAGTAATTTATAAAGTAGCCCTATCAGAGACAAATCACAGACATGAGGCAGAGACCCAAGCCAAAAGAGCTTTGGTGTCACCTAGATGTAGGTTTTCCCCTCAGCTCTCTCATGAACTAGCTAGTAATTTGGGACATATTAGGGAGACGTACTAAATCTCAGTTTCCTCAGTAAAATGAAGACAATACTCTGTAGGCTGTCTGTGATAGATAAATGTGTGTGTGTGTGTGTGTGTGTGTGTGTGTGTGTGTGTGTGTGTGTGTGTGCAGGGACTACCACAGAATTTAAAACTCAGGTATTTTGGAAACACTTTTCCCTCTGCCTTTCCTTTGCCTGCTTTAGGTGTTGAGTTTGCCCCTTTGCAGGAAGATACCTGTTCATTGACACCACATAGGTTCTTTGTGTGCATCATTTAAATGAAATGACCACCTAACAAGTAGGATAGTGATACCAAATTAGTTTAATCTACTGAAATCAAGCTTTGAAAATTAAAGCTTGGAATCTTCACTTCTGTAAAATGCTTAAGATAATTTATCCATTTATTCTGCCTTCTCTGTTCTGTTTTCAAACTGAAAGAGAATTAAAAGTCAAGTTTAAAGCTCAGAGGCAGATTCTTTTCTATCAAATTCTCAGTTCCAGTTGATAAATTCAACCAGGTCTTGGAGTGATGGAGTAGATTCTACTGTGGGAGGAGGCAGCTGAAGGACTATGGGAGTTAAATGGAGCAGGGTCCAAACCATTTGTCACTGGGTGCTGAGAAACAGCATGCTACACTGCTTAGACTGCAGGTTTTACAGTCAGAAAAACTCTCCTTGAGCCCCCAGTCTTCTGCTTATTAGCTTGGTGATCCCAAACAGGATTCATCAACTCTCTGAGTCCCCCAGGAAACATCTGACACATCAGCAGTGCTAGCCAGTGTAAATACTCAATATATTTTTGTGGAATAAATAAAGGGTACAGAAAGTGATATCAAGTAGGTTCCATGTATTTGTTCTGTGTACTCTCACAATGTTCCTTAATCCTGTAGACTATATAAAACCAAACTTAGTTATCCTCCACCATTTAGCCAGAAATATGTGTGTGCCTATTACACAATGAAAGCAGCTAGCCTGGAAGGCTGACACATCACTTGTCATCTTTAATGTTCCTTCATCATACAATCCCTCCATGGATTCATATATCACATGTCAGGTAATCTTCTAGAGAAGCTTGACTCTAACCATTTGTTCCAGGGTTTGGATGATGAATGAGATGGGTTAGATCATTTAATTCACTATATGGCACCCACATGTTAAAGCTGAAGGAAAAGAATGTCTGACAAATTGTTTGTTGTCATTAAGGTTTCTTTCCCATATGCCTTAGATGGTTTTCCCCTCCGCCTCATTCATTGTCCAATACACAAAGCCAACTATTATAAGAAAGACAATACTTAATGGATGCTAGACAAATGATAGCCAAAGCTGTCTGGTGCCTTATCCAATATGTGAGAGCCAAATTATAATGTCATTAGATGGGATACTTCAAGATGTTATGAAGTTGTGTTTCCACAATCCTCTTCCTTTATCCTTAGTGTGGGTCTTCCTTGCATTTGTTCCTACTAGAAGCTTCTTTTTTTAATAGAATGGCTGAGGTTAAGTTTTGAATCTTTTGTTATGCCAATTTTTAAATGGGTAATTGACACCCAAAACATATGTCATACAAATATAAACTTTAAAAACTAGAGTCACAGGAGTGTTGAATGTATATACCGTAAGTCTCCACTTACCCTTCTCCAGGGTATACTTTCTTCAGGCACAAAATCTCTTCTTGGACTGTGTGTTCTTGTATCCATTTCATAGCAGGTTCTTGCAACATAGGCACTTAGTTAATAAATGAGAAATTAACAAATAAATGATCATTCAAAGGGCCAGATAGAAGCATAGTGAATGCCTATTAGCATAAAATATTTTGCTAGTAAATTGACAATAGAAAAAATGAGTTGCACTTCTACCACAAGGAAGTTGGAATTCCTTAACATTTTTGTTTGCATCAAACCAATTATCTGGGGTATTCATTTTAAGTCACTTTTAAAAAATCTTCACCCTAGGATATGTTTATTGATTTTAGAGAGAGGAAGGGAAAAAGGAAGAGAGAGAAACAGAAAGACATTGATTGGTTGTCTCCCATATGCACCCCAGCCAGGGACTGAACTGACAAGCTAGGTAGGTGCCCTGACCCAGAATCAAACCTGTGGCCTTTTGGTTTACAGGACAACCCTCCAACCACCTGAGTCACACCAGCCTGGGCCTTGGTTTTTCTTTTGAAATAGCTTCATGAGTTTACTTACCTTTCTCAGACATAAATTCAAAACTCAGGTCTTCTGTCCCACTAGCCACATTTCAAATTCTCAATAGCTTCTTATGGCTAGTGCCTCCCAATTTAGACAGTATATTCTCAGCAATCTAAAGCTGAGTTGCATTTTCAGCTGCAGTGTTGGAATGCAGGGAAGTTTGAGCAGGATGGGATGATAGGGAGATGGACTACAGACAGAAATAGTAAATGAACAACTGTGTCTCAAGGTGGCATAGTTAGGCAATAAGGGCAATAGAGAGACTAAGGAGCAAAAAGAGAAGATGGCTAAGCCCAAAACAAAGCATTAGAAGAGGGAGTCAGAAAAGACTTCAAGAAGGAAATGATGTCTAAATAGAGAGAGGAAGAATGATGAAGAATAATCCAGGGAAGAAAAAGGGTATAATGTGGGAAGGTCTGGGAGGAGGGAAGGGGGAGGCAAAGAAGGGAATGGGCGAGGAAAATTTGGTGAGGCTGAACTGTCAGAATCAGGGCTGAGTCAGAGTGATTAGGCTGAGCAGTAGTCAGGTTACCCAGAGCCCTATGAGCACAGTGGAGAGCCAAAGAAGAGCTGTAGAATGGCATGATCAAATTTACATTTAAAACCATCACTCCAGATGAAATGTGAAAGATGGAAGTAAACAGGACAAGCAGCAATTGGGCTTGGTAAGTGACAATCACAGTAATTTAGGCAAGAGAGGAGGCTGGTCTAAACCAGAGTTTTTTTTAGCAGTGGATGGACTGGAGAGAAATTTAGAAGGCAGAATTTACGGGACTTAGTCATAGATGAGGGGAGGGATAATAGAGTCAAGAATTATGCCCACATTTCTAAATTGGTGGTATTTCTATTTATTGGGTCAGGAGGGAAAGGAGATTGAATAGTTTAGGAATGACAGTTCAGATTTAGGCATTTTATGTTGAGATATCTTTAGGATAAACTAGTAATAGTTTCCTATTGGTGAGTATAGATGCAAGTTTTAAAATGCAGGTGAAAAATCAAATTGAGATGGGATTCTTAGAAATAGCATGTAGAGAGTAACTGAGACTGGTAGTCTGCGAGGACACCCACGGGGACTTCAGAGAAGAGGAAGAAATCAAAGGCCAGGATAAATCCCTGTGGGATGCCAATGATAAGGGACAGGCAGAGGAAGCAAAGTATGCAAAGGAGATGGCTATTCAAACAGGTAGGTAAATAATCAGTAACATAGAGTGTCAAGAAAGTAAAAGGCCAAAATACTTCAAAAACAACAGAGTGGTTAATAGTGTCAGAGGTAACAAGATTGTTGGTGACTTTGTTTTGACCTTGATTGTTGGTGAGACCAATTTCAGGGTGTGGTAGGGACAGAAACCAAAATGTAGTCAGCTGATGGAAAAGTAAGAGTTGAGCCCTGACTAATTTGGCTCAGTGGATAGAGCATCGGCCTATGGACTGAAAGGTCACAGGTTCAATTCTGGTCAAGGGCGTGTACCTTGATTGTGGGACATCCCCAGTAGGAGGTGTGCAGGAGGCAGCTGATCGATGTTTCTCTCTCATCGATGTTTCTGACTCTATCCTTCTCCCTTCCTCTCTGTGAAAAATCATATATATAGAAAGAGTTGCATTCTTTGATTTCTTGCCTAAATTTCTCATCTTAATTTTCAACCAAAATACAATGTAGGAAAGGAGAATATTGTTTCTTATGTAAATGGCCGGAACAACTCATAGTATCACATTTCTGACCTCAGTTTCTGTACTCAAGTATTACAGTCTAGAGTGGTCATTAGCAGTCTTTCTAGGGTAGGGTGTCAAGCCTTTGTTCAGTCATTCTCTTCTGAAAAAACCAGTTGGGGACTTTTCAAGGACTGGTAGTGATCTAGGTTCTTGGAAACACCAGACTTGGAATGGAGAGTAGAAATGCACAATAGAGAAATTCACAGTACTTTCCCCTCTCCCTGCATTTCCTCCTTCCCTCTTTTGTTCCCTCCTTTTATTTTTCTTTATAAAATCCCCTGTTAAAATGCAAGTTCTTTGAAAGTTTTTAGAATCTCAATTAAAGATTGAGTTTTATTAGAGTGATTGGGAAATGGACTACAGACTGAGGGAGGAAAGGGGCAAAGTCAGAAGCAAATGGGTATAAAACATGACTCTTGTTTACCTCATTTTTACTTAATGTTGTTTGCCTATCAGCTTCACTGTTATACCAGTCATACTCATTGAATGTTCTATGAGAGCCATTTCTGTTACATACTCAATTACCCCTATTGCCCTAGTCTGGAATGCATAGGTGGATGGACACATTTTGAGGGCCATTCCTAAAGAAACACTATGTAATGATCATCTTTTTAAAATTATAATTCATCCTGAAGTGGGAATGCAGACTGGTGCAGCCACTGTGGAGAACAGTATGGAATTTCCTCAAAAACCTAAAAATGGAACTCCCCCCCCCGCCCCCCCCCCAAATAAAAATGGAATTCCCATTTGACCCAGTGAACCCACTTCTAGGAATATATCCCAAGAAACTAGAAAAATAAATCAGAAAGGATATATGCACCCCTATGTTCATAACAGCACAATTCACCATAGCTAAGATTTGGAAACAGCTTAAGTGCCCAGCAGCAGATGAGTGGATTAAAAAACTGTGGTACATCTACACAATGGAATACTATGCTGTAGTAAAAAAGGAGTTCCTACCATTTGCAACAACATCGATGGGGATGGAAACTATTATGCTAAGTGAAATAAGCCAGGCAGAGAAAGAAAAATATCATATGACCTCACTCATTTGAGGAATATAATGAACTGAGAAACATCAATCAGAAAGTCATACCTCAGGGAAGATAGGGGAGGGTGTAGATAAGGTGGAGAGATCAACCAAGAGACCTATGTGCATACATATGAGCTTAATCAATAGACACAGATGACAGGGGGTGGGACATAAGTGGCTGGTAGGGAGTTATGGGGGAATAAGAACACATATCTAAAAAATAAAAATTAAAAAAATTATAAGAAAAAAAATTTATATGATGGACGGATGGATGGATAATGGATGATGAGAAACATGGAAGGAAAGAGGGAAGGGAGAGAGGGATTCAGAAGAGGCCTTGTGATTATTATTGTTGTTGACTGCCTTGTTTTAACATTAGAACATATTACATGCCATTCGTTACATTGATCGTGGAGAAAGCACAGGTCTTAGAATAAGATAACTATTACTTTCTGGCTTGTATTTTTAGGGAATTCGTTTTCCTTTTCTGAGTCTCATCTCATCTGTCGAGTGGTGTTATACCACACACATATTATAGGGATGTAATAAGCATAATCAGTTTTTTCTGTAAAAGATCATGTATGTAAATTGTGATGTATAGTACATACATTAGTTCGTATTTCAAATATGACTGGCATTTATCTTTCTGGAAGGATGATTGCCTGGATGTAACCTAGTATGAACAAATATGAGAACTTTTAATGCACTAATAGCTTTAGGCCTCAATCCTGGACAGCTAATTAGTGCTTATTAGTGCCCATGTAGTATGTCCTAACTGGCTCTTTTGAGCATTTGTTTGCTATGATACTCTTTGCAAACTGTTTTTGGTTATTTTCCTAAAAAAAAGTGCCCACTTTTTCTCTTGCAAGCTCTTTCTCCATGCTTAGCTCTTCCATTTTATAAAATAAATAATCTCACCCACTCCCACCCACTGGCATACTTTTAATCGCAGCTAATACTTGAGCATAGTTTTATGCTTCTACTTACTCTCCAGAACACTAGGACAAACCTACTCTGAGTGCTAATTAGGACCAACTTGAACATATGTGAGCAGCCCTTTAACTGTTCTCTTTGTAACAGTTCCAGCTAGTCCTTTTAAATGAACTTCACAAAAGAACTCAAATTAATTTGCTTCTCAATGTCCTATGGTTCAGACATTGGATTTTTTCCCCCCATAGTGACTTCTGGTTAGCAATCAAAGGGCTGCTTTCCTACATTATGATTTTAACTCTGTGTTCTGGGAATGGAAAGATTCAGACATTTCTTCAAAATCTACAATTATTTTTTGTCTTTACATTCTCAACTTCCCCCAAATGTTTCCCCTTTCCATTGAAGCTGCCTCCTGTTCTGTGTAGGTTATCCTCATATTTCTCCTGAAGAGTCTTACCAGAAAGTCTAAGACAGGAACACTTCTGTGGAAATTAAAATGCCCATACGAGTCAGGAACAGCTGTATTATCTGTGAGTCCCAGCGCAAAAGGAAAATGCAGGGATCTTTGTTTATAAAAAATTATTTAGAATTTCAAGGCAGAAGCAGCAGAAAAGGGCCCTAGGCAATGGACAAGGTCTCACACTCTGAGATCTGTATACAATCATTGTGGGGTGATACAAATTGACAGTCTTGTTCCCTTTGCAGATTAACCATGGACTTCACATTTAAAAAATACCTGCCTCTCATCATCTCTCATAGGTTCCTATTAGATATGAAGCTCTTAATCTATTTGGCAATTTTCGACAACTAAGTTATTTACTTTTATGTAAATTTTCTGACACCCCCCACCCCCATTTCAGTCAATGCTTACCTTAGCTTTGTTTTCATTTTCTTTATAATTCTTTTTATTGAATTTATAGTCCTACCTTAGCTTGAAGATTAATTGGGCCATTTCAGGGAAGTTGAATTCTCAAATACTCATACTTGAATGATGGCATTGAACCACAAATTGCATTTACTGCAATTTCATTTGTTAACACAAGTACATTTGTAATGTTGAAAGCTTTTAAAATCTAAAAACACTAGAAAGGTACAAACATAAAAGAGTGTGCAGTCTAGTAAAACCCTGGAAGTATTTTATGCATGTTTGGGGGCAACCTATGGTATTGCCGTTTATTGTAAAATATATTTAATGTTCGATATGATGGCATCATTGCAGTGCCTTGTGTTCTTGCATGCATATTTTCAGACCTTCTCCTCCTCCATCTGGGCTAGCCACCACTTAGCCCTGCAGGAAGCTGAGTTTCCATGCTTATCTGCTCATCTAGGGGAGAGCAAGTGGTGTTGATTTGGCTGTATGTGGCCAATTATGTTGACCTTTATGATAGATCAAGCTGTGGCGGGACCAGGAAGCCCAGGCTCCCTCCCATTTACATCTTCGAGGGAGCATAGCACATTGCCATCGTGTCAGTTTGGGGTCATGTATTTCACTCCCCAGCAACGCACATCTTGAAATACTGTGATTAGCATCCCTAATTCCTAAAAATTGACTTGCCTTGTTAAAACCAGAGAACTGTCGCCTAAAATACTTCACCTACTGTTCAAAAGGGTATTATTTTAGTGCCCTGGGGACAGGAAAAGTTTTTAACCCACCAGTGCAGGGATTAGTTTTATTTTAAAGTATTTGAAGTGTTTTAGATAACTTGGCTAAGAATGATCCAAGTTCAGTGGCCTCCCAAAAGTCTTTTAAAATGTGCTCTGAGTCCTTATCTGGCAACAATGTGTGAAAATGCCTACATTCTGTATATATTTGGACATCAATATCTATCTTCTTGATATCACAGAAAAATTAAAGCACCTTGTGCACCCATTAAACACAGAGGGTAATTTCCTTGGATAAAGAGCTTTCTCTTTGAGTAGGGATTTCTGACTAGAATTAATCATATGTCTAGTGAGAAGCAAGTGCACTTTTCCTTGTTTTTTATATCTCTGTCCACTAAGCAAATAAATTAATTGGGGTATTCATAATTGCTTGTATAATTTTAGAGAGATGCATAATTTTGTGATTCACGTAGAGTCATATCAAGGTTAAATCTCCAAGAGACTAAAAGAGCATCATCTCTTCAAGTAATCTCTGTTCATCAGCTTCTTGAACCATTGACTGGCTTATCCAGTCAGATTACTTTATGGGTTTAGACTCATAGGTGCTAATCAGAGTCAAATGGCTAGTGTGAATAGACTGTGTGTGTTTATAATAACCGAATTGGCTATTCCATTCTTTTAGCAGAGTTGACTAAAATAACCGTACTTTACGTGGTAATTCAGAGTTGGTGTATTTTCTATTTTGTTTCTGTTTATGTACAATGAAATCAAGAACATATAAAGAAAATATGTATGTTCGCTTTTTTTATAGTATAAGCTTTTACTTTGTTCTATATTTTATTTTATTTTTTTAAACTTTATTGTTCAGTTTATTAATTACATTGTTCCACCCTTTTCTCCCCCTATAGCTCCCCTCTACCTGGTATTCATCCCACCCTCCACACTCACCTCCCCCCTAACTGTCCTCTCCCATAGTTGCATGATTTTTGTCCAGTGTCTTGTTGCACTTCCCACACCCCTTTTCTCCCCAAGAATTGTCAGTCCATTCCCTCTCTATGTCCATGATTCTGTTACATTCACCAGTTTATCCTGTTCATCAGATTATTAATTCACTTGATTTTTAGATTCATTTGTTGATAGATGTGTATTTGTTTATACACATAATTTATATTTTTACCTTTTTCTTCTTTCTCTTCTTAAAGAATATCTTTCAGCATTTCATATAATATTGGTTTGGTGATGATGAACTCCTTTAGCTTTTTCTTATTTGCGAAGCACTTTAACTGACCTTCAATTCTGAATGATAGCTTTGCTGGATAGAGTAATCTTGGTTGTAGATTCTTGCTGTTCATCACTTTGAATATTTCTTGCCACTCCCGTCTGGCCTGCATCGTTTCTGTTGAGAAATCCACTGACAATCGTATGGGTGCTCCCTTATAGGTAACTAACTGTTTTTCTCTTGCTGATTTTAATATTCTCTCTTTATATTTTGCTCTTGGCATTCTAATTATGATCTGTCTTGGTGTGGTCCTCTTTAGATTCCTATATTTTGGGGTTCTGTGCACTTCTTAGACTTTTAAGTCAGTTTCTTTCACCAGGTGGGGGAAGTTTTCAGTCACTATTTCTTCAAGTAGGTTTTCATTGCCTTGTTCTCTCTCTTTTTCTGGCACCCCCATAATTTGGATGTTGGTATGCTTGAGGTTATCCCAGAGGCCCCTTACACTATCTTCAATTATTTGATTCTTTTGTCTTCTTGCTTTTCCAGCTGAGTGGATTTTGCTTCTTTGTATTTCAAATCTTTGACTTGGTTCTTGTGGCCCTCTGGACTGCTTTTAGGACTTTGTGTAATATTTTTTATTTCAGTCAGTGTATGCTTAAATTCTAGTTGGTCCTTTTTCATATCCTCTTAGGTCTTGTTCATTTCCTCATAGGTCTTGTTCATTTCCATGTAGTTCTCATTAAGTTCATCGGCCTTTTCTAGGAGCCTCTTGAAAAAACTTATTACTGTGGTTTTGAACTCTATGTCTAGTCATCTTTTTTCCTCCATTTCTTTCACACCTGATTTCTTTCCATTTCTCTGCATTGTGGCTTCTTTCCTGAGTTGGTCCATTAGCTTTGTGTGGTAGATGTTCTCTAAGGGACAGTGGCTCAGCCTCCCCAATTACCTGAGGTGGATACTCTTACTGCAATCCTTTATGGGTTGTACAGTATTGTTGAAGTTAAGCCCAGCTTATTGTTGTTAGCACTAGGAGGGTTTGAACTCCAGGCCAATTGGGTGTGAAGGTAAGCTGTGTTCAGTTTGGATGGGCAGAGTCTCCAGGCTGAGCAGGCAGCATCAGCTTCACCCTATACGGCATGCGGGTCTCTGTGCCGTATGGTAATGGCTGCAGGCACCTCTGAGAGAAAGCCGCGGCCGGTCTCCACCCATTGCCAGACAACTCTGCCTCTCCCCAAATGAGTCTGCACACCCAAAGTCTTGCCCAGGGTTGTAAAACAAAGCAGTCCGGTGGTCTCCCGAACGAGGGAGCAAGTCACAAGTCCTCTCTGCGTGGTTGTGCACTTCTGTCCTCAAATTTACGTGCAAACTGCTGTTCCAAGTTTACGCGCACTCTCCTCAAACTCGCAGACCTCTGCTGTACCCGCCCGGGTTTTAGGGTGCCTTCCCTGGACCTCGGACCTCGCCTGCAACTGGGAAATCAGTACAGTGGGATGCCTCCACCCTCCCCATTAGAGAAAACCAGCCATATTTGCTGCCGCTCACCCTTTACCACTCGCACAAGCACGGCTCCAAACCTCTCTCCACGCGTATCTTCAAGGCTGTGCTCCGCCGCTCCTCTGAGTCACAGTGTCCTATCTTTACTTTTATTTGTGGAATTTTCTCACTCAGCCAGCTTTCCGGTGATTCTGGATGATGTTTGTTTTGTTGTTAAGTTGTAGTTTTGGAATTGTTGTATGGGGCAGCAAAATAGGTGTTTACCTATGCCGCCATCTTGGTTCCTCCCCTGTATGTTCACTCTTCTTCATGGTTCTTTACTTGGATAGCAATTAACGACATACTGTCCCCTCAGTAAAAACAGCACTGATTAGAGCTGGTATCAGAGAGCTTCCATCCTCCTTCCCAACAGTGACTCCCCTTCTTAAGTCTCATTTTTTTCAGAGTGAGAAACAGAGACATGGAGGAGAGAAATCTATATTAATATGTTAAACAGATTATTCAAGTGGCCATTTTACTTCTGTGATTTTTCTAAGATATTCTCTGATGCACCTTATTATTGGTTACTCACAGAGCAGCTGCGTGGGTATTCAACCTAATCCAACAGAGGCATTCTACCAATCATTACTTGAATGCCAGGCTACTGTTTTTCTGTTTATACCTGCAACTCTTCACCATTTCATGTGAAATAGATGATATAGTTAAGAAGTCAGGTGTCATGATTTTAGCACATTCAAGTAATAGGTTACTAGTCTTTATAGACATGTTGGTTAGAGAAGAGTGATACATTAGAGAAAGCTGTGTACTTTGAGAAGCAATTATTATGGATCCATTACCTGGGGTTTGATTGAAGAAGAAAGCTTTCAATAATACCCTGGACTATCAACAAAGAACATAGCAGCAAAGTCAAAGGCCCTGGTAGCTCACTGCATAAAATAAGTAATAATTATTTTTGTAATTATTTCAGCTTCAGGACTGTTGATGTTGTAGACTGGATGATTCTTTGTTGTGAAAAGCTGGTCTGTGTATTATGGGTTAGCAGCATCCCTGGCATAGTCCACCCTCTCCCAATTGAAACAACTAAAAATGTTTTCAGACTTTGCCAAATGTCTTCCTAGAAACAAAACTGCCTTCATTTGAGAACCACTGGGATAGAGTTCGCCAATATTAAAACATTTGGATCTCCTCAACAACTCTGATAGGGGTTTTTTAATCCTTATTTTACAAAAAGGAAACTGAGACTCGGGAAAGTAAAAGGACCTATGTAATGTCTCACAAGTAGTATATGATGGAGATAGAATTCAAACACAGACAGGACTTCTAAAGCCATGCCATGTGTCCTTTTTATTACACCAGTAAAGGAAGATATTGTATCATTTGACTCTGACTACCTTCACTTTTTTGCTTCTTCCATTATTTGTGTTTCCTGAGCTTTACATTAATAGAATTGAACCAAAACAATTCTCAGTGTACTGAGAGGCACTTAACGTTCAGTCTTTTAGTAAGACATCACTTTCTTATTTGGTCTTTAGTTCCAATAGCCCCAATATTTGATATGTCTACAAGATTAAATCAGGTCACTGTTCGGAGCTGTATAATTTTTCTAAGAAGTCATCTTAGATTCCAGGAAAATGAAGGAATATTTTTATTTCAGTAAGGCTATAGGTTCATAATATGTTGTTGAATGAGAAAAGAAGTACACCAAAGAGTTAATGATACTTTTAGCATATTGAGAGCATGAAATATTTTTATTGTCTTTTCTATCTTTTATATGTCCTCATTTCCTACAGTGAAAATGTATGATCAACAAAAATGCTACAAAAAATAAATATTAATAAACGAATGTGCTAAGAGGCACCTGAGGCCATATTTAGCTGGGAAGAGTATTGAGCATGAGTTAGAAAAGCAAGAATCAGAGCAGTCCCTCTGCTCCGCCCCCCCCCCCCAAGGACTTGGTGGTCTCTCTCAGGGCTGGGAGGAAAGCCTGCAGATAACAGGGAGCCTGGGAGGCCCAGCCCACACACCAAAGATCACATCAGCCTTAATTGGATATCTGGATTCAAATTTAAAGAAAATTAGTCTGCTGATTCTCCTGGTCACCCTCATTAAAGCCCTGCACCTAAAATTGTCCATTACCAGGTGAGATGAAAGTGTTTATCCTTGTTTCTTTGACACATACCTTCCTGAGCTGTACTTAAATCATGTACAGGTTAACTCCATCAGATTCTGTATACTTATAATCATTATATTTTGAATAAAAAGTAAATAATAAAGATTTTCTTCAAAAACATGAGAACTTATTTAAGTGGAAAGCCTTACAAATATGCAAAAGTTACATTACACTTAGGTCTACATTTAATGAATACTTTTTAAATAAAAGTTTATGGCTTTCATTAAAAAACCCACTAGATTTATGGTCATCAGCAGGAAAAAAAAAGTTTATTGGGTGGTGGACACATGGTGCTATATACAGATTTTATAACTTAGAGATCCACACATGAAATCTATATGTTCATGTTGACCAATGTCTCCCCAATGAAATTTAATTTTAAGTAAATAAATCAAACACACCATTTGAAGGTTTGTGTTAACATATCCTGTGAAATTGTAAACTCTTTGAGCTCAAGGTATATTTTTTCCTTTGTAAATCTTATTTTTCTAATTACAAAAAGTAATATTTGTTTAAGCACTTTTGGAAATATATGTAAAAATAAGTTAAAAATTATTAGCATTTCCTCAACCCAGATATACTGTTGTAAATATTATAGAATATATTCTTTCAGATTTTTTCTATACACATGTATTCTACACTTTTAAAAACAGTATCATGTTATTACTAATTGTTTGTAACCTGTATTTTTAACTTAATAACACTTTCAGAAAGTAGTTCTGTGTCATTAAATATTCTTTACAACGTGATTTTTTAAGAGAACACGGTTTCCTTTATTTGGGCATATTATACTTGACTCACCCAGTCCCCTTATTTTCAGACATTAAGGTTGTTTTCAGTTCTACCATTATGAACAAAGTTGTCATAAACATTTCTATATTTCTACATATCCATGGTTATTTCCTTAGGATAAATTCCTGAGAGTGGAATTACTATATTAAACATATAAATGCTAATGCTTTTAATTCATAGTGTAAAATTGCTCTCACGAAAGGTATTATAAATTTGCACTCCCACCAGTAGTATAGAGAACTGATTTCCCAGCACTCTCATCATCACTATTATTTTTTTAAAAGCCAGATTGATAGAAATAAAATAGTATGTCATTATTGTTTGATATGCATTTCATTGACTACTACTGCAGAATATTTTTAAGGTGAACTTTTTGTATGATAATTGGGCACTTACTTATAATTATTTTTTTAGATATTTCCTCTTCTTGCCCTTTGTTCATTTTTTTCTCATGTTAAGCTGTTTCTCAATGATTTACAAGAATTCTTTTTATATTAAGAATATTATAAGAAGGCCCATTCTTATACTTTGTATCTTCTGCAATATCTGGTAAAGAGATAGGCAAATGGTGATATTTCTTTACAGGAGAACTACTGTACATTATTCTGTGATGAAATCAATCATATTTATTCCTTTGGTTAAAATAATGTGGAAATAGCATTATTTCATCATTTGTGATAACTTCAATGTTTCAGAGGATAAAAATAGCCTAAGACCCATAGTAGAAACGTAAAGGAATGAGAGTTACTTAACAACAAGAAAGTGAGGTCAGGGGGTAGTGACAATACATTTTCAAAATTTTATAAGATGAAATCACTAATCTTTGATGAGGTCAGGTTGAAAAGAGAACTTTAAAAATGCTGTAGAAAAGAACACTTTTGCAGAGGAGCGAAGTAAACAATGAGTTGGGTTCTCCTAGGTAATTTCAATCCACCTACTTGGAAGTTTTTAACAAGAGCAAGGAGAGGAGGATAGAGACAGGGTTTCATTCATTTTTTGTCAGCAGTGGCTGGATACTCCTGAGCCCAGTGGAGATGAGGGAGGACATTGGGTCCCTGGCTCAGACCTCATGCTCATCAAAGGCTCTGATAGTCTAACATGTTCAGTCATAGAGAGTCTAATAGGTCAGAGGCCAGGGAACTATAGTACCTGGGACCAAGTCATGCCATGGAATGCACTGCAAATTAACAGTCGTACAAATATATTTTTTTCATATAGACAACCATATACGATTGTATATTGTGTGTGTTTTTAGCACTAATATGTTAGGCATTAGTGCTATAAATATAGCATTTTAAATGCTATACTTTAAATATAAAACAATTTTGGTAATCCTGTATTAAAGCATTTTAACAAATCAGGAGCATCAAATTATATAAGGGCCTGGGCTTTGTCTAGCCTCTGACAGGCATTATCATGGATTAACAAATTGGAAATACTGAAAATCCCCTTACAGGATTTTTCAATTTGCAGATTATTTACCTGGATATGTAATTGAGCAATACTATGACTGACCTGCTAGTTGTGATTATGGGGGCTTCCCAGGGGATCATATTAATACCAAAATTACTTAGTTTTTATTAATCAATTATGAACTGCTTTACTTAGGGGATGTAGGAAGTTAGCAGCAGTGGAAAATCCACTGGGGCTTAAAATTTTTTATTAAATCTTCTGAAAGTTTTCCCCCAAATGTGATTAATAAAATAGTTCTATGACATGATAAGAAAGCAAAATACACCATTTGTAATTCTAAAATTACATGTAACTTAACTCCAAGAGCAGTAATAATTAGAATAGCAAGAGGTACCAAGATAAGACGAATTAAATCCTTTGGGCATCTTGTGGTTATTTTGGAGAAATCATTACCTGCTTTAATCATTCAGATTCTAAGTGCTGGGAATGCACTGGTGATTAGGGGTTTTGTAGATGTGTAATTTGACTCTGGATGTCAACAGGATCACAACACTAGATAGTAAATATTGCTAGTTACTGATAGTACCTGCATAACAAAGTGGGAAAATCTTACAAATTGTGACTTGGACCTGGTCAATATATTTATGCTGATTAAATCCTTTATGAGAGAGAACATCACTGATTTCTCTTTGGGAGTTTATTTAGTTTTCTCTTTCTTATTTTTTTATTATTTTTTAAATTCTTCCCAGAGCAAATGGACTGAGATGTAGAATTCAGACTAGTATTTTTGTTTGCCTGCTTGTTTGCTTGAAAAAGGCTAGTTTTACATATTGGTTAATTTCAATATATTGAGAAATGGTGTGTTGGTGTAGTGATTAACACAAACTTATTAAGTTAACAGTACAACTGCACACTGATTAGACCATCCAAGATACAAACAAAGTAAAGCATAGTACTGAAGCCATAACCAGCTGGTTCAGTTGGTTGGAGCATTATCCCCTCAAAGCCTTATGGATTCCATTCCCAGTCAGGGCACGTACCTATGTAGCAGGTTCAATCCTTGGTCAGGGCACATAGGAGAGGCAACTTGTCTCTCTCTCTCTCTCTCTCTCTCTCTCTCTCTCTCTCTCTCCCTCTCTCTCAAAAAATCAATGAAGACATATCCTTAGGTGAGGATTACATAGATAGATGATAGATAGATAAATAGATGATAGGTAGATAGATAGACAGATAGATAATAGCTAATAAAGCCTAGTGCTAAAGAGAAAGGCAGAAGGATTCATTTATGTAATAGATATGGTTTAAGCCTAGCATGTGCCACACCTGGTGCCAGATACCCTGGATGTACTCTATTACCTTGTTATATGCTAACCACCAGAAGTTGCTAAACTCAAATCTGAGTCTTCACTGGGAATCCACAAAATTCAGGAATTTTGGGTTTTACAACAATTAAGATTAAGTGGATGATCAAAACATTTTTTTCTCATATGTGTCTCCCAAACCTTAAACTTTATCAGGAAAATATTAACTGTGTGGAGAATGAAACTACCTTGAAATAAAACAATATTTTAAAAGCTTTGCTATTTGAAATGCAGATATTATAATTTTGTAGTAGAAAAGTGACTTGTTCTTTACCTCCTAGAAAAATGACCAAAATCGAAACATATGATGATTTATCTTTTAAAGGAGAAAATTTAAACTTTGGATTTATCAGAAATTTGGAGAAATGAAGATGAGGAATGGAGTGATTATATTCAGTTATCTATTCTAGTGGTCATAAACTAGGTACAAATGCAGCAACAACATAAATATTATATAAAACACAGACATGATCTAACCTATCACTTGCATGACTCAGCCTCACTCACCTCGCCTTAATTCAGGCCTGAACAGCCCACAAAACTCTGGCAACCATTCTATCCTGGTTCTCTGCAAATGAGGGTTGTGTTGGGTGGGGTCCCAGGAACCTAAGCTGGTTGGGAACTTACTAGTACTGCCTAGAGATACAATATGTTTCAACCCAGGGGAGTACTGAAAGCAGAGTCCTAGAGAAAGGTAGGTCAGAACCAGAATAAACAGTCCATGCTGGGTCATTTTTCCAAATGGAACTAAAGGTGGAAAGATAGCCAAAGTATAAAGTTAAAGAGACAGAAACAAAGGTTGCTGCTGAATGTGGATGTGGGGGAGATGAGCCTGAAATTCCCGAGTCATCTGTGGACATCTGTTTGGTCTTTTCTTATCTGCTTTCCACAGCTGCTATGGGAGTTCCAGGAGCTTTCAAAGTGATGGCCAGAGGCAAACCACGTTTGTGTGTTGGCTTTTCCAGTCATCTGACAGGAAAAGCTACATACACAGCTAAACCTACATACTTTCCGCATTATCACCAAGCTGATACTACCTTTAATTCAATCTTGAGGCAAGTAAACTCAAGATACTGGCCATATGCTTTCCTTTCTGGAAGGTCCTTACTGTGAGACACCCAGTGGGGAGGCCAATCACAGTTAGTGGTCCTGTGCTGGACCTGGCACTTTCATACCTGAGACTCAAAACGACTGAGTGAATTAACCAAGAAACTGCTAAAACTGAACGAATTCAACCCAGGAAGGCTGTTAAGGGACAGTTGGAAAATTTGAAGAGTCCACAAGAATCGCAGCCTCCAGAACAACCAAAAACTATTTCTCTGCATTTCCAAACCTACTTGACTCTAGAGCTGAGGCTTTTTCTATCATGCATGAACACTCAAGTGAGAACACAGACACAGAAATTCTGCTAGAAAGAGTCCCTGCATACTTATTGCTATCTCCACTTCTACCATCACCACCAAGTTCATAGGGGCACACATCCCAAGGATAGTTTGTATAGAGAGGTAATCCATCTGAAAACAAAAGTTCCTTCTGGAAGTTTCCATTGCTGGAAAGTTCTCTACTTTGTGATGAAAACCGAGGAAGTCAATGCTCCAGAATTCAAATCCTCCTTGTTCTATTAGGACATAAGAGGCTGGATATGGTATAAATGAGAGAGAGAGAAAAGAAAAAGGAATATTTTTATACTTGCATTTGTTTAATTTCTCAGTATTAATAGACTGTATTTTTAGGAGAAGTAAATTAACTGTGTACAATGTTTAAGGAATATTGTATATGTTGGATCAAATGAGGGGAAAAGATAGTTTTGCCAAAGGCAAGTGTTATCAAGGTTCTGAAATTAATTGGATGCTTTAATTGAGGTAGATTACTAGCTAAAGCTTGCTTGAATACAGTAATTCTCCTATTAAATTATCTTTGAATAATTACCTGAAATTTCTCAGCTGCTGGGACTGATGGCTATTTAATTGCACAGTGATGTTGCTATATAATTACTTAACAAGGTGTCCTGTAATAGTTTAATTCCCTTTTTACTGAAAAAAAGTACATGATAAAGTAACTACAAATACCTCTTTCAAAAAAAAATCACTGTAGAGTTTTTCCTTCAGATTATTTAATATTTGAAAGAAAATAAAATTATTTCTAAGTTTATTATTTATAATTCAAATATTGATGGATTTTTTAAAAATAGAGTAGAGCATCTCTAACACATAATACATTAGATAACATTTCAAAGGGTTGGAATTGTTAATTTTAATTTTTCCTTACCGTGAGCACTTCATGTCTCATTATTAAATACCCAAGAAACCATACATTTCTCTTAACCTTTATTGCATATTTTATCTAAGATTTTCAAATTAAATATATGATCATTAAATTAATAATCAAATATTATTGCAATATAGCCCTATATCATATGACAATATGACATAAAATGTAATGAATCACCTGAAATTATTTGACAAACAATCTGCAAAGTAGGTAGTTTTCACCAAGATGTCAATTTATGGAGTATAAATAACAAAAATTATCTGACCCTTATCAGGCTTATCTTATTGACCTCTACAGTAATCTAATCTGATGCTAAAGTCAAAAGCAAAGGACACAATATATTTTGACAATTTGGCCATGTAAAATGTAGTAAAATCTTAGGAAAGCACAGCCTATTAGGATGTTGACTGAAACAACAATTTTTTTTTAATCTTTATTGTTCAGTTTATTAATTACATTGTTCCCTTTTTTTTTTCACCCTATAGTTCCCCTCCACCTGGTACCCATCCCACCCTCCGCCCTCACCCCCCTCCACTGTCCTCTCCCATAGTTGCATGATTTTTGTCCAGTCTCTTACTGCACTTCCCACACCCCCTTTCTCCCCAAGAGTTGTCAGTCCATTCCCTCTCTATGTCCGGGATTCTGTTACATTCACCAGTTTATCCTGTTCATCAGATTATTAATTCACTTGATTTTTAGATTCATTTGTTGATAGATGTGTATTTGTTGTTCCTAATTTACATTTTTATCTTCCTCTTCTTAAAGAATATCTTTCAGCATTTCATATAATATTGGTTTGGTGGTGATGAACTCCTTTAGCTTATTCTTGTCTGCGAAGCACTTTATCTGACCTTCAATTCTGCATGATAGCTTTGCTGGATAGAGTAATCTTGCTTGTAGATTCTTGCTATTCATCACTTTGAATATTTCTTGCCATTCCCATCTGGCCTGCATCGTTTCTGTTGAGAAATCTGCTGACAATCGTATGGGTGCTCCCTTATAGGTAACCATCTGTTTTTCTCTTGCTGCTTTTAATATTCTCTCTTTGTCTTTTGCTCTTGGCATTTTAATTATGATGTGCCTTGGTGTGGTCCTCTTAGGGTTCCTATATATTGGGGTTCGGTACGCTTCTTGGACTCCTAAGTCAATTTCTTTCACCAGGTGTGGGAAGTTTTCGGTCACTATTTCTTCAAATAGTTTTTCATTGTCTTGCTCTCTCTTTTTCTGGCAACCCTATAATTCGGATGTTGGTATGCTTGAGGTTGTCCCAAAGGCCCCTTACACTATCTTCAATTTTTTGGATTCTTTTGGTTTCTTGCTTTTTCAGCTGAGTGGATTTTACTTCTTTGTATTTCAAATCTTGAACTTGGTTCTTGGGGTGCTCCAGAGCACTTTTAGGTCTTTGTATAATATTTTTTATTTCAGTCAGTGTATGCTTAATTTCTGGTTGGTCCTTTTTCATATCCTTGAGAGTCTCCTTTATATCCTTGAGTGTCTCCCTCATTTCCTTGCAGGTCTTGTTCATTCCTTGTAGGACTCATTCATTTCCTTTTCGGTCTCGCTTGTTTCTTATAGGCCTCGACCTTTTGTTGGAGCCTCTTGAAAAACCCTATAACCGTGGTTTTGAATTCCATGTCCAGTCGTTTTTTTTTCCTCCATTTCTTTCACATCTGATTTCTTTCCATGTCTCTGCATGGTGGCTGCTTCCCTAAGTTGGTCAATTAGCTTTGTGTGGTAGACTTCCTACTAGGGACAGTGGCTCAGCCTCCCCAGTTACCTGAGGTGAATATGGGTTGCACAGTCTTGCTGAAGTTAAGCTCAGGTTAATCGTTGTTAGCACTTGGAGGGGTTGACCTCCAGGCCAATTGTCTGTGAAGTTCAGCTGTGCTCAGGTTGGATGGACGGAGTCTCCGGGCCAAGCAGACAGCGTTAGCTCTGCCCTATGCAGCTACAGGGACTCTGTGTTGGTGGCAATGGCTGCCAGCACCTCTGAGAGACAGCCGCTGCCAAGCTCCACCGGCTGCCGGGGAATTCAGACTCTCTTCAAATGAATCTGCACGCCCAGTGTCTCACCCAGGGTCGTAAAACAAAGCAGTCTGACCGTTTCTGGAATGAGAGGGCAAGTCGCAGATCACTCTCTGCGCTGTCATGCAGCCGAGCTGTTCGCACAAGCTGCCTTCTCCACAAGCTGGGAGACTCCTGCAGCACCCGAGCTTTGGCGTGCCCTCCCACTGTCCAGTTTTCACCCCGTGTGATGGTGGGTTCCCTGGACTTCGCCCAGAGCTGGAGAATCAGTCCAGTGGGACGTCTTTGTCTCCCCGTTCAAGAAAACTGGCCGGTTTTCATCCGCCCGCCCTCTCCGCTGGCGCACGCTCCAAACCTCTCTCTGCGCAAATCTTTCAACGCTGTCCGCCACTGCTCCTCCGAGTCACAGTGTCTTCTTTTCACTTTTATTTGTGGAATTTTCACTCGGCGAGCTTTCTGGTGATTCTGGAAGGTGTTTGTTCTTTCGTTAAGTTGTAGTATTAAAATTGCTGAGCATGACGGCAAGATAGGTGTTTTACCTATGCCGCCATCTTGGTTCCTCCTGAAACAACAAATTAACATTGGTGTGTTGCCAATCTGAGCACATTAAATATAGTATCTCCAAAATTGGTCCTAAAGATTTATCATGGTATATAGGACATTAATGCCAGATAACATGTTTGTTAAGCTTAATAATACCAACAATTTGTTGGCAAATACTAGAATTGAAACTTGTTTTGATATATCAAGACAACAGGTTGCATTAGCAAGATAGCATATTCAAGGCAATTCTATTCATAGATAGAGGATAGACAGGAGTGGTCTATTTCCAGTATGGTGGGAACAATACTGAGTCATCATGGAAAATCAGCTAATAGGAGCTTCAAACTAAGCAAACCTAATAGTGTAACACATTGAAATCACCACTCCAAGTATTGGTTGGTACCAAATTGGTGGTAGATACCAAAATCAGCTTCTAAATTTGTTTTAAGTCATAGTATATACATTACATGGGCTAAAAACCAATAAACACTTCAGTATCTCTGAGTTACTTGTCCTGGCTCTAGTATGAACAATTTTATCTTGCTGATGATAAAGTCTTGGATCAGGTGAGACTATGCCATCGAATACCCTACTGATTATTGTGCAAGGAATATAAGAAATGCAGATAATCCATATTTTGATGAAATTATACTCATATGTGAAAGCGGTAAGTGGATTCATTGCCTGAGAAGTACACCACACAGTGAAAGGAACTGTCTGACTTGAGATTTCCTTTTCTGTAAGGAAATGGAATCTAAAACTTGGTCTATAGAAGTAGGTGTAATGAATTTAACAGCTAGTGAAAACTGTACAACCACCACTACATCTTGGAGCTTTTTGAGACTAAAATGGAGTTATAAAATTCTGTTGAATGAAGAAACAGAGCCATGGTGTTTGCTCATTCCAGTCTTTTGTCCCCTTAACATCTCAAAGCCAAAGCCAAACCCAAACAGAAACCTGTTCCTACAGAGTCTGTCAGGAAGAAGGAATGAGGCATGCAAGGTTAGGAGGGAGTGATGATAGGGCAGGAATGGTGGAGATGGAAGTGAGGGAGATGTAAAACACAAGTATTCTTGGTGATCTCCAAAACGTTGCGTACCCCATGATGCCACCCTTTGGTCACCTATGAATACTCCTATTGTAACCCCCATTTTGTGACCCACGACACTCTTATATACTTTAGTTTTGAGGAGAAGGAGCAAGATGATTCTTGCTTTGAACCTGTGAGTACAAAGGAAAGTGGTCAATTTCCCTTTTCTGGGAAACTCTCTCTATAATACAGACACTTAGCCAAGTCTGTGGGATGTGTGTGTGTGTGTGTGTGTGTGTGTGTGTGTGTGTGTGTGTGTGTGTATGCCATACCCTCTAAGTGTGCAGGGCAAGAATGATCAGGTACAAGGTGACTTTCCTGAGACAGTGGGCCTATTAGCACTGTGTACATTCTAGTAATCTGTTTTTCTCTTAAATGATAGTTCTATGGCAACAATATTAAATAGCCTCAGAGGTTTCAGAAATTTCCTGTAGATAATACAATTCCTTATTTCTCTAAGCAGCAACTGTGGATAAATGTCTTTTTTTAATTTAGAAAATATATCATGTGCTTCACCAGGAAATATAGTACCATTACCATTTTTAAAAGGGTCTTAGTTTTGTTTATTTAAAATTGGAGCTCCTGATCACATGATTTAATCATTGGGTGTGGTAGTCTAATACAAGTGTTGTATTTGACTTTAGAAGCAACTATGTTCATTTTTATAAATAGAAATTGGCCTTGAATGAAATGAATAGTCTAATTTATTAAGAATGGGATTCATTTTCTTGTATAGCTTTTCCTCAAATGGAAATATGTATCTCAGAAGTAATTATACAGGAAATCTTCCTCAAATCACATATCCGTTCACCCTTAAAATAAAATGAAACTTCTTCATGTGGTTCCAAAAGGAAGGAAACATCATCTCTGTCTCAATAATGCATCTTCTGCCAAAAGACAAATGTCAAATTAAATAGATGAGACAAAATAGAAATGTCTTTACTGGGAGCAACCTGCTTTGTTCTGTGGGGTGTAGATGTGTGCTTACAGTGGTGTCACTCCCTGATCAGTGACTGAGATCAATTCTGCATTGGGATTCACATTTTCAACCTAAATGAGAGACCACAATGAGGTCAAACTTTGATCAATCTTCCTGCCAACATATCTAGAGTCAAATTTTAAGCCTGATCTGAGCTCACGTTCTTCCTTTATCCCAGCACAAAAGCTTGGAACCACAGCATCACTGAAGCATCCTTGAAATCATTTGTGTTTCACTGGTGATGTGAAATATGGCAATTCTTTCATTCCACAAACTAGATAGGCTCTTTCCCACTGTCATCGAAGGAGAATTGCTTAACCTTTTATGGCCTTATTCTCTCATTGGCTGGCTGACTTAGGGTTTTAAGGAGTAGTTCCCAAACTTTATCCTGCTGAATAGTGACCTGGGAACTTGATGAAAAATGCATCTTCCTAGGCTCCACCACCAGAGATTCTAGTTCATTAAGCAAGTTTGGCACTCATCATCTGCAGGCTTCACAAGCTCTCCTGGTGGTTCATTGTATTCTGATGAGCACAGTGTTTATCAAGGGTGGGGAACCTTTTTTCTGCCAAGGGCCATTTGGATATTTATAACATTTATTCTGGGCCATACAAAACTATCAACTTAAAAATTAGCTTGTTATATTTGGTCAAACATTTAATTAACTCACCCCTAAAACCTTGGCCAGGTCAGACCAAGTGATTGTCCTGAGGAGCCAGATGTTTCCCACCCCTGGTTTAGATGATCGCTGAGGTCCCTTCCAAATTCGAAACTTGGAGTCAATTCATGAAATAAATCCTGGAGCTCAAGGGTCTCCTAAAGATCAAATGGAATTATGTATAAAGTGGTTGCACAATACAGAAGAGGTCAGAGGAGGTCAGATAATAATAATATTAATTGCTAACATTTGTTGATTATTTCCTGAATTTAGGCTATTATGTGTACTAGTACCTTGATCTTCAAACAATATTAGGAGGAAAGTAACGTTATTTTGTCCATTTCGCAGGTACCAAAGCTGAAGCTCATTTAGGTTGTCATTTACTCAAGATTAGACAGAACTTGGGGTAGGCAGACACTTGCTGGGCTGAAACGGACATTCCAGGTGGAGAGAGCAAAAGGAGCAAAAGCCCATATTTGTAAAAGCTCATGAAATTATTCAATAATAGCAAGTGCTCCTGTGGGGGACGGGGGGCAAGTGCCTTTGAGGAACATGTGGAGGGAGCCGGGCAGGAAAGTGAGCAGGAAGATAATTTAGACAAAGATGAAAAGTTATCTAGCCCAGAGTCTAGTTTATAGAGACAATTAGATGTTAAGTAATTTGGGTCCTTTTGCTTTTCTAGTTTTTACTTTTTTTCTTTTCATTATACAAGAAAGGTCAGCTATATTCATAAGCTACATATTTTTTATAAACCAATAATATCTCTACTCATATTATAAATTCATAAATAGAAATGCACATTAGAAGATAAGTACAAAGCCATTATTTTTCACAGATATTGATAGTGCTAAGTGTTGAACAATAGTATTTTCTTGCAATAAATCTTTGTTTAATGAAATATCATTTTGCCATTATAGTATATTAGAAAAATATTTAATGACAGGGAAATGTTCATGATACAGTGTTGCATTTTAAAAGCAAAGTTATTGGAGGGAAACCAAGATGGTGGCATAGGTAAACACCTAAACTGCTGCCTCGCACAACAATTTCAAAACTACAACTAAAAGACAAAATGAAAATCATCTGGAACCACAGGAAGGCTGGCTGAGTGGAAATTCTACAACTAGAAGGAAAGAGAAAAGCACACTGAGATGCAGAGAAGCTTCAGGAGGCAGAAATACTGAGACGTGTGTGTAGAGAGGACCGGCAACTGAGTGCGAGGCTGGCTTTCATAAGAGGGAGGGAGATAAAAGCTCCCAACTGTGCTGAACTCCAGTTCTAGGTGAGCCTCTGGGGACCCAGACTCATTTGGGAAGAAACTGGACTGTCTGGCAGCAGGCAGAACTCGAGGGCGGCTTTCTTTCAGATGTGTTTGGAGTGATTACCAAGAGATACTGAGACACAAGATCCTATTAGAACAGGGCTGATGGGAAACCAATGCTGTCTGGTCCACCCTGAGACTCTGCCCCATCCAAGCTGAGCCCAGAGAAGAGGAAGATAGGTCTCCAGAGTCCAACAGAAACAGCTGAAACCTTATTCCTCCCCTTAATGGTGGTTTGACTTTGGGGAAGTTTTTTAATTTCTCAAGGTTTCATTTTACTCATCTGTTAAATGAAGATTATGATAGTATTTACATCATATAGTCAGGCTCAGGATTCAATGAGATTATTCTTATAAAGCACTTAACACTGTCTACTCGGTAGATAATACTATTAACAACAATAGTAGGATGTTTGCTTTTAGTAAAATTCATCATTAGTTCAGAATCAAATTGTGCTCCATGTATCACTGGTTCTTTGCAATAATAATGGGACTCTATGAAAAAGAAGAAGAGGGTAAAAAAGCAAAGTAAATGTAGGAAACTCTGCTTTAAACAAAATTAAACCAGATTTTTATTATAGAACTCTTCTAATTCCTTAATAGCCAATATTGTTGCTAAAGCTGTAAGGTGGTAATAAGGAATACAAATTCTCCTAATTCATTTCGACATTTATTTTTTTTTTCTGGGATCTATAAATCCTGGGGATTATTTGGGAAACCTTCTACTAGACTAAATCCTGAGTATACCTTAAATTATTCATAAACGTAGAAAATTCTTCTATTAGACATCGGAGGAACCAAGATGGCAGCATAGATAAACACCTATTGTGCTGCCCCACGCAACAATTCCAAAACTACAACATAACAATAAAACAAACATCATCCAGAATCACCGGAAAGCTGGCTGAGTGAAAACTCCACAAATAAAAGTAAAGGTGGGACACTGAGACTCAGAAGAGCAGTGGAGTGCAGCCTTGAAGATACACACGGAGCCAGAGGTATGGAGCCATGGGCACGAGAGGGCTGTATGGCGGGCAGCAACAATCCCAGCTGGATTTCTCCATCAGGGAGGGCAGAGACGTCCCACTGTGCAGATTCCCCAGTGCCAGGCGAGGTCTGAGATCCGGGGTACGTGTGCTGAAAGCTGGGCGCTGCAGAGCTCTCTGAGTCTGAGGAGAGTGCGTGTTGGAACAGCTGTTTGCATGTAAAGTGCACTATAGCACAGACGCGCGACTTGCTCCCTCATTACCGAGACCACCGGACTGCTTTGTTTTACAACCCTGGGCGAGACTTTGGGTGTGCAAACTCATTTGGGGAGCGACAGAGTTGTCTGGCAATGTGGGGGAGAGGCCAGCAGCAGCTTTCTATTGGCAGCCATTACCCGTGCGCCGCATAGGGCGTAGCTGACGTTGACACTGCATGCTCAGCCCAGAGACTCCACCCATCCAACCTGAACAGTTTCCCTTCACAACCAATTGGCCTGGAGGTCAAACCCTCCTAGGGCTAACAACAACAAACTGGGCTTAAATTCAAAAATACTATACAACCCATAAAGGATTGCAGTAAGAGTATCCAACTCAGGTAACTGTGGAGGCTGAGCCACTGTCCCATAGAGGATATCTACCACATAAAGCTAATCGACCAACTCAGGAAAGCAGCCACCGTGCAGAGACATGGAAAGAAATCAGGTGTGAAAGAAATGGAGGAAAAAAAGACGACTAGACATAGAGTTCAAAACCACAGTTATAAGGCTTTTCAAGAGGCTCCTAGAAAAGGCCGATGAACTTAATGAGAACTATGAGGAAATGAACAAGACCAACAAGGAAATGAACAACACCTACGAGGATATGAACGAGACCCTCAAGGATATGAAAAAGGACCAACTAGAAATCAAGCATACACTGACTGAAATAAAAAATATTACACAAAGTCCTAAAAGCAGTCCAGAGGGCCACAAGAACCAAGTCAAAGATTTGAAATACAAAGAAGCAAAATCCACTCAGCCAGAAAAGCAAGAAGCAAAAAGAATCCATATAATTGAAGATAGTCTAAGGGGCTTCTGGGACAACCTCAAGCATGCCAACATCCGAATTATCGGGGTGCCAGAAAAAGAGAGAGAACAAGGCAATGAAAACCTACTTGAAGAAATAGTGACTGAAAACTTCACCCACCTGGTGAAAGAAACTGACTTAAAAGCCAAGAAGTACACAGAACCCCAAAATATAGGAATCTAAAGAGGACCACACCAAGACACATCATAATTAAAATGCCAAGAGCAAAAGATAAAGAGAGAATATTAAAAGCAGCAAGAGAAAAACAGTTAGTTACCTATAAGGGAGCACCCATACGATTGTCAGCGGATTTCTCAACAGAAACGATGCAGGCCAGACGGGAATGGCAAGAAATATTCAAAGTGATGAACAGCAAGAATCTACAACCAAGATTACTCTATCCAGCAAAGCTATCATTCAGAATTGAAGATCAGATAAAGTGCTTCACAGATAAGAAAAAGTTAAAGGAGTTTATCACCACCAAACCAATATTATATGAAATGCTGAAAGATATTCTTTAAGAAGAGGAAGACTAAAAAGGTAAAAATATAAAAATATTAATAAACAAATACACATCTATCAACAAATGAATCTAAAAATCAAGTGAATTAATAATCTGATGAACAAGATAAACTGGTGAATATAAGAGAATCATGGATATAGAGAGGAAATGGACTGACAATACTTGCGGAGAAAAACGATGTGGGAAGTGCAGCAAGAGACTGGACAAAAATCTTGCAACAATCGGAGAGGACAGTGGGGAGAGGGAGGTGAGGGCAGAGGGTGGGATGGGTCCAGGCTAGAGGGGAGCTATAGGGAGATACAAAATGGGGAATAATGTAATTAATAAACTGAACAATAAAGATAAAAAAGAAAATTCTTCTATTAGCAAACTATATACTTTCAGATCAGAGACTTTGTAATAAAGGTAAAAAATGGTATATTCTAACAATTTACATAACATCACATATGGAAGAAAAACTTAAGGCTTTAGGAGAAGTGGGATATGAATCCAATAATATTTTATACTAACTAGAATAGATTTGAATCTCAACACAGAGGTGAAAGGTAGACTTGGGAAAGGGCAAGAGGGGGAGGAAGAAGAAAACCCCACCTGGGAGGCGAGGCCTGCTAGACAGATGCGCGCAGAATGGGCTCCAAGTTATAGAGGAAGCCAGTAACAGTAGGAAATGTCCTTGTAATCCTGGGGAATCAGGGAGGGAAGATCTTGAGGATGCCAAACAGAGGGTCTTGATTTTGCTAGGCATCACCTGTTTACCCTCCACTGTTTCTGTGTAACCAGAGACAGTGTGTGCAGGGGTTTCTGTCTTATACAAGTGCCCTTATCTACAAGTCAATAGAAGCAACACTAGTGAGAGTAAACTTACTGCTTTGTAAGTTACCTTAGAAAACTTTATTGGCTCCCAGGTGATCCCACAGTAGAAATCCGCTGCATGTTCTTTGCAGTGAAATTGGTAGGCAGTGCTAAGTGATGCCCAGAAAGATTTCTTAGGCATCCTAAGGCCAACTCACTACACGAACCTTGAAAAACATTTAATAGTTTTAACCGCCACAATTTGACTCCTCTTAACAACATCTACTTAGTTTTCCAAGTTGAAAATCTTCAAAATATATTTGATTCTTCCCTCTCCCAAACCATACATGCAAAGAGTCACCAAGTATAACTGATTTAAGTCCAATGTAGTACTTTGTTTTGTTGTTAGATTATTAAGTACACTGGAGGCTCAGTGCATGAAATCATGTGGGTGGGGTCTTTATGGCCTAGCCTCCTGCCATCAGGGCCATCTTCTGCCCATTCACCAGGCTGAATGCCGCCACAGCAGGGCTGTCAGGCCGCTGGCATCACCAGCTCACTTCATACAAGTGCCACTGCTGCCACTGCAACCGCCACCACTGCCACTGCTGCTGCTACTGGGCCTTAAGGTGCTAACAGAAGTTGCAGGGCGCACCCACAACCTACCCGCCCCAGAGTGAGCAGCCTTGAGCAGGCAGCGCGTTCCATCAGCAGCTGGCCCAACACATGCACATGAAGGCAAAGTCACCGGCGCCTGCTTTCCCACAGGCCTGGCAGCTGGAGATGAGCTACTGATCCCAATAGCCTGACAGCCAGCCCAGTCCTCCTGGCACCATCTCAATTCCCCTATTCACCATTGCTGATCCATTGGAGCCTGTGGGCTGGGGGCAGGGACCAAGAGAACAGCTGTTTAGCCTGCTCACCAGTTCCCAATCCTGCCCCTCCCCACTCGGGGGCCAGGGGGAGGAGAGGTGGAGGACCAAGAGGTGCTCAATGCACCTCATGATGACTGGTCATTTGGTCATTATGGTCATCATGGACACTGGCTTTATACACACACACACACACACACACACACACATACATACATACATATAGATGCTCATAGAAAAAAAGATGACAGGCAGATAGATAAAACAATCAAGAAGAAAGGGGGAGGGAATCTCTCTTGATGGTACTTTTAATATTTTCCAATATTTTTCAATGATATTTTCCATCAAGTTCAGTATACAGCAATGAATCTGGATTTGGGTTTTATTTTAGTGTGTGTTTTAATATATATGTATATATATATATATATATATATATATATATATATATCCTTAATTCTCTTACTCTCCCTCATTCACCACAATTTTATTTCAGACTTTTCCATGTCTGAAATGAAGTATTATCTGTCTCTAAGGACAGAGGGATAATCAAAACAAACATGAACCCTGTTGTCATGGAGTTTACAAGACACATTTTTCAGTCTTTCCCCTTCTTAAACACAAAGAGTCCCACATTCAAGAGTTCATATTCTTTTGTATCTTGCTTTTTTTCCCTCTTCACACTATGTCTTGGAGATCATTTTATACCAGTTGCCCATTCTTTTTTACATTGTTTACTATTTCCTCGTATTGTTGTACCATAGTATAATCAGCCTCTATCAATGGACATTTAAGGTGTTTTCAATCTTTTGCTGTTGCAAACAGTACCACAATAAACAACCTTATACCTACTAGTATATCATTTCCCACCTGTGGGAGCAGAGCCATAGGACAAATTCCTGGGAGCAGGGCTTGACAGAAATCTTCAAATTGCCTTCCACAACATTTACCAAGGAGCATTCCATCAGCAACTTATAGGAGTGCCCGTTTCCCCAGCACCTTGAAACCCTCTCTTTATTCGCCTCTGAAAACCACTTGGTGGCCTAGGGAAATCCCGCAGCTGATGGAACTAGAGGAGACATAAAGGTAAAAAGGATTCCTTTCTTCTCTGCCCCCCAAGGGACTCTTCTTCATGGGGGGTTGGGTTTATTTTTAAGGTCCTTTTATTCCTTAAAAAGGGACAGAGAAAGAAAACCCTACCATGCTACCATGTAGGTGCCACAAAGAGGAACAGCTTTCTTCCCTGTGTTTTCAACTAAACCAACCACTTAAAAAGATACAGGGCACCCGTCGGGGCTGTTGGACCGGGAGGGGAACACATAGCCGATCCGCAATCAAATGGCACTCGGAAGAGCAATCTGTGCGCTCTTACCCACAGAGCAGCCGGTTTCGGCTGGAAACTATGTGGGGCCCATTTGCCAGCCCTTTTGTGAGGTGGTTGCACTCCCCATCACTCCCCATCGCAGCGGCTGGGGCAGGTTAGGATGGGCACCCATGTTGTACAACAGTCTATCGGAGCTGCCCTTTATGCCTCCCGATTCCTCTCCCCGCTTCCGCCCCTTTGTGTGTAGTTAATGGGGATAAGTGTGAGATGTACTGGAGTGCAATCACATTGTGGTCTTAAAAGGGTCTCTGATGATAGAAAATATGTCAATTTATTATTTCCCTCGGGACAGAGGGAAAAAAGTACAAAGGTTCAATGGATGATGAAGATAATACTTGTGCACTCTATAGCATTTTCCAACAAAAGATTTTAAGGTGATTTTCCTTTAAACATATGTATTTTAGTCTCATTTTGTAGGTGGGGAGACAAGGAGATTTCCTGGTGACTGAAATGGCCCAGTGGTGGGACCCTGCCTGGAGTCAGCATCTCTGTGATCCATCCCAGGCTCTTTTCACTCCCTCTAGTGGAATCTGGCTCTTCACATCAACAGCAAGCACGGTGCCATTGTGCCTGATCTTTTGGGCACCAGAGCCACAGTTGCGTCAAATCTTCAGCCCGGTGGGCTGTGGCTGTGATCCGAGCTATCTCGTGTACCTGCAGCTCCGGTTTCCTTCCATAACAATTAGCCCAGCAGATCCTGGGCTGCTCCCAAACGCAGGAAGCATCCTGGTGGGGCTCAGTGAGGAGGCGGCCGCTTGTTATTTGTCACGCGGGGTCATTCATAATGAATCAACAAAGCGTTGACAATAGTTTTCTTGTAAACTGCACAAACCTTATAAATGGTGTGTGGTCTCCCCTCCCCCATGAATTAGTCCCTTTGTCCTGAAATGTGTGGTTAGCACAGATATTCATTCTGCTGCGCTGGGAGAGTGGCAGAGTCTAGGGAAGCACCCGGAATGTGCAAGACTAGTCGACATTTTCCATTTGGGGTCTTCTGTAATCAGAGCTGAAAACACCGCGTTTGCACCTTGAAAAGCGAGGGACAAAGCATAGGTGGAAAGCACGGCAAACTTTCCCGACTCCCCATTCAATTTTAGAGCATGAATGTGATAGCCACTTCCTCTCTTTTGTGTGTGCAAGGATGTAGGAAAGGAAGACTGGAGAAACAGTTTTTTAAATGCTTCGTGTGACTGCTTGAAATTCATTATATGGTTGCCTGTTTTTAAAAAACTAAATCAGGCGGGCTGAAGTACTTAGAAGGAAACTAATTGCTTTAAGCTTTTCCTCCTCGGTATATGCTACTCTCTGCTGTTATATAATCTTGGGTATTGAGCAACTGAATGAAAGAAACTGTCTCACTTAAAGTAAATGGGCAAACATCATTTGCTGCTGGCATATTTTTTTGGCTCCTGGGGGTGGGGGCAGAGGGGGTAAGAGGGTGGAGAAGGATAATTCATAGTGAAATTTACTATAACTTAAAGTTCATAATAGCAACCTTATTATCAAAGCATGGAAACAAAAATACACAGAATTGAAAATAGCCAACCTAGGTGGAGGAAAGTTTTTGGTGTTGTGGGTTTGTTTGTTTGTTTGTTTGTTTGTTTTAAATCTTGAAATGTTCAAGTATTGCTGCTTGTCTTTATAGAAAGGCAAATTATGATGACATGACTTCTGCCATGTTGTTACCAGCTAGATTGTGTGTTGGAATGTGTATTGATCAAGTGGATGATTGCCACTGAAGCGAGCTGCAATATTCACACTTGATATTGTGTCTAAAACTAGTTACAAAACTATATAACATGTTAAATACCATCTATTTTATTATAGAACTAATGTTGCTTTATTGAATGTGTTTTTTCTCTTTTAAAAAGGAATTGCCAAAATCATTGCTAATACACAAAAACAAGTCAATGATGTAGATCCCATGAACCCATGTAAGATGTATATTTGATCCAGAATTGTTTTAGGGTTATTGTAACTATGGTGTTTTCAAATAAGTTATTTGAATATAAAAGTAGATTATGTATTTCCCCTGTGGCTGGCCAAATGTCTTTTCCACAAAGGGTAAAATAAGAAAGCTATTTGGTGTGTGTGTGTGTAAAAGAGTGATCTTCTTAGTCATGCTTGGCTGCCTTTTCAGGACTGTCTCCATTTATAATGAGATATTCTTGAACTCACTTGAACCAGAAAGTTTAATAAATTTGTGGTACATTTTCACACGAGATATCATGATTTGTTCAAAGTGATCAGGCTAGAGCAAAGGGAGAGTAGATTAATGATTGTTTTGATTTCTAGATTATCATTTTGAGCTGACTTTTTAAGTTGGACAAAATCTAGAAAACTTAAAATGTATCTTTGTTTACTTTATTATTTCATACTTCTTGGCAGTTCTAATTTCATCTTATTGTGTGCTTAAAGGTATACTTGCTATTAAAATCTCAGTTAAGTCTCTGCTGAAGCTGTCAGAAAGACTATCATAACAATCCTTTTGTGTAGTTGAATGTTTCAGGGCTTCTGACATTGAAAAGTGGGAATGGCCCTTCCAGAATAATGAGAAAAAGTGTTTCTTATATATTTTTTATGGCTCTGATGGAAGGAAACTTAACTTATGTGCACACTTGCAAACATTAACTTTTTCCTTTTCTTTACAAACATAGTAGACAATTTCTGAGAATGAAAATACGCATGTGCACATACACACACAGTGACAAAAGGGATCTTTTTGAACACTGAAAGTAAATTTTGACATATATTTATTAACATATGAAAAAATATTTGTCATTCTCTAATGTTTTAAGATTCTCTATATTTTTTCTAACATACCTGGAGGTCATTTAAAACATACACCTTGTAGTTATTTATTTTTTGCAATCATAAGCAGAAAAATCAGTTAAAAGATCTTAAGCTGATATCAAAAATCGATTTATATTGGACTCATTCCTAATCTTATTTCTCTCATTATACTTGGAAATGGATACATTCCTTGGTTCACATTTGTGTTTCCCTCCAACCTTCTATTTTCTCTTTAACTCCTTGCAACAAATGCCATTTTTTCTATTCTTTGCCTTTCCCTGATATTTACAGTAAAATGATATGTCATATCTCTCCTGAAATTGACCATTCTTTTCAGAAAATAATTTTTTTTTCTTTTTTTAGCCTGTGATGTTACAACAAAAAATTCACTCAGCTAAAATGAGTTACTTCATTTCCAAATAAAAACAATAGTGTTTTTATGCTTGCACTTATTATTATTCTGAGAATGTACTAATTTGTTACATCCAAGATGACGGTTCGTTGGGTCTGTGAAAAGGGCAGTGTGCCAACTATAGCAGGGAAGTAAAAGGACTTCTTTCATGGGAAGTAGTGGGACAGAAAGTAACCCTCAGCTCAGTGGGTATCAGAGGGCAGGCTGCCAGTGGAGTCATCCCGGTATCAGGGTTTCCTGTGTTGGGTTCTGAATCAAGCCAAAACTATGATTTCACTAAATGTCAGCCTGGGCAGCCAAATTTTCAAACCCGCTACTGCTCTAAGGAGCGACTGATAAATGTTTTATCCCTGCAGGCACTGGCTGATGTGGCACAAGGGTTTTGAGTGTGTGCAATGCATTTTTACTTTTGGCATTAAGCTTAGATAATTGTCTACTTACCCTGAGCCGGTAATAGCCAAAAACAAGAAGAGGGTATTTTCATAAAGTAAAACTGCAAAGTAGATTTATTTATACTACGGTGCATTTTTCTTTGACTGCTGTTCTTCTCCCCTATTAAATTTGAATGATAATGACGTTGGGTTCTATACCTTTATTCGGCTCTAAACCGGGGTGGTCTCATAATTTTGTTTTACATGCATGACATTGCTTAAGGTCATTAGTTGTAAATCGTAGTATAAAAAGGCTGAAAATATATTCAGCACTTTGTAGTTTCCGAATGCACATTTAAGAGCTGCTATGAAAAGTCGAGACCTACATGGCAGATTTTCTGGCACTGAATGGTCAATTTAGTGATGTAGATTAGTGAAACCAAACAGTAAGTGGAGAGAGACTATAATAATGCTTTGATATGTCCCTCTGTTAAAGCACATCCTGGTTGATCCATTTTCTGTTATTGTAATAGTTGTTTTGGGTTTTTGTTTTTTTTGTTTTGTTTTGTTTTGTTTTGTTTTGTTTTTTGCCCTATAGCAAAAAATGCTCTCTGCTCCTATTTTTTAAGAATATAACCCAGATAAAATGATCAGTTTTTTAAAAATAATTTTCATCTGCTTTTGTACCACTGAACTAATAAATGAAAAACAGATTTGGATTGATGGAATTGAATTTTATTTTGTTAGAGTAAAAACTTTGCTTGAAGAATGCTTTTTGTTCAATATGTATGTTGTCAAGTTTTCTTTTAAGGTAAAGTTTCAACTCAAGCTCCTTTTTATTTTAAAGGAGAGTGTACTTTAAATAACATTTAAACAACACCATGTTTAGTAATAATGTTATTTTATTTAAATCTTGAAAAATGTCTTACTTAAAATGTGACTGACTTTATCTTGGTGTTTTGAGTCCTATTTCATTTTTTGTAACTATTCATGTTCCCAGGAAATGAAAAGAAGTTCTGCATTTTGTGATTTTTCACAAATTACGACAACTTACTTCAAAATTAAAGGGCTGTATACATTATTTTTCACTCCAAATGAAAATGGGCTGAATTTACAATGAAGACAACTCAAAAATGGAATTGTTTAAAAATAAAAACAAAAATACACCATCACAGCAGTTATAAATGAAATAGACTATCAAGTGGATGGCTAATTTTGCCTTTCCAAAATGTTGGATATTTAACCCTCAAAATAATTAAATATTTGTAATAAAGCAATTAATTCAAGCAGCTTATTGCTGTAATTTGCAAAAGTACATTGAGCTGCTTTCTTTTCAGCTCATTGATGGAGGAACAAACATTTCTTTAATAAGACTACAGCATATTCTAATTTTGTTGCAAAAGCTTAGATAAGGATCAGGCTCCCTCTGAATCACTGCGCCGACCTCTGACATTGAAAGTGCTGAAGCTCTTTGGCAAAAGAAGAGTTAGACAGTCATTATTATGCGCAGGACTTTCCAGTTCTAAAGGGGCTCTGTGCTTTCTCTCAGATAGACTTTGTTTGTTGGAAATGAGAACTGTATTTTGGCAGCAAAGAACCAGAACTGAAGCTACTCTGCAGGCAGACTCATTATGACATAATCCTTCATTAATCCTCATTCTCTATTAATAGATCATGCAGAAGTTTTGCTCTAGTTGATCGTCTTCATCAAGGAGCTATGGAAAAGTATTACCGGTAAAGTGCCCACCTCTGATTTTAAGGCTGCTGGTTTATATTCGTCTTGCTTAGTTGCAAAGATTAATGGTGAACATAATCTCTTGAACTTTTGCTTCATATACAAATGGCATATGAGAGCACCTAAAAAATCTGATGTAACTGGACCTTAGTGTTTGAGGGGTAAAACTCACCTGGGAAGAAAATATACCATGTAACAATAAAAAAATGTTATTGGGTTAAAACTCCCCCAGTAAAATAAAAGAGTTCTAGTTGTAGAAGCGTGGGAATAGTGGCTGAACAATCCAAGTCCCCATAGTGCTTCAGAACACAAGTTGTCATACAATATACATATGTTAGTGTTACCAAACAGATTGGACTAATCTTGAGAAGCTGAACTTTTTAAAAATTAAATTTATTGGGATGATATTGATTGACACAAACAATATGTTTCAGGTGTGAGTTTCTATGATACATGATCTGTATATTGCAGCATGTGCCCATCCAAAGTCAAATCTTCTCCCACCAAATATTAGGACCTACTCCCCATCCCATCCCCAAACCCCTGCCCTCTAGCAACCGCCACACTGCTGTTTATGTTCTCGAGATACAGTTTTATGTCCCACATATGAGTGAAATCATATGGTTCTAAGGTTATTCTGAAGGGTTTATTTTAGGTGGGAGGGTGACGGTGCATCTACTTTAGAAATACATATGTGTGCTTTTTTTAGGCCCAGTTAACTAACTGCCCAGATCAATGAATGGAGCTTCAACATTCTGTTACTTGTTAGATTTTCATCCCACCATTTTAAAGCATTCTGGAACTCCTGTAAAAATGTTTAGAGAGAATAAATAATTGTGCCTTGCTTGTTTGTTTTTGTTTAATTTTGTAACACTCTTGGGGTCAGTGGTGAGCCAGAAGTTCTTACAGCAGATCTGGCTCATCAGCTCAGCCTTACCTACCTCCTACTTTCCCTGACTCTGTCACTATGCAGTAAGTCCTTGCTTATCTTTGTTGATGGATCCAAAACCTCATTGGAAGGTTTAGTTTAGAAACATTAGAGGAGATTCTAGTGATATTTCTTTCTCTATGAGTCCACAGAGATTGAATATTACAAAATAAAATATTATCAATGAGAAGATTATTTGGTTAAGCAGTATGTACGTTTTCCTAGAAAAATCTGCTAGAAAACCTTTTTCTGTGGTTGGCAGATGATTATTCTGGTAGGACTTGCTCATATTGTTGAGTCATTAATAAAGACTGTGCCTCTATTGGAACAGGCCCACAGCCCCAGATTGACCTCTGATAATAATGCCACTAATATTTGTAGTATTAGAAAATATGCATGCTCCAAAAATCCTGTGGGTGTATGTTTTTATATTGTCTTACAGTTTGTGAATTGAAAAAAAAACTCAAAGAAGTTAAAGTTGGCCATAGATGCACAAATTATATTTGTTTATTTGTCTTCTAATTGAGGACTTCTCATCTCTTAATATTTTTATTTATATCCTACAGTAAAGTGAACTAAGACTTATTAAATAATTATTATAAATGGGCTATCTCCCTACATATTTTATATAAGTGATCAAAATTAATTGAAGGGTTAATAGTCTAAGCTAATGAAAGCAAATCACAATAGAACTCTAGGTCAAAAGCTGCTTTTTTTTAAGCTCTCAATGTTCAAAGTGTATTGAAGTCTGGGTTTAACACCAGAGATGGCCAGAGGGCAGTCCAGTTAATGTCTGGAAGATGAAACTCTGACTGGGGGTGCTTGTGATTTGGTAGCTCTCCCATCAGAAGTGGCTGGTGGTGGATGATAAGACAATACATTCTACACATAGGTAATATTCAGCTCCCCAAGGGTATCTTTATATTGGCAAATGTTCAAACTCTTCCAATCTACCAAATGAGAACTTTACAGTCACCATGACTAAGCCAGGACCTACAAACCTGAGAAGCTAGTCAATCTCAGTGAGCAATTTTTCAGAACTGGCCAGATTTTTTTATTGTTTAAAGTATTACAAATAGTAGTACATATGATTCTTCCCCCCACCCTTTGACCTCCTCTGGCTTTCCCATTGCCCCCCTCCCCACCCCCCGCAGCACCTGGCTTTCCCATTGCCCCCCTCCCCACCCCCCGCAGCACATGCCCTCACCTGCCCTGCCCCCAGTGTCTTGTGTCCTATGGTTATGCTTTTATGAATGTATACAAATCCTTTGGTTGATCTCTTGCAGCACCCTCCCCCACAACCTCCCCTGCCTTCCCACTATAGTCCAACAGTCTGTTCCATGCTTCTTTGCCTCTGTATCTATTTTTATTTCCCCTGTTTCTTTTCTTTAAAAATCTTGTCTCTGCAGACTAGAAATAAACATACGAGCACAAGCAATGTTTGAGACCTAATTTCAATGACCAACAGTTCTGTGTCCCAGTTTCAATGTCAAACTGTTCCTTATGTGTGCATGTCAGCAATGGTGTCTGAATGGTGGACAATATTGGCAATGCAGGTCTGACCCTCTGTTTTTGGTCCTGGTTAACCTGCAGCTGCTGATGGGCAGCATGGCAAGACGTCGTCAACATCTTCCATCTCTGGATTGTTTCTTCTCTTGTATTCATGGTTGGAGCAGACCTGTCAACTCCTCTCTGTTGCTGGAATTCACATAGTCTTGGAGTAGTTTTCTGAAAGTATACAAACATATTCTCGACCAAAAGTTAATAAAGGAATCTTTTCTATAAGGACTTGGGATCCTTTTTATTTTTCCCCAGATGATTTCCTTTGGCTTATATTGATACCATATGTGTTTTACATGGGTGTCTTGCTGTTAGTATTACAAATAAAAATTAATTTTCTGAAGTAAAAATTTTCTAGGTGTAATTTACATACAGGTTTTTTTCCTTACATGATATTACCCAACTATCCTTTTTTTATTAATGGAGGCTTTTGGAAATTTTATAATGCAGTCTTGATAACTTTAAGTTATAACTTTTTGCCCAACAATATGACTGCTTTAGGTTCATTGCATGTTAGGCCATTTTGCCATTAGATGAACTACCCATAGAAATTTTAGTTGATATTTTAGGAACATCTTTTTGTAGAACTGGCCAGATTTTTATATATTTGCTTTAATCTGAGATTTTGCTAGGCAATAATAACATAAAACTTAGCTTATATTTAGAAAGATTCTGCACAACAAAAGTATTGTTGCACATAAAGAAAATAAGGATTAGAAAATATTTGAGAAATGTATTTAAAAATTCATAAAAATGTAGATCATACCAATTTGGTCTTGGCTTTTCTTACTGCTTTTCTGGGTATTTGCATATTTAAGAGGCACAGAACTCCCCACAAGACCATTTCAAATTACTTTTGGGCAGAATTCACCCTCCTCTACACTACTTTCCTGTTGCTGTGGGAATATACTATCACAACCTTAGTGGCTTAAAATAACTCAGATTTATTAACTTCCAATATGGGAGTCAGACATCAAAAATGAGTCCACTGGGCTGCATTCATTTTGGAGGCTCCAGGAGATAAGCTTTCCTGGACTTTTCTAGCTTCCTGAGACCACGTACATCCTTTGGCTTGTGGCACCTTTCTTTCATCTTCAAGGCCAGTACGTAGCATAGCATATTCACATTTTTCTCGTTATCCCTTGGCTTCTTGTCACACACCTCTGTCTGCCTCTGACTCCTCCTGCATCCCTCTCATAAAGAACCCTGCCATTGCATCAGGCTCACTGGTTAACCCAAAATAAACTCTTCATCTCAAAGTCCTTAACCTGATCACCTCTTCAAAGTTCCTTTGTCATCCAAGGTAACAGGAACAGATTCCAAAGATTAGGGTGTGAGCATCTTTAAGGGCCATTATTCAGCTTACCGCATCCCCAATACTCAGGGAAGAATAGAGAACTATTTTTCATTTGCTCAAGGGAATAGTGGTTCTTTTCCTTGGCTTGGGAGCTTTTTAAAATTTAGAAAGCCTAGGATGCACCCCAAGATCAAGTAAATTAAATATCTGGGGATAGCTCATAGGTCTCAGGTACTTTTAAAGCTCTGCAAATGATTACATTGTGCAAGCAAGGTTGAGAACCCCTTATTTAGATGATTTGTTTTATTTTTGAAGGCCCTTGTGGGCATGGTCTGGATATGAAGGTGCCTCAGTTTCACCAATTTGACCTCAGAGATTGTTGAGAGGCAGATGAGAATATCTAGGAGAATGCATATTTTAATGGCTCAATATTTGTTAGTTTAGATTAGCTTTAGATGCTATAGTCAAGAGGATAGGATGAAGACAACCTATTCCAAAATTATCAAGTTCAAGCACTAATGATTTAATTATATAAACCTACAGATGAATCTTGTATATGCTGAGTACATAAATTTTTTTAAAAACACCTCGTTTTTATTTTTTCCACAATTCAATACATCTCATATGCTATTAGAGCTATAAATCACTGATACTGAATATAATTCATTATTCTGGAATTGAAATTGGCTTAGTGGTGCATTACATGGATTTATTTGAATCCAAAATAATTCCTGCCTATGATTACTTTCTATGTCTTCACTTCAAGTTGACCTCTCCGCATGGCTACAAGGATCTAGTGATTTAGAAAGGCTTATTTTGGTTGATATTTGGAAATGGAATTAATATGTATACAGTCACTGAAGCAAGATCTTTAGCCATGGCATAATCATGATTCTTTTTCAGACACACATGTATATATACCTCCAGATTATTACTCTTAAAAAAAAAAAGAAGAAACAAAGAGAGTTGAAATTATATTTTACTCCATTAAATGAATATTTGGATTATTAATGACTTTCTACTGGTTATTTCTATTTCCCAAGTTTGGAGATCAATTGTGTGGTGGGCTCCACTGAGGAAAAGGGTTTAGGAACAGTTAAGTGATAATATAACTATAAAATGGTCAGTTGGTGTTTCTGTTTTGATGCTACAAAGACAACAAGGAAAATAGTGGCTCATTTTTTCAGATAAGGACAAAAAGTCTAACAAACAACTTGAGCCCTACTTTCAACTAGGAGAAGTATGGGAAATATTATATATATACTAAATTACTGGATTACACAGGGCATTTTCAAAGGTCATGGGGACAATGAAGAAAACATTTGAAATCAAATGGTTCTCCAGGTTTATTATGAGAGTAGACTTGGTTTGAAGTCATTTGTTAAATTTTTATTAATACTTTTAATAATAGAAATTATTCGTTAATATAATTACAAATATAATAAATAAATAAGGAATATTGTGTAACATACCAAATTGCTTACCTGTGTTGGTCAAAGGAATGTGTTCATTAGCATTTTTAACAAACACTAAAAACACAACAATATTCCCCACAGAGTAAAAATTCTATGAGTGCATATATAGTAAAAAAATAGCTACTTAATGCACTTTAACTAAATTACCTCATTTAGTTTAATCCTTACAATAACTGTTTGACATAAATACAAATAATATGCTATTTTACAGATGAGAAAACTGAGAAGCAGAGGGGTTTACTAACTCTATCACAATCATACAAGTAATAAGTGGAAGAGCCAGGTGGCACATCTAAATGTGATTCTTAATGAGCCTGGACCACTTCAGTTCAAGCTTGTTAAAGGCTTTAACTAACTTTCAAGTACCATGGGTTCACAGTTATAATAACTAAAATCCAAGACCAAAAGAAAAGAGAAAGCACAGACCAATGCTTTGTGGCCAGGCTGATTTCTCAGGACATAATGAGATTAGAGTGAGAAATTTTACTACAAAGGAGAGGTCTTCAAGACTGGATTTTTCATTTGAAATTATATCATGTGCTTGTGTAAACCACCCTCACAATGATATTTATTCCTATTTGTGTGTTCCACTTGAAAATCCTGATCACTCAGAAGTAAATTAATTTGTTCCATTTCATGTTTTGCCTATGTATAAAATACCTAAATTTTTTTTTCACAACTCAGTGTTTCTCAACCTGATCCTTAAATCACAAGACCTAGAATTACCTGCTTGTTAAAAAATATACTTCCTGGATTCCACTTTAGACCATCTGAGTCAAACTCTCTGAGGTCAGAGCCTGAGGAGGCTGTCTTCCTTTTTACAGACCCATCCTGTGATTTGTGGTAGAAACTGATTTCATTTGCTCAAAATGTAGATTCTGAAATCAATGCTCATTATAATGATTTAGATTTTAGACAGACAGCACAAAGCTTCAGGAAAATAGGACAATGATAATGATATATTCTATATTCTATTTTCCTCTATCTCCATTTTTTCGAGTTAACTTCCTCCTGCCCTTTTCTTCATTCACCAGACATTAACTGAAACTTCTACCATGCATAGCCACTAGGCTGGCCTGGCATACAAGACTATTGTCAAATAGTTTGGGAGACTCTGTATACTTTATCCTCCCTGCTCTTGCATATTAGAGGAGCCCTGCCATAAAGAAACTTGTTTGATATTACTAAATCCAGCATTTTCCAAAATTATTTATCCACATACTTACCCATACCCTTTCTTCAAAGAATATCTATTATCTTAAAGGGTGCCTTCAGAAAAAGTGGATATGACAATGACATTTTTTTACATAATTAAAACCATCAACAAATCAATAAATGGCAAGTACTGGCAAGGATGTGGACAAAAGGGAACCCTAGTACGCTGCTGGTGGGAATGCAAATTGGTGCAACCATTCTGGAAAATAGTATGGAGTTTTCTCAAAAAGTAAAAAATGGAATTGCCAATGATCCCACTTCTAGGAATATGTCCTAAGAAACCCACAACACCACTCAGAAAGAAGGTATGCACCCCTACGTTCATAGCAACACAATTTACAATAGCTAAGACCTGGAACCAGCCCAAGTGCCCATCAGTAGATAAGTGGATAAAAAAAGGCTGTGGTACATTTGCACCATGAAATACTATGTAGCAGTAAAAAAGAAGGATCTCTTACCTTTTGAGACAGCATGGAGAAACCTGGAGAGTATTGTGCTAAATGAAATAAGCCAGTTAGAGAAAGACAAGTATCATATGGTCTCACTCGTATGTGTAATGAACAAAATAAACTGATGAACCAAGTAGCTCCAGAAACACAGAAGCATGAAACAGACTACTGAATCTAAGAGGGAAGGCTGAGGTGGGTGAGTAGGAAGAAATCAACCAAAGAACTTACATGCATATATGCATAACCCATGGACACAGACAAAGGGGTGGTAAAAACCTGGGCAGAGGGTGGGATAGGGCTAGAAGAAGTTAATGGTGGGAAAAGGAAACATATGTAAGACATTTAATAATAAAGATTATTTTTTTAAAAGGACCCTAACTTAAATGTCTCTAATTATCTTTAGAAAAGCACAAACTCAACCAATTCAACTCTGTTGTCATAAATTTAGGTAAATGATTTAGTAAGATCAGCCTGGTCTCTGTTTCACTGTTATTTTTCAGTTTGTCTTTATATGCTTTTAAATTATTAAAGCAACATGTTGTTGGAAATAAGGCGAGCCCCAGATCCAGGGGTCCTGGCAGAACACAAAGGATACTCTTCACTTCTGCAGAAGTTTGCATACATTGAGCAGCGGTTCACTCAGGATTTTGTCTGATGAACGTCATTTGTCCTTCACTCTTGATTGGTCAGAGCTTAGGCCTACAGTCTTGTGTGAATGGCTAATTTAAAGGAAAAAGGGAGGGGTTGACCTTTGCCATTTCAAAATGGTGGCCCCCAGGGGAGCTGTGAACCAAAATAGCAGCTGCCAAGTCACACAAGTCAAAATGGCAGGTGCCCAACCACCCTTCTTTGACAGAAAAGATTACTTGTTTATTCTCACAATGTGTGCTTTAAAAACTCACAAGCACAATAGAAGCATCTAAAGTATACTGTAAAATGTAAAAAATGACTCCCTGTTCCTGCCATGTCAGTTTCATTTCTTTTTGTATTTTTCTTTTTATTATATTTGGGAGCACACACACACACGTACACATGTACATAGAATGTATGCGGGAAATACTAATATATATATCTTTTTACGAAGAGGAGATTGTGTGTTGTTCTGAAGTTTACTTTGTCTAGTAAACATATTGCATCAGGTTTCTGAAGTTCCCTGGAAATAGGCTCCCAGGTTCCTAGTGACCTTTCACGATTTTAAAAGCACATTTGCTGTGAGGTCTGTGGAAAACAACACCATGACCTAAGAAGAATTCAAGTGAGTGAACTGCTTGTCCAAACCTGTGTGAACCACTTGGCTATCTGATATGCCTCAGCACATTGATGCAGGAGGACGTGTTCTATGCAGTAGTCACATGTGTTCTATGCAATATTCACATGTGTTCTATGCAATAGTTACACGTGTGCCACGGAATTTTCACAACTGAGTTCTGCATACACACATTTTGCAAATCAAACACTTTTAAATATATTAGGGAAAAAATCATTCTTTAAAGGAAATCTGGTATAAATTTTACTTTACGCCTAAGAATCCTATTAAAATATAAATAACTAGATGGCCAATGCAAGAAATTCGTGCAAGAGTAGGCCTTCCTTCCCCCAGTTGTGGCACCGGCTTCTCTCCAGCCACTGGCAGGTACAGGGGACTTGGGCTTCCCTTGCAGCCCCATCTTAATCCAGAAGGTCGTCCAGTAGGACATCTGGTCTAATTAGCATATTACATTTTTATTATTATAGATTGCTCCCTAATTCATGAGTCCAAGTAATACAGACTTTTCTAAATCAAACATTTGGAATTTGGAGACTTTTATAGAGCCCCAAAACAACAAGTTAATGGAATCTTACTCTTATAAGATCTATGTTCTTTTTACTTACAAAATTATGATCGATAAGAAAGATAAAGCTCAATTTTTTAAATTTGTTTTTCAATTTCAGTTTACATTCAATATTATATTAGTTTCAGGTATATAGCATAGTGATTACACATTTATATACCTTATGCAGTATACCCCAATAACTCTTGTACCATTCTGACATTGCCAGTTTGTACATCTTGCTCCCTTTCACCTTTTTAACCTATCTCCTCCATACTCCTCCCATCTAAAAACCCTTAGTTTTATTTTCTGAATCTATAAGCTTATTTCTGTTTTGTTAAAAAAATTAGATTTCATATAAAAGTGAAATCACATGGTATTTGTCTTTCTCTGTCTGACTTATTTCATTTAACATGATACCCCCCTATGTCCATCAATGATGTTGCAAATGGTGAGATTTCATTATTTTTTAAGGCTGAATATTATTCCATCGTGTTTATGTACCACATCTTTTTTATCCATTCACCTAAGTTGCTTCTATATCAGGGCTATTGTAAATAATGGTGCAATGAGCAAAGCATATATCTTTTTACATTAGAGCTTTTGCTTTATTTGGATAAATACCTAAAGTGTAATTGCTAGGTCATATGATAGTTCTATTTTTAATTTTTTTAGTAATTTCTATGCTGTTTACATAATTGCTACCCCAATTTATCATCCCACCAGCAGTGTATGAGGATTTTCTTCTTTCTAAATCCTTTCCAACATTTGCTATTTGTTGATTTATTGATTATAGCCATTCTGACAGGTGTGAGGTGATATCTCATCATGGTTTCAATTTGCATTTCCCTGATGATCGGTGATGTTGAACATCTTTTCATATGCCTATTGGCCATCTGTATGTCCTCTTTGGAGAAATGTCTATTCAAATTCTCTGCATATTCTGTGCTTCTCAAATGTTAATGTTCACACAAATCAGTGATGTGATCTTGTTAAAATGTAGATTATGTTTCTGTAGGTCTACGTGGGGCCTGAGTTTCTGCATTTCTAACAAGCTTCCAGATTATGCGATATTGCTAGTCCTCACTCCATACTTTGTGTTATAGAAGTCTACAGTAGTCTATCTAGTTTTACATTGCTCAGGTCACTTTCCTGCATGACACTTTATCAATCACTTCTTCCTTTTGAGACAGACGAAATCCCAGAATTATGTTACTTCCTAAGCTTTTGCAAGTAGATATAGTAGGAAATAAAGCAAGTGAATAATTTATCAAATGCTCTGATAACTGATTAGTGAAATATATGTCCAGATAATTAAAGTTGCTTATCATAAATATTTTTGTCATTGTGCCCATTTTATACTCTTAAGATACTGACACAGTGTTATAGAACCACACATAGCAGCAGTAATAAGCAGGTATAATTATCTTCATGTTGTAGATAAAGAAAAGCAGGTTCAGAGAGAACACAAGTCAAACAGTTGGTGAGTGAGTAGTAAGTGCTGCTTCTCTAATTTGGAATTGATCGTCAGACTCTGAGCTTCTCAGAATTAAAAGGAAAAACATCTGGTGAGGGTTCCTAAGACAAGAATTGCTTTTCTACAAATCACATAAGTCAATATTCCAAGCACAGATCACCCGTATAGTCTGGGAGAATAAAACTTAAGTGAGATTTCTGGGTATTTGGAAAAACAAAAGTATTTATTTAGACACAACAAAGATCATTCTTGATTAATTTCTGTGACTAGCCATAGTTAAAGAAATATTCTCACCAACCTCAGTTCTCCAAACAGCTGTAATGACAGAGCAACTTCAAGTATCCCTTCCTCCCAACCCCCCTCCACCCCCCCCGCCAAAAAAAAAACAGGCTTAGGTGTAGTGATGGCATTGTCATGTTGAAGTTGTATTGAGAGCTTTTCTTCTTTGTTGAACATCAAGAATCAGGTCTGGGGGAAAATCTGTAAGCACTATAATTAACTTCAATTTTAATTTCTGGGTGTCTGTTTTCTCCCATTTGCTGCCAAGCTTCTCCTTCAGTCCCATCAGTTAGAGCAGCCTTCATGAAGCTCAGGCCAGGCTCCCTTTGGCAATTGTTATGAGGGTTCAGGTGATGGGTTCAAGCCCTCCTGGGAAACTTGGAGACAAACTAAAATATAGGTTGACTTAAAAAAAAAAAGAGGGGGGAGCACCAGTTTCAAGAAGCCAGTGTTTATTCCTCAGCTTGGAGAAAATGTTTTAGATTTGGATTTTTAGTACTTCTTAATTTTTAAATTGTTTTGGTATCTATTTAATCTTTAATTAATTTTCTTTATTTTTTATTATCCCTTCCCTTCCTATTACTATTACTTTTCTTTTATGTTTACAAATAGCTCTGTGTGTATTTATTCTGTTATGAATTGAGAGCCCTGAAAGGCCAGACCGATTATTCCTCTAACGTACCATAATGCTATTTAAATTAAAGCCTTCACTTCTTTTAAAATCAATTTATATTCTACCCATTATAATGCCAGTTTACCCAATTTACACAATTAGTGGTGGGCCAGCTAGAACCAATGGGAAATCTGAGGAGTTAGGCTTATGGAATAAAAAAGACCTGCTGGAGTAATTCACTGTAGGAGATGACAGGACAGGGCGAGGGCAGTGTTGACTGACCCAACAACTAGAAGGCATCCAATTCTAATCAGACATTTACCAGGAGTAGGAATGTGTGTGCTGTAATAGGTGGCCTGGGTTATAAGAACATACAAGACAAGATTTCAGTCCTCAACATGCTCACAGTATAGACAGGGAAATAGATCAGAACATAAAAAGCAGAGAGTAATGCTATGATAATAACATAGGAAAGAGATTTCTTTCAATGAGAGTAAAGGAATTTGGGGTAAATTCACGGAGATTACTGCATTTGTGTCAAAATTTAAAGGACAGTCAGCAATTCATAAACATGAATGAATGGTAAGAATAGTTAGGAAAAAATAGCTTATGCTATTATCATCCACAGAGGTGGGAAAGTAACAGGGATGTACAAGGAATAATATGATTGGTTAAAAGATGTTCATGAAAGATTGTTGAACTGGAAGCTAGAAAAAGCAAACCCCTCCGAGACCGGTTTAGCTCAGTGGATAGAGTGTCGGACTGACTGCGGACTGGAGGGTCCCGGGTTTGATTCCGGTCGGGGACATGTACCTTGGCTGTGGGCACATCCCCAGTAGGGGGCGTGCAAAAGGCAGCTGATCAATGTTTCTCTCTCGTCGATGCTTCTGACTTTCTATCCCTCTCCCTTCTGCTCTATAAGAAATCAATAAAATATATTTTTTTTAAAGAAAAAGCAACCCCCCCCTTTAAATAATTTTGCCTCTATAATTTAATAATTTTACAAAAAAGTGAGAGACATTGGTCTTAAAAGATATATGACCAATGTCATATATTATATATCCTTTAAGACCAATGCCTCTTGCTTTTTTGTAAGCACACTTCCTTTCCATATGCGTCTTTATTGAAAATTAAAATTAATAATTTTTATTCAAAGATAGATATAAGGAAGGAGGGGTTCCCCCCTCCCTTGAGCTTCATAGAAATGTGTTTCCTATTTATAGTCCCTCGTCACTTTTCAGAGTGTAGACATCTAACTAACTCACTTAAAGATAAGCTTATATTGTGAATATGAGGTTGATAGCACAATTTATTTAGTTTTGTCTTAGTGATAGGAGAATATAAGTCATTGACATATCTTTTTTTGTTCAGTTTACTTTTGTTCTTGTAGTTTATATAGAATGTCTCCATTTCTATTATGAGAGCTATTCAAAGATACTAATTGAAAGAATCCTCTTTGAGTTAAATTGCCATATTCTGACTTCTCTCCAGGCTCAAGTGTGAAGACCTTTTTGTGTCCTTTAAACATTATCACGTTCAAATTCAGTATTATTTCTTACTCAATAATTCCAACTGACCTGTGTCACCCAATCTAAGTGTGTCCATTCTCTGGGCTTTAGTTACTCCCAAGGTCATGTGGACATCATGGATTTTTAACGATGCCAGGCATTCTAAATGTATGCGAAGTGCCTTCTTCCTTAAATTTGTCTCCTTTTAGTGTTTTACTTATTTAAGCCAGTGGAAGGTTTTGAAGGAAACTTTGGACAGGATAGGAATTGAGGTCTACCCTTTGGCATCAGGAAGCTCCTTTTTCACTTCCAGCTTCAAAATCCCACATTCATAGCAAGAAAACTTTGTATTGCTGAGACACATCTATTTGATATGCATTTAATCTTTAGTTCATTTTCTTTGTAGTTTATTTTTTCATTACTCCTTCCTTTCCTATTACTATTGCTTTTCTTTATATGTTTGTATACATAGCTCTGCATATATTTGTTCTGTTATGGATTGAGAGCCCTGAAAGGCCCAGAAAATGTTTCTCAGGAGCCAGAATCCTCATTTAAACAAAAAGAATTATTATTTTGTTGGACTCATAAAACCATAGTATTTTAAATTACTATATTATTTTAAAGTGATTGTGTGCATGCTATACATGCCATAGGTCACAGATGACTCTTCATCCACATATTTATTGAAAAGAGTGGCCGGGGTCTGTTTTCACTTTCATTTATACTCCTTTTCAAGATTCGAAGGCAATACATTTTTATCTCGCTTCCATCTGCTTCCCTTGCCCCCTCTCCTTTTGCTCACAGCATGGCAACAAGAGTTACAGCTTAGCCTGTTTTGCTTATGGAACTGTGCCAGGAGCAGTTTTGAAGGTGTTTTAAAAATGAAGACATCTGGCAGCTGGCATACTTACAATTCATTTGCCAAAGACAAGTTGCACGCTGCTGGAATTTTCAACTGAAGGTCACGCACTAGGTAACAAGCAGTCAGGTGGAGCTGGCGCATAGGAAGCCACACACTGAAAAACTGTGAAGTCTGTGAAGCTGGGTGGGCTAAATCGAGAAGCATGCCTGTCTCCTTGTTTACCCCTCACCCCCTTGTCACCAGGCTCTTTTAAAAGTGGTAAGAGGGGGGAAATCCAAGCCAATAAAATTGACAGTGAATCACAAGGCATATCAGCAGGAGCCCTGGAAAATGGGTGAGAGGAAAAGGCGGCTAAGTAGAGAAGATGAAAAGAGAATTGCTGGACAAACATGTTCCTGAGTGATCATGTTTTTCAGAAAGAAATAGACTAAGAGATTCTGGGTTTACAGCTCATCCTGTGAGTGAATTACTAGCAGGACACCAGTGAATGCTCTGTGACAGAGATTTGCTTGACGTTTGATAATGTTATTATAGAATATCGGGTTTTCTGTTTTAAATTTTTTTCTTGTAGCTGGGAGTCACTAAGTGTCAAATCAATTAGTTTTGTGATTTTACACTTGCAGCAAATGAAACTGTTTTATGGTTTTGTTTTATCTTTATTTTCATGCAACAGGAATTTAACACATAAAAATAGGCATTTCATTATGACCTTAACATTTGACTAAATAGAGTAAAGGCAGGAAATTGTCTCACTACATTGAGCATCTCTCTCTCTCTGACAAAGTTAAACACAGTAAATGTAATATGGGCCATATTTGACATGTAAGCAATGAGAGATCTTTATTAATAAATGGGTAATATGCTAATTAGACTGAGTTGACTGGACATCTTCTGGTTGTCCAGACCTCCTTCTGAACAAAGCCATGGTGTGGGGCCAACAAAGAGGCAGTTAGGGGCGATCAGGCCAGCAAGAGAGGGTGGTTAGGGGTGATCAGAGGGGTTGGGGGCTATCAGGCAGCCAGGCCAGTGCTCCTGGATTGTGTGAGGGATCCTGGATTGGAGAGGGTGCAGGCTAGGCTGAGGGACACCTCCCCTAGCCTGTGCACAAATTTTGTGCACTGGGCCTCTAGTCTATATATATATAGAAGCCTAAGCAACCGTCCAACCTTTTGACCACCTGACCAGTAGCTATGATGTGCAATAATGGACCAGGGGACAGATGCTCTAACCAGTAGCTATGAAGTGCACTTACCACACCAGGAGGCATACTCTCTGAGCTGCAGTGACTTGGCAGCTGCATTTCTTGGGTGACACACCTGGAACCAGAAAGAAGGGAGTCCAATTCTGGAGTGCATCACCTGAGAACTGCCTTCTTGTAATCTGGGACCCCTCAGGGGATGATAGAAAGCTGGTTTTGACCCAACCCCTTCAGGCCAGGCTAAGGAACCCCAATGGTGCATGAATCCATGCACTGGGCCTCTAGTATATTTATAAAGCAATTGTTAAGAGAGTATTTATATTAGACCTTGATATATTTCTATGCAATAACTCTAAGATTATTTTTTGCCTTCCTAAATTCATGCTTGTTGTATTAAGTGAGCGATCCTGTCTTCTGTTTAAAATACTGCATAAGAGATACTAGTTATTGGAGAAGGAGATAATGTTTCAGTTACAATTTTCTTGTTGGGGAAGGTTGACCCCCACTTTACCCTAGATGAAGACAGAATTGCTGGCCCTACAGAGGCTGCAAAACTCTGACCCAAGTGCAGGATCTAGTCCAAAATTTGTGCATTGGACACACTCACTATCGACCTGCAGAGTTAACAGTTTTTTTTAAATGTTGACAGGAGAGTTTACATTTTTTAAATCTATATTTCCAGTTTCTTTTTAAAAATTGAAAAATCAAGCATCACTGCCCACAATCCCTCCTGAGAACGGTCTGCTGGTCCTGGCCCGGCAAGGGTTCTCCAGTCACAAGGTCCTGCCACCCATTCTCCCCAAGGCTGAATGCAAATTGCTGCTTGATTGCATTTTTATTGTTGTTGTTGTTGTTATTTTTCTTAAATCAGAGTGAAGAGGAAAGAGATATTTCTGGCATGTTTGTCTCTGTCAAAGCAAGGAAATGAAAATAGGCCAGAGGAACAAGTTTTTCTAACACCAGACCTGCTGCCCACAATGATAGAACCTCTGCAGCCCCTGCTGTCCTTTGAACTTGTTTCCCTTCTTACATGAAGCACCACCTCTGACTGCCTTGGGTTGAAATTCCAGGGGCTCAAGCTCTTTCTTGGCCTGACCAGGATCACTAAACCTCTACCCCACATCAGAACTGCTGCAATTTCACAAACGAAGCCTTCCTAAAGGTACCCAACATAGAGGCCATTCCTACCTTTCAAACACTGTCAAGGATGGGAGAATGTGAGGGTCAGGGACTAGGGCTGAGGAGCTGGGAGAGGGGGTTGGTAAACTGTTTGATAATATTATGACATTTAAAAATGTGATTTTGTTCATAAGTCTACTCATAAATTGGTCTTGCCTTTGAGATATTTTTTTTATCATTAGGCTTTGCTTTTTTCTTTGAAATTTAGAAGTTACAGAATTTGGGCATATTTTTCTTTACTTTTATTTAAAGAGAAAATGCTATAAACTTATATGAGAAAATGGTACCTGGTAGAAATGAAGGTATCTGCCTGGTGATTTTAGTGGTTGGATATTAAATCAGTGAGCAGTAACTACATGGTACTCTTTTCATGTAGGGGGCATGCCTTAAGTGTTATGGCTCCCTGAGGAGAATTTTACAGTTATTGGGATTGTAAACTACATTAAATACAAGCACACTGTAGCTCATATGATCTAAACTAAACACTTAGAAGATAGATTATCAGTGCTTAGAAATGGGTTTTGGAAAAAAAAATATTGATGATTTGTCAACTCTTCATTTTTCCTTTAAAATTTATTTATTTGTGTTTTTTTGTTTTTGTTTTTGTTTTTGTTTTTGTTTTGCCAGTCAAGTGTCTGTCAGACAAGGCCAATCTGAAATCCCTGCTAAGCTTTTCAATCATCACATAAAGCTTTCCATTCAGACCTTCTAATATATGAAATCAAACCTAAGGAGTACTATTTCTATACATGATTCCACAAAGTAAGTCTTACTGCAATATTAGTTCTCGTTCCCCTTGTGCATGATTTTAGGTCATTTTTATTTGTACAGAATTTCATTACTGAATAAAGGGAAGCAAAATATAGATATATATACATATAACTCCTAGTAACAACATTGACAGTGAGTTGGGAGCCCTGGCCTGTGTGACTCAATTGGCTGGGTGTCTTCCTGTGCACAGAGATCGCTGGTTGATTCCAGGTCAGGGCATCTGCCAGGTTACAGCTTGATCCCAGTAGGGGGCATGCAGGAAGCAGCCAATTGATATTTTTCTCTCCCATCAACTTTTCTCTTTCTCCTCTCCCTTCCTCTTTCTCTATAATTAATAAGATCATTTTTTAAAAGTGAGTTGGGGAAGTGAAAAATGTAAATTATCAAAAATAGTTGAATTTTCAAGAAATAATTTTGGTGCATGTGTGTTGGTAGCAGAGTGGCAGGGACTTCAGTTATTCTTTTAAACATTTATAAAAAAAAGTTAAGTAAAGGCACTTTGGAAGTAATGAAATTAAATTGAATACATGTAAGGAAATATGCACATAAACATTCTATCTAATAAAGAGGGAACATGCTAATTGACCATCACACCTTCACAAAGCTGGTGGTGCCCACAGCGAATAAGGAAGGAATAAGCTAATTGATTACCACACCCTCAAAGATAGCAGTACCCACAGCCACAAGATGGCAGCACCCAGTCCCCTCAGCCCTGCTGGGACAGCACACACCACATGGCTAGGCCTGCCCTAGGCAGGTCCAGCCGCAATGCACACCTACCTCCAAAGTCCCCTAATCCCCTTAGCTCCCCAGCCACCCAGGGCCATCCTGAGGCACAGGCAAACCTCAGATGGTGACTGCCCATCTGCCCAGGGCCAGCCTGAGGAATGACCAAATGACTGAACAAACAGGCTGCGTGGGGTGACCAGACCAGCAGGAGGTGGTAGTGAGGGATGACCAAATGACTGAAAAAGCAGACTGTGTGGGGGGACCAGGTTAGTAGGGGGGTTACTGAGGGATGACCAAACAATTAAACAAGCAGGCTGCATGGGGCAACCAGGCTGGTGGGGGGAAGGGCAGTTAGAGGCAACTAGGCCAGCAAGGATGGGGGGCAGTTAGGGGTGACCAGGCAGGCAGGCAGGTGAGCAATTAGGGGCCAGTGGTCCAGAATTGTGAGAGGGATGTCCAATTGCCAGTTTAGACTGGCAGACAAATATCCCCTAAGGAGTCCCAGATTGGAGAGGGTGAAAGCTGGAAGCCCCCCCCCCCCATGCACGAATATTGTGCCCTGGGCCTCTAGTATTAAATGATAACCTAAAAATCTGGAAAATTAGGCAAGCTGCTGTGTATGCCATGGCCTAGACCCTTGCATGAAATTCATGCATCAGGCCTCTAGTTCAATTATAAAAGGAAATTGCAATCAAATTCCTTACAACCTCATTTTAATTTTGTCTTGAAAAATGTATTTTATATTAATATTCATTGACAAATATGACTAAATGCCTGGTATTTGAATAATGATAAAGAATGTATAAATGGCTATGTGCTTATTATTACTATCAACACTAAAATACAATTATAGACTTTGGATGGCATGATCTAGGGATTTAGTTTTAAACATTGGGTTATTCTCACTCAACCAATATTGAGCAAATGCTATATGCTTAATTATGATAGATGTTGGGTCTACAATTAAAAGTAAAACATTATATAATAAAATAAGACATTAAAAACCATCACATATATATGCATTCCACAAACACACCAGGCATGCTCCTGCTTTTGGGTATTTGTGCTTGCTGTTGCCTTTGATTTGACTGCACTTCCACAGACACCACAAAGCTCACTCCCTTACTATCTCCAAGTCTCTACTCAAATGTCACCTTCTCAGTTGAACAGTGCATAATTCTAAACTCAACCAACATGGCAGCATAGGTAAACACCTGAAGTGCTGCCTCACACAATTTCAAAACTACAACTAAAAGGCAAAACGGACATCATCCAGAACCATAGGAAGGCTGGCTGAGTGTAAATTCTACAACTAAAAGGAAAGAGAAAAGCACACTGAAACTCACAAGAGCTGCAGAAGTAAAGGCAGAAATACAAAGGCACACATGCGGAGAGGGCTGGCAACTGAGTACCAGGCTGGCTTTTGCAATCGGGAGGGAGACAAAAGCTCCCAACTGCTCTCAACTCCAGTTCCGGGTGAGACTCTGGGACCCAGACTCATATGGGGAGAGACTGGACTGTCTGGTATCGGGCAAAACTCCAGGGCAGCTTTCACTCAGAGGTGCTTGCAGCGATTACTGCGGGACACTGAGACCCAAGGGCCACTTAGGGCAGGGCTGACAGGAAACCATTGCTGTTTGCTCCACCTTGAGATCCCGCCCCATGAAACCATTGCTGCTGCTCCACCATGAGACTCCATCCCATCCAAGCTGAGAACTGAGGCTTTTGCATATGAATGGCCTGGTCCTTTGAATTCTAAACTTACCTAACAAACTGCAACTGAATCAGGTAGACCCAAAACACCTAAAAGAAGGCCCAAGGTCCCACAGCAGCTTGCATTGCTTCACAACTGGACCTCATCTGGACACCTCCAAAACCCAAACAAAGAAGAGAAATCTGCAGATCTCTCTGTAGCTCCTGCTATGTGGCCTTAGGCAGAGGCTAAATTAGCACCTCCTTGGAGATCTAAGAGCCAGTGTGCCCAGTGGTCAGAGTGGGACCATCCATATTACAACTCCTCAGATCCATAAGGGACACACTCAGGGAACAGACTCAGTGAGCACCAAAGCCCCACTGAAGCAAGTCTTATCTCATAAGGGTGTCTCCAGCACAGAAGTTTTCCCAGCATAACACACCTCATCCTCACAGCCAATTGGCCTGGACGTCAATTCTTCCTAGTTTTACCAACAACAATCAAGGCTTAACTACAACGAGACTGTGCACACAGCACACAAAGGGATGCAACAAGAGTGTCCACCTCAGGTAACTGGGGAGGCTGAGCCACTTGGCCCTATAGAACACCTAGCACACAAAGCCACTCTATCAATTCAGGGGAGTACCCAAAATGCAGAGACAAAGAAACAGGTCATAAATGAAAGAAATGGAAAGCAAATGGCTGAATATAGAGTTCAAAACCATGGTTATAAGGTTTTTCAAGAATTTTCTAGAAAAGACCAATAAATTTAGTGAGACACTCAAAGATAGGAAAAAGAACCAAATAGAAAATAAGCATACACTGACTGAAATAAAAAATAATATACAGAGATCCAACCAAGATTATTCTACCCAGAAAAGCTATCATTCAGAATTTAAGGTCAAATAAAGAGCTTCACAGATAAGAAAAAGCTAAAGAAGTTCATCAACACCAAACCAATATTATATGAAATGCTGAAAGGTATTCTTTAAGAAGAGAAAGAAGAAAAAGGTAAAGATAAAAATTATGTGAATAAAAAATCTGATGAACAGAATAAACTGGTGAATATAATAGAATCAGGGGCATAGAAAAGGAGTGGTCTGACAATACTTAGAGGGAAAGTGGTGTGGGAGGTGTGGAAAGAGACTGGACAAAAATCATACACCTATGGATGAGGACAGTGGGGGAGGCATAAAGGGAGTGGGTGGTGTGGGAACTGGATAGAGGGGAGGTATGGGGGGCGGGGAGAAGAGGAACAATTGTAATAATCTGAACAATAAAGATTTATTATTATTAAAACATTTTAGCAAACTAGGAAAAGAGATAAACCTCCATACTTTAATAATAAATATAGCCCTAGCAGGTTTGGCTCAGTAGACCAAAAGATCCCAGGTTCAATTCTGGTCTAGGGCAGGTACCTTGATTGTAAGCTTCTCCCCTGGTCAGAACATGTGCAGGAGGCAACCAATCAATGTTATTTCATTCACATTGATGTTGTTATCTGTCTTTCCCTCTCTCTTTTACTCTCTCTAAAAATCAATGAAAAAAATATCCTTGGGTGAGGAATAACAAAATAAAAAAATGAATATTTATGCCTACATCTCACATATTCCAAATCAGTAATGAAACACTAGAAGTGTTCCCATTAAAGTCAACTATAAGTCTTGGTGTTCACGATTGTACTGTCTAAGCAATACAGTAAGACATAATAAAAATAGTTCTAATAATAATATTAAATAACAGCTATAAAATTTAGAAAATAAGAAAAAATATGATCTATAAAAAATATGAGCTTATACTTTGAAAATCCAAAAGAAATAACAAAAACTTATTAGATCTTTTTTTAAAAAATAAAAAGCTTAATACAGTAACAAGTTTGAAAAAATGCATAATTTTCCTATACACTAATGATAACCAATTTGAAAATATCTTGAATATTGTTCACAATTACAAAATGGAAAAACCCACAAAATATGTGGGACATTAATATAGAAGACATATGAAGAAAGTAGTAAAACATAACCTTAGTAATGGATGGACTTACTCAGTATAGTAAAACTAGAGTCCCGGGGCATGAAAATTCATGCACTTGGAAGGTTCCTCAGTCTGGCCTGCACCCTCTTGCAGTCCAGGACACCTCAGGATATCTGGGAGCCTTCATTCCTTACCACCTGCCTGCTTGCTGCTCCTTAGCACACCCCTTAGACAGAAGAGGCTCCCGCCACTGCTGCTGCGCTCACCAGCCATGAGCCCAGCTTCTGGCTAAGCAGTACTCCCCTTGTGGGTGCACACTGACCATCAGGGGGCAACTTCTGCATTGAGCATCTGCCCCCTGGAGGTCAGTGCATATCAAAGCAATTGGTCATTCCACCATTTGGTTGATTTGCATAATAGGCTTTTATTATATAGGATTGGCAGTGAAGCTCAATATATCTGGAAGTGAGAATGCTCAGTAAAGGAAAGTCAATGAAAGTAAAACTTAAAATATCACAGCTGTTATGAAATTTAAAGACCTTGATTTGGGGCAAATAAATAAATGGAGAGTCCAGGAAGTGAATTTAAAATGTCATAAAGATTGTGTTTTAAACCATTAAATATAGGAAAATATTTTTATAATATTAGAGTAAGACAAAACATGTTAAGACAATGCATAAAAGCTAGAAATCAAATAATTAAAATTTGAATACTATAAAAAATCAACAGTGTTGTAACAAACAATAGATTGAGAGAAAATATTTGCAATGTATATACAAAATATATGAAGAACTGGTAATTAACAGGGGAAAGTAACCCAATGAGCAAAGAATATTACCAGGCAATTTTTAAAAGAGAAAACATAAGTGGTTAATAAACAAATAAAAACGTGTTTCACCTCAAGACTAGTCAGAGAAATGAAAATTAAAAGAAAAGTGAGATATAATTTTTCAGTAATCCAACTGATAATTCTTTTTAGATTACTAAATTCTATTGTAATCAGTAACAGGTGTGGAAATGAGTAATTTATGTAATCTAATATCCTTATAGCCAGCACTTCTACTTTGAGATGTCAAGTGGACACCTCCTAGCCAGTATTTCCTCCCTCTAGAATCCTAATTCCTTCAGTATTTCCCCCACCCACCCTTATGTTTCAAAGGAAGTTGATCTTGCCCTCATCTCTAGGATGGACCTGAATGAATCAATGATAATCTCAGCTGCTGCTTTCTCAGTCAATGACTGGCCAAAATTCTGGGCTATGAGAGAAGCAAAGAGAATTTTGCCAAAAAGTTACAGAGAAGTTCTTCCTCACTCTTAAAGAGAACATTGAGAGGCCAGTCTTACTTTCTCCCACAAGACATGAACAAGGAAGGAAATAGCACTGAAGCTTCTCCCACCATTGAAATTCCCCTTGTATGGACTAATTATTTTCGTACCATGTGCCCGATAATATTCTAGATGCTAGGAAGACATACTTTATAAAACTGACAAAACTCACTGCTCGTGAAACATGCTACTTGGGGAAATAGAAATAAAAAGAACAAATATATGTAGTCTAACCAATACTAAAGCAGGGAAAGGGGATTGGAAATATTGTAATGTATATGGGAGAGTCAAGGGAAGCCTCCCTGAAAAGGGGATGTTTAAAGAAGTTCTTAAAGGAGGGAGGAAGAAAGCCATGTTCATATATGAAAGGAGAAGATTCCAGAAATCGGGAAAAGTCAGTGCCAAGGTACAGGGACACAAGTGTGCCTCGCAAGCTCAAGGAAAGCAAAAAGCCCTGTGGGGCTGAATCAGAGTGAACAAGGAATGGAAGAGTAGGTGATAGGTCAGAGAGATAAGAGGGGAGTGGATGTGTGGGGCTTTGTAGAACATTATAATGGCTTCAGTTTTTTGCTCTGAATGAAATGAGAAGCTATTGGAGGTTTAGAGGGGCACCACAGTCTTAATTCCACTTAGCAAGGTAGCTCTTGTTGCTGGGTTGGCTGGAATGTAAAGGGACAAGGACAGAAAGAGGGATAGTAGGGAGGAGTTCACTGTGGTAATCCAGGCAGCACCGACTGTGCCTTGGACCAGGTGGTTCAGTAGGGGTGGCAGAAAATAATTGAATTCTGGATATATTTTGAAGTTAGAGCAACAAGATGTGCTAGTGGGCAAGATATGAGGTATGAGAAAAAGAGGAAAGTCAATGTTTTGAGCCTAAGCTACTCCTAAAAATGGAGTTGCCCTTAACTGAGAAGGGAAACTGGTTTGGGATAGAAGTGGGGAGAGGTCAGAGGTTTGGTTCGATTTTGTTAAGTTGGAGATACTCATGTCTCAATGTGGAGACACCAAGTAGACATGTTTTGTGGCAAGATGGGTTTGGAGGTAAAAATTTGGGAGTTGTCAGAATTCACTGAAGCCATTATAATGTTCTACAAAGCCCCACTGACAGCCATGAGCGTTTTGGTGAGGTCACCAAAAGAGGGAAGAGAAGCGATGAAAGGATTTAGTTCTGGGGCATTCCAATATTAAGGTTTAGGAAAGCCAGCAGGGAGGAACAGGCCAGGAAACTGGGAAGAAGGGGGGGGGGGGGAGAGATAAGAAAAAAATCTGGGAACCATAGTGTCCTAAAAGCCAAGTAAAGAAAATGTTTTAAGGAGGAGGGAGCAATCAACTGAGTCAAATGCTGCCAATAAGTCGGGTAACATACTGGCTGATAAAGACTCTGAAACCATTCTGCCAGATGTTTGCTGCGTGACTTTGAAAAGGGAACTGCACCTCTTGTGTCTTCTTCATCTGTAAAGGGGTATTATGGTAGCTCCTATTTCATATGGTGATGGTGAGGCTTACGTGTCTAAATTCATTTAATGCACCGAGAATAATGCCTGGAGTATAGTAAGTGCCAATTGTAATGGCAGCTATCATTAATATTCTTTGTTGGACATTTCTATTAATTTTTCTTCCAGTATTATTGAGATGTAATTGACACATAGCGCTGTATAAGTTTAAGGTGTACAGCATATTAGCTTGTCTTACACATATTGTCAAATGATTACCACAATAAGTTTTGTCAGTATCCATCATCTCATAGAAATAAACACACACACACACACACCAAGAGAAAAACATGTGTGTGTGTGTGTGTGTGTGTGTGTGTGTGTGTGTTTTATTTTTGTGATGAGAACTCTTGGGATCTATTCTCTTAACAACTTTCAAATATGCCATATTAGCTATGGTTATTATTACCTTTAACAGTAATAAGGAGGAGGAGGAGAATAAATAAAGAACTGAGATTTGCCTATTGATGTTAGCAATGTGGAGGTCATTTGTGACATGGACAATGAACACTTTGGGTAGAAGGATAAGAACAAAAGCTGGTTTAAAGTTATGTCATGTTCAGAAGAAAATGGCAGAAGATAAACTGGAAACAATAAGAACTTTTTCTTTAAAAAGTAAAGGGAAGTTAAGAAAATGTTCATAACTATTAGACAGAAGTTTGATAATAGAGGATGTTTTTATTATAGGAGAAATAATAGGTCTTAGATAGTAAGTGTGTTTGTTTTGAAGATACCTGAATCAGAGCATGGCCTCAGCAGAGTTGGTTTGAATGCTTGCTGGTGACTGACGATGGAGGAATGTGGAGTCCTATGAAGGCACTCAACACTGGCACCTCACCTTATAGGAGTTATTAGTTACTACAATGTCGCACATATGTAAGTCCATAAGAAATGGCTCTTGTTTCATTCCCTGCTATACGTCCATCACCTGGAACAGTACCTAGCACTCAATAGAATTTAATAAATATTTGTTAAATTAAAGCCTATTTCCAGTGAAAATCTGAGACCCAGAAAAGTTACATAAATTGCTTGCCCAGCTCATTATCCTGGGTCCCAGTATAGTGTACATTCCAGAATTAGGAAAACCTGGGTTTCAGTGTTTACACCCTGCTCTTCAGAGCAGTGTTAAAGAAAATTACAGCTATTCATTTTTTTATTTATTTTAGAGGGAGGGGAAGAAAGAGAGAGGAGAGACAGTGAGAGAAAGAGAGAGAAAGAGAGAAAGAGAGAGAGAGACAGAGACAGAGACAGAGACACATATGTGAGAGAAACATCAATTGGTTGCCTCCCAAACGCTCCAGGACCAGGGACCCAATCCATAATCTGGGCATGTGCCCTGACCAGAAATCAAACTGGTGACCTTTCGGTGCATAGGACAATGCTCAACCAACTGAGCCACAATGTCCAGGGCAAGCTATTTAAAAGGCTGAAATGAAGCTGAAAAAGATTCTTTTCAAGATTATTCTATGTCATTGCAAACACTATTTTCATTATGTTGAAAAGCTGAATTTTGTTAATGTGGTTCTTAAATAATTAAAACTTAAAAGTCTTGAAAAAATTTATAAACGATCTAACAAAACTAATCATTTGTTAAACAGTACAAATGAAAACAACATTTTTGAAAATCATTACAGTCTTGACCATATTCCTATTACACATGATCTCTATATAATTTCAAGGACTGCAAATAATTGAAAACTTGTAAATATGATTTCTTGAGGCATAAAGTTAAATATACATAAATGTAGCAGATACTTCTACAAAGCTCACCGGTAATAGTGCCTTTAATGCAATTAGAAATTACCTTGAATGTCTTATTCCTCAGTTTAATAATATAGACAGCATAAGGTTGAAAAGATAAGAAAAGAATTGTATTTCTCTGTAGTATTTACTCCTGGATGTTTAGTGGTATTACTAAGTAGCAATGACTCACTTCATTCATGCATTAAAATTGTAACTGTATATTCACATACACACAAACACATACAGAAAATGTATACATTTTAACAGCTGATTCTATTACATTTTGAAGATGAAATGTATTTTAATAAACACTGACTTTATAATTATTTAAAGTGTGTATACATTTTTTGGGAAAAAATGTGTGTGTGTGTGTGTGTGTGTGTATCCTTCACACCATGTTTTAAAATGGCAGTTTTTTACACACACATAATTAAATTGGAATTTTGACCCACTAGAAGAGGGTTAATTTTACTTTTACCTTTATTAAATAAATTTTACAGCTGTTTAATAGTTCTGTTAAACATCATAACTAGTTAGAGTTGGAGAAATATTTTTAGAATGGCTAGGAACTATTAAATGAAGCTAATTCATAGAAGTCTCCAGTTAATTATAGAGAGATTGCTAGAGTGTTTCTACAAAAATATATAAAGTATGCCTAAATCAACATAATTGGAGGCATGTAATGTGTCTATATATGGAAGTTAAAAATTGAGTCTCTCCAATCATGTAACCATAGAAGTATCTTTCTTCCTAAATTTCTAAAAAGCATAACATTGTGAAATAAGACAAATAGTGTGCCAGAGAATCTTTGTTTCATCTTAAAAGTGGCCTCATTTTTTATCTAGTAATTTCCCTTTTGGAAAATTACTACAGGGAGATAATAAAAAAAAGGAAAATGCTGCATATTTGAAGATGTTCATTACAGCGTTATTTATATAATTGTAGAATTAGGATAAAATATAGATGTCCAACAACAGAGGGATGTTTAATTTAATTGAAGTCTATTCACTTAATATACCATGTAATCATTAAATGCATAGTATAAAATGTTCATTGTGTAAAAATGTGCACTTAATCTGTGTGTGTTTCATTCAATAGTTCAATCTGAATCAATTCAGTTATTGACATGTCCGTATGTGTAACTGTGCAAATGCTACCTGGGCTTAAGGATAGGGCAAAAAACAGACAAGTAGCACTGTTTTAATTTTTTCTTCAGAATGCTTAATTCTCTGTCATGACACATCAATAAAGACTTTTAGCTTCCCAGGGTAATTATAAGTTGCACCTAAGCAATCACCATTCAGGCTTTCTCATTCATTGTGACTAGCCCTACGAAGCAGAGAAATTTAGTTTATTGATTCTGTGCATTTTGCTACCCTCTTCAAGTCATTTTGGAGTCCCTTTCAGGCGATATGAAGTAGTTCTATATTTCAGTGCACATCTTTGCTATAGAAACGTGATTTTCAGCTTTGCAGCCCAAGTATGTGTTCCATGTATGAATAGGAGTCTGTGCAACAAGAGTCAAGTCATCAGCGTCTAAGCTATGAGAAGAAATGTTCATCTTCTAATGTGCATATATGTAAGCCCTCACTTTAAAATCAGCCCCCTCAAATGGCACTGAGCACGCTTCTGTGTGTGACACATCAATGTCCATTAATTGCATGAAGAGAACCGAAATTCCAGTGGCAAAATCTGTGAAAAGTAGATATACAAAGAAAAGTGGAAGCATCTGTTTAATATATACGACATTAGAATTTAATTTTACCTCTGTGATGCTTTTGTGTGGCTGCAGTGTTACAGTGGAGCACATAAGCATAGCCGTGCAGTGTCAGCAGGTGCATGCCACCAAATTACTGCTTTTAATTTGCATATTCATCTGCTAAGAAGCATGTCATTATCATATCAAAGGGATACTAAGCAACAGCTAACTTGGAGAGATGTGGCATAGTTTCAATAGGAGCAATTAATGCAAGATGAGGACTCTCTTTCTGTCATGTCTCCAGGGCTAGCTGTAATCGGGCTGATTATTGGATACCAATAAGACCGGGCCCAGTTGGCACAGAATAAGAGAACTGGAAAGAGAGCTTGCTAGTCCTCTCCACTGTGCACTTGATGGCAACGTGGTGCTCTGGTCACTCAAATGAATCCTGTTCTTGTTATAGACACTGCCTATATGCACTCATCTATTTCAGTTGTCAGAAAATGGCCAAATGCAGTCCAAATGTAATCATGTATTTTTTTTTTTAAAAAAGAAGGAAATTTCTGGATTCTGGACTTTAGAGGGAATGTAAAGAAAACATAAAAGAGACATTCAAATTGTGTCCACAAATATAGGTTTCTGTTAGTATTTAGGTATATTTAATTTAAACAAATATCTCCCTCCTTCAAACATTTATTGGTCACCTGCGTATGTACCCATGTCAGGTGATGAAGATGCAGACAGAAACTAGTCACAGTCGCTAATCTCAATGAGTCTGCAATTGAACAAGGAAGACAGACAAAACGTGAATAACATTTTCTTTCTTATTGTTTATGAACGTAGGAAAGGTCACAGATGTGCAAAACCATCTTTTGATATGACAGTAAGGACATGTAGTATCATCTCTCTCTAGGAAAGTCTTTAAGAACAGAATTTTTAGTTTAGTTTAATTTTGGAAATGCTCTCACTTTTCTTTTACCTAATGAACGTAGTGAAAAGACAATGTACAATTTGCCCTGGCAAGTGTGGCCTGGTTGGTAGGAGTGTTGTCCCATGCACCAAAAGGTTGCTGGTTTGATTCCCAGCCAGGGCACAGTGCAACCAAAGGTTTGCAGGTTTGATTCTAGGTCGATCGCCAGTTGGGCACAGTGCAACAGGAGGCAATCAATTGATGTTTCTCTCTTACATTGATGTTCCCCCCTTGCTCTCTCTTCCTCCTCCCTACCTCCTTTCTCTCTAAAAAATATATATAAAAACATATTTTTGGTGAGCATTGAAAAACGAAACAAACAAAAACACTATACACATTTGAATATTTGAATAAAGGAAGTACAGATTATTTTTAATTCAATCAATTTTTCATTGAATGCAATAATATAAGTAAAGGTTTTTAAAAAGCAGAACCATAAACAGGTTGTTTGATATGGGGTCTAGGATGGGATGATACACACATGCACTTTCATTAATTTATTCAACAAACATGTTTTGAAAACTATGTGCCAAGCACTACTCTAAGCACTAGAGATACAGCCATGAATAAAATGGGTCAAGTGCCTGCCCCTAAGTTTATATTCACACATGCTCCTCTTTGTGAATATATGCACCAAGCACAAGCTTAATGGAAAGCTCATTGACATTCATTCAAAAGTATTTATTGAATAAACACCTTATGTGTACCAGACTAGGGAAATGAAAGGGGATAGGTATAAAATTTACCTAGCAAACTACAAACCAGCTGTGAGTACAAAAAAACAAACAAACAAAACAAAAAACAAAAACTCCAAATGACCAAATAGCTTATGTAAAACAAAACGTAAAAATAAGAAGGCAGCTGAAACTGGTTTGGCTCGGTGGATAGAGTGTCAGCCTGCGGACTGAAAGGTCCCAGGTTCAATTCCGGTCAAGGACATGTACTTTGGTTGCGGGCACATCCCCAGTAGGGAGTGTGCAGGAGGCAGCTGATCAATGTTCCTCTCTCATCGATGTTTCTGACTTTCTATCCCTCTTCCTTCCTCTGTGTAAAAAATCAATAAAATATATTTTAAAAAATAAGAAGGTATTTCTTTATGGGTGTTCAATCATCCAAGTAGTTTCAGACATCAGCCAGTTAACTCAGTATATTCACCAACCCCCTTCTTATCAAGTGCTGTTAAAATTTTAGGGATGAGCATGGCTGGTGTGGTGCAGTGGTTGGGCATTGGCAAATGCATCCACAGGTCACCAGTTCGATTCCCAGTCAGGGCACATGCCCAGACTATGGGTTTGATCCCAGTAGAGGGTGTGCAGGAGGCAGCTGATTCATGATGTTCCTCTCTCATCGATGTTTCTATCTCTGTCCTCCTCCCTCTCTCTCTAAAAATCAATAAAAACTTTTTTTTTATTTAGGAGGGAAGCATTGGAACATAGTGAACAGCGAAGCACTTTGGGTGTTTCGTCTTACTTAACACTCAGAGGTGCTACCACACTGGACTTGCTGATAAGGAAACTGAGGCTCAGAGAGCTTATGTTTCCCAAGGTCACAGCTGGGTAGGATTGGAACTCAGAGTTTTCTGCTGCCAAATATGTGTTGTATTTGCAGTTCTTTTATAACTCAGAATTTAATATCCTACCATAATCTATTTGGAGGCAATGAACTTGAATATCAAAACTAACATATGATTGTAGCTAATCATTTTGAGCAAGAACAATATTTTCTAGTAAGAATCTTTTACTTTATTGTGGCAAGAGATATGGGTTAAATGGTGTATATTGTATCAAAACTACTGGTTGAAAGTATAAACAAATGAACAAAAATATAGTCTTTTAGCTATATGTTTCTACTCTGATTGACTTTTTTCACCAAATGGAGAGGGTCATTTTTCTTTTTAATTAACCTTGTGCTGAGAATTGTGGACTCAGTTTTCCTTCTATTTTATTTAAGTGGACCGTTTGGTAGAGTTGAAAGAGCTTCTTGGCTTGGAGTCAGAAGACCTCAGTTTAAATCCTGGCTGTCTGTGGAAGATACTTAGCTAGTAAGGGCTTCAATCTTCTTGTCTGTAAAATGAGAGATTTAAACTTAGGTTGCTTCAAGGTCTAGCTTTTTATGATTCTATGAAAAACAGCAGGTGTTCTATTTCAAATACAGTACATAAATATTTGAATAGCTCAAACTTCCTGAATTCTGTTCTACAGAAAAAATAAAATTGTTTAAAATAATACATTGAGACAGAACTTAGGTAAATGGTAATTATTAAGTGTTGCCTTTCCACAAAAGTTAACTGCAATTCAACACTGAATGTTTGCTTATTTTGTTATTAGACGAAGGAAGAAGATAGAAAAGGGGAGAGAAAGGAAGAAAGCCAAATTTGTGTATATGTATGTTACATATTCACATATATAGCATGAAGTACATGTGTGTTACATATACATGCATGAATGTGTATTACATATATACAACTGGTCATACTGACTTCTTTAAGTTCTATGATTTTTTTCATGCCAGAAAAGAATCAGGAAAATGTTACCAGTTCATATTCCAGCAGTTCACATTCCCAGCAGCTTATGGCATCCTTTCTCTAAGGAAGTGGTGGGTTCCACAAAAACTGTAGTTCTACAGAAAGGTCTATTTATTTAGTCCTCCTGTTCTGCGAACAGAATCAGCTTTATGTAACAATCATGAATTGACAATTTGTAACTGCTAATCTTTATAACTATAACTATATTATGTATCACTGTTAAGTCAAACGTCATGAATTCTCAACTACTCTGAGAATTTGGAGATTTTCTAATGGATTTGTTAAGCTTGCATTCACATAAGGAGGTTTTCAAGATCACCCTATTGCTTTCAAACACCCTAATTCAGATCTAAACTTTTAATCTCACCAAGAAAAACTTCAGTCGTACACACAGCTCTGTCCTAAGCTATTTTTTTTTTATTTCCGAATCCATAGAGGAAGTTTTTGTGTCACCTCTTATTTTCTTTGTATGTATGTATGTATGTATGTATGTATTTATTTATTTATTTATTTTTAATATATATTTTTTGCAGTATAACTTAGATAAAATAGTAGTACATATGTTTTCTTTTTTCCCCCATTGTCTTTCCCCAAGCCTCCCCTACCCCCCAGCACATGGCTCCACCTGCACCCCTCCCTGCCCCAGTGTCTTGCATCCATTGGTTACGCTCATATGCATGCATACAAGTCCTTCGGTTGATCTCCCACAGCACCCGCCCCCCCACCCTCCACAGCCTTCCCCCTCTAGATTGACAGTCTGTTCAATGCCTCCCTGCCTCTATATCAATTGCTCTCCCCTGTTTCTTTTCTTCAAAACTATCTTGCATCTGCATACTAGAAATAAATGTATAAGTGGTTTAACTCAAATGATTAGTGATAACATTGTTTTGTCCCAAAAATAAAAACCAAAATTTAAAAATATTAAGTGATGATTCTAATAATGCACTGAGGTTGAAATTGAAGAAAGAATTCTAATATCGGGGGAGGAACCAAGATGGCGGCATATGTAAATACCTATTTTGTTGCCCCAGACAACAATTCCAAAACTACAACTTAACAACAAAATAAACATCATCCAGAATCACCAGAAAGCTGGCTGAGTGAAAATTCCACAGATAAAAGTAAAGATAGGACACGGTGACTCAGATGAGCAGTGGTGCACAGCCTTGAAGATATGCGCGGTCAGAGGTTCAGAGCCTTGCACGTGCGAGTGGTGAAGGGCGGGTGGAAGCAAACCTGGCTGGTTTTCTCCAACGGGGAGGGTGGAGACGTCCCACTGCACTGATCCCCCAGTTCCATGCGAGGTCCCAGGTCCGGGAAAGGCAAGCTAAAACCTGGACGTGGCTGAGGTCTCCGAATATGAGGAGAGTGCACGTAGCTTGGAACAGCAGTTTGAGCGTAAACTTGAGGACAGAAGTACACAACTACACAGAGAGGATGTGTGACTTGCTCCCTCATTCAGGAGACCACCGGACTGCTTTGTTTTACAACCCTGGGCGAGACTTTGGGTGTGCAAACTCATTTTGGGAGAGGCAGAGTTGTCTGACAGTGGGTGGAGACCGGCCACGGCTTTCTCTTGGAGGTACCTGCAGTCATTACCACCCAACACAGAGACCCGTGCACCACATAGGGCATAGCTGACGCTAACGCTGCCTGCTCAGCTCGGAGACTCTGCCCATCCAACCTGAACACAGTTTCCCTTCACAACCAATTGGCCTGGAGGTCAAACCCTTCTAGGGCTAACAACAACAAGCTGGGCTTAACTTCAACAATACTGTACAACCCATAAAGGATTGCAATAAGAGTATCCACCTCAGGTAACTGGGGAGGCTGAGCCACTGTACCTTAGAGGACATCTACGACACACAGCTAATGGACCAACTCAGGAAAGCAGCCACAATGCAGAGAAATGGAAAGAAATCAGGTGTGAAAGAAATGGAGGAAAAAAGACAACTAGACATAGAGTTCAAAACCACAGTAATAAGTTTTTTCAAGAGGCTCCTAGAAAAGGCTGATGAACTTAATGAGAACTACGTGGAAATGAACAAGACCTACGAGGAAATGAACAAGACCTAAGAGGATATGAAAAAGGACCAACTAGAAATTAAGCATACACTGACTGAAACAAAAAAATATTACACAAAGACCTAAAAGCAGTCCAGAGGACCACAAGAACCAAGTCAAAGATGTGAAATACAAAGAAGCAAAATCCACTCAGCCGGAAAAACAAGAAGACCAAAGAATCCAAATAATTGAAGATAGTGTAAGGGGCCTCTGGGACAACCTCAAGCATACCAACATCCGAATTATAGGGGTGCCAGAAAAAGAGAGAGAGCAAGATAATGAAAACCTACTTGAAGAAATAGTGACTGAAAACTTCCCCCACCTGGTGAAAGAAATTGACTTAAAAGCCCAAGAAGTGCACAGAACACCAAAATATAGGAATCTAAAGAGGAGCACACCAAGACACATCATAATTAAAATGCCAAGAGCAAAAGATAAAAAGAGAATATTAAAAGCAGAGAAAAACAGTTAGTTACTTATAAAGGAGCACCCATACGACTGTCAGCAGATTTCTCAACAGAAACAATGCAGGCCAGACGGGAGTGGCAAGAAATATTCAAAGTGATGACTAGCAAGAATCTACAACCAAGATTACTCTATCCAACAAAGCTATCATTCAGAATTGAAGGTCAGATAAAGTACTTCGCAGATAAGAAAAAGCTAAAGGAGTTCATCATTGCCAAACCAATATTATATGAAATGCTGAAAGATATTCTTTAGGAAGAGGAAGAAGGAAAAGGTAAAAATAAAAATTATGAACAACAAATACACATCTATCAACAAATGAATCTAAAAATCAAGTGAATTAATAATCTGATGAACAAGATAAACTGGTGAATATAACAGAATCATGGACATAGAGAGGGAATGGACTGACAATTCTTGGGGAGAAAAGGGATGTGGGAAGTGCAGCAAGAGACTGGACAAAAATCATGCACCTATGGGAGAGGACAGTGGGGGGGAGGTGAAAGTGGAGGGTGGGATGGATACCGGGTAGAGGGGAGCTATAGGGGAAAAAAAGGGGGAAACAATGTAATTAATAAACTGAACAATAAAGATTAAAAAAAGAATTCTAATAGCATACATCAGATTTAATCTTGGTAAGGGGGGAGATATTAATAGAGAAAGATAATTTGTGCTGCTAATAACATGAGAAAAAGTGCATCATGGGAAAACTTTATTTTAACTGCACTAAATCTGAATAGTAATAGGTTTATTATATGCTTATATATATATATATATAAGCCTAAGCCACCATTACGACCAAACGACCAGAAGGACCCATTCCTATGATGAGAACTGACCACCAGGGGACAGACGCTCAATGCAGAAGCTGCCCCCTGGTGGTCAGTGTGCTCCTACAGCCAACTTCCAGTGTCACCTCTTCTCCTGACCCTGCCAGTACTTTCAAACCCCAGGCTGGGTGGCGGCAGATGTGGCTCCTTTCCTAGGGGAGCTAAGGGCCAGCTCCCTCCCTCCTCCTCTCACCCTAGGCTGCAGGCCCTGATTGCTGGTCAGGCCTAGGGACCCCATCCATGCAGTAATTTATGCACCGGGCCCCTGGTATTATATAAGGTCATATCATGCAAAGCTAGAAATCCTTGCTCCATTAAAAAAGAAATAGTTACTCAAAAGATAAATGAATACTTAATTTTTAGTAAAAACTAACCTAAAACACGTACAAATCTCAACCATTAATTATCATATGACAAAAGTACCTTTATATGGTAAAAGAGAATTAAACCTCTCCAAAATAGGAAATTGGTGAATGTAAATATATTTTCTTCAGCTGCTTTAGTAGTAGGAATATTTTTCACTTGAAATATGCAGATTTATTTCTTTTCTTAAAAAACTAAAACACACAAACCCCCAAAAAGATCTGGAAATACTGACCTATTTTCCTACGTGACAATTGCAGGAATAAGTATGGTTGTGCCCTTTAGATTGAGTCTTTCCTATTTTGCCACATGCTCCACCAGCCCTCCCATATTACACCCAGACTGGTTACCGACATGATCTCTTGGTGGCTTTTGGGTGATCAATCCTTGATATGCTAAGAATTACTCTGGGCCAATCTTTTATCTCGGTAATCCTTGAAACTATCTCAAGAGACAGTAGCATATTCACATTTTGCAGACAAAGAAACCGAAGCTCTGAGAGATTAAGAAATTTGCAGAATTGTTCATATAGGAATAGACCATCATGCTCTTTATTACCTTTCTCTGTAAATAATACTTTAAGGATTAGAAAAGTTTAAACAAGTCTTTCTTAAACGTAGCTTCATATTAGAATCACTTAAGAAGCATAAAAAATCCCAGGTTTATATAAATCAGAATCTCTTGAGATGGCATGAGTAATTTTTCTTTCAGTTTCTCAGCTGATTTTAACATATAGCCGGGAATACAAACCCCTACTTTGGATATCAAAAGACAAGATGCTTTCCAGTTTATGCTTAATTCTGACTTTTATTAGTTGTGTCCATGAAAACATAGTCAAACACATTTGACACATTTGACATTTCAAAAAAAAGGAAACAATGCACTTATTTAATGATTGACTTTTGAAGTGAGTTTGACTTGACCCAATTCTACGTAGAGTTTGTATAGGCCTGTTTGTTAAGGAACTAAAACAAAGCAAATATTTGAATTCTGGTGCCTGTTTGCTGTAGGCATCAACTATCTTCACACTGTAAAGTTTCAACTTTGCATCTAAGAGGTAAATTGTGTGTTTAGATCATCTGCAATATTATTGCTATTTTTGTATTTTATTAAATGGGAAAGATTCAATATAATATTTCTGTATATCAATTCAGATATTACTAGGCCTGGAGAGAAGAAGAAAGAAAGTGGAAAATATAATTATTTGCTCATAGCAAAATGTGACACAACTTTTGCTTTAAAATAAACTTCATGTCACCCTAGCGAGTTTGGCTCAGTGGATAGAGTATTGGTCCACAGACTGAAGGGCCGGGTTCTATTCTGGTCAAGGACATGAACCTGGATTGCAGGCTAGGTCGGGGAGGTGTGTATGTGTGTATGTACAATGTATGTGTATATGCAACCAATCGATGTTCCCCCCTCTCTCTGTTTCTCCCTCTACCTTTCTCTAAAAATCAATGGAAAAATATCCTTGGGTGAGGATTAAATATATAAATAAATAAATAAATAAATAAATAAATAAATAAATAAATAAAATGAACTCCATGCATTATAGGTATTTGTTTTTAGAGGCCTTATTAAGTCAGAAAAAAAAAAGACTTGCAAATTACTTTCCATTTTAGAATACATCTTTATCAGTAAATAAATTGGAAATGATTCTACATTAACATATTTTTGATGTAAAAAGTACCACTTAAATAAAATTAGAACTTTTATTTCAAACATGACTTATTTTGATACGTCATAAACTTTTGTGGAGAACAATTTTGAAGCAAGGTTTAACATTGCAGTGTTTTCTATTTTAGTGAATAGAGCACAAGATAGTAAATTTTAGAACTTAAATATTCATCCAAAATTAGAAGCTAAAAAAGCAATGGGTGTGCATGGGTGTGTGGAGGCCTCATAAGCCTGCTTTCAACAGGCATAAGTAAGAATACTAATAAGAATGTATTTTACATATGGAATGCAGAGGCAGAGAATATACTTGCTGGAGGTGAGGTTGAAATTGCATGAAGTTTAGAACAGTGTACTGTGCACAATATTGTAGCCTGTATTGGTAGATGATAGATGATAGATAGATTAGATAGATAGATAGATAGATAGATAGATAATAGATAAATGCTAGATTTACATAGACCAAACATACACATATATCAAATCTTACATAATAATAGACAAATATGTAAATTGATCATACCTCTGCTATGCCACCAGCCAATCAGGAGTCATATTCAAATTAACCAAACAAAGATGGTAGTTAATTTGCATACTCAGCCGTGAGTGACAGGGGTGGGATGCTTGCGTTGTCCCGATGGTGATGATGCAAGCATTCTGTCCCACTCCCATCTCTCAGGGCCTCTGGCAGCGTGGGAAGAAGGGGCCAGAGCAGAAAGAGGTGGTTCATGGAGGGAGTGGAAAGAGGCAGCTCTGGAGCCTGAGGGGAAAGGGGCTGGGCTGGAGTGGAAAGGTGATGCTGGCAGCCAGGGAAAGGAAAGCCAATTCTATCATGAATCTTCGTGCATTGGGTTTCTAGTGTGTGTGTGTGTGTGTGTGTGTGTGTGTGTGTGTGTGTGTATGATATATAGATAGATAATGCTTATAATATTTTTATATAAATGTCATGATATCAAATTCTTTATGATAAAATAAATTTTAGTTATAATCAAGTTCATTGTAAACAACAAAAACCAATTCAAATTAACCTAAACAACAATGTGATCTATTAGCTAGCATACTATAAAATCCAGGGACAGAGCTGGCTTCATTCAGGAGCAAGGTTATCAGAACTCTTTCTTGGTTTCTGTCTCCACTTGGCAGCAAGATGCCAAAAAGCCTCCCTCCCCCCGCACCACCACTTCCACTCAGCAACCCCTCTGGGAGAACTCTTCTTCGGTATCTCCAACAGAAAATCCCTGGGCAGCACCCTGATCAGCCTTGCTTGGGTCAACCTGCCTGTCCTGTAACCATCACTGTGGCCTGAGGCACAGGGTCCTCTAGAGCAGTGGTCGGCAAACTCATTAGTCAACAGAGCCAAATATCAACAGTACAGCAACTGAAATGTCTTTAGAGAGCAAAATTTTTTAAACTTAAACTTCTAATGCCACTTTTTCAAAATAGACTTGCCCAGACCATTGTATTTTGTGGAAGGGCCACACTCACGGAGCCAAAGAGCTGCATGTGGCTCGCAAGCCGCAGTTTACTAACCACTGGCCTAGGCTTACGTCATACACTCAACCTGTATCTGGGTGAACAATGAAGGGGCCAGGGTCTTTCTGCCTCCCCATCCACAGGAAGGTCTCTCTTGGAAAAGAGAGTTCTGTTACCAAGAGAATGTTAAGAATGATGGCTAGACCAAATCAACATACACTCCACTTCAACATACAGGGCCCTTTTATCTAGCACCCGCCCATCAGCCTAGCCTTATTAGTTCTAAAATAAGGCATTAGCCCTATTACTAGTGTTTCTTGAATTTGATGTGTTTGTTGAATGAATTAATGAAGAATTGCCTCTATGCTGTTATTAGGTATATAGAAAGTGTGAAGCCTCCTGAGTTGGCTGGAAATTCCAGATAAGTAATGATAATGGATGTTGTTCTTAAGTGGTCTTTATTAATCCATAGAGTGTTGAGTAAATATGAAAGTGGGTTTATTAATGACTAGAGGCTCAGTCCATGGCATTCATGCACTGGGGGGGGGGGGGGCAAGCAGGTTCTTAATGCTGCCACAGAGGCAGAAGAGGCTCCCGCCACTGCCACTGTGCTTGCCAGCCATAAGCCCAGGTCAGGGCTTCTGGCTGAGCAGTGCTCCCCCTGTGGGACCATACTGACTACCAGGGGGCAGCTCCTGCTTTGAACATCTTCCCCCAAGTGGTCAGTGCATGTCATAGCAACCAGTCATTCTGCCATTCAGTTGATTTGCATATTATCCATTTATTATATACTGAAGGCCTGGTGCACAAAATTCCTGCATGGGAGCTGGGGGATGTCCCTCAGCCCAGCCTGCACCCTCTCCAATCTGGGACCCCTCAAGGGATGTCTGACTGCCCATTTAGGCCCAATCCCAGTAGGATCAGGCCTAAACAGGCAGTTGGACATCCTTCTCACAATCCAGGATTGCTGGTTCCCAACTGCTCACCTGCCTGCCTCCCTGATTGTCCCTAATTGCTTCTGCCTGCCAGCCTGATCACTCCCTAACTACTACCCTGCTAGCCTAATTGATGTCTAACTGCTCCCCTGCCAGCCTGTTTGCCCCAAACTTCCCTCCTCTGCCAGCCTGGTCACTCTAACTGCCCTCCTCTGCTGGCCTGATAACCCACAACTGCCCTCCCTTGCAGGGCCTGGAACCTCCCAACAGCCCTCCCTTGCTGGCCATCTTGTGGTAGCCATCTTGTCTCTACATGGGGGCAGGATCTTTGACCACATGGGGGCAGGCATCTTGTGTGTTGGAGTGATGGTCAATCTGCTTATTACTCTTTTATTAGATAGGACAGAGGCCTGGTGCATGGGTGGGGGCCAGCTGGTTTGCCCTGAAGAATGTCCAAGATCAGGGTGAGGGTTCCCTTGGGGCATCTGGGGGCCTGGTCAAGGGGCCTGTGGTGGTTTGCAGGCTAGCCATGCCCCCCAGCGACCCAAGTGGAGGTCCTGGGATCTGGGATTAATTTATGGCAACAGCCATTTCTGTTTGGGCTTATTTAAATTCTATCATTGAAACTTTGTAGCCTAGACTGGAGGCCTAAGCACTAGGGTTGTAGAAGCTTGGCTTTCTCCATCGCCTGGGAAACCCGAGCCTCTGCTCTCTCCAGCTCCGTGGCTGCTGCCATTTCTGTTGGGATATATCTTCTATAATTGCAACTTTGTAGCATTGAGTGGAGGCCTAGGCTGACAATGGCAGGTGGAAAGCTTGGCTTTCTCCATTGCCAGGGAAACCCAAGCCTCCCTCCTGCTCTCAGGGGCCCCAGCCATCTTGGTTGGGGCTTATTTGCTCCTGATTGGCTTGTGGGCATGGCTTTGTCAGAGTACCATCAATTTGCATATTACTCTTTTATTAGATAGGAGGATAGTTTTATGCTAAGTGTATTTCTGTCTACTTATAAATCCAAATGTCTGTCTCCTCTCCAGACAGAAGGCAGGAATCCCATTGTCATTGTATCCTTCAGAGCACCTACTATAAAGCTGTGCTCATGCCATGTGCTTAGTAAAAGTTTGTGAACTGAAGTGAACTGTTAATTCCAATCTTAGGCAGGACACTTTCAGTTTTCTGAAAATAGGATGGTTATTTTCCTTCAAGCAGTTATCAAATTTTATAATTTACAGTGTGTGTTTAATGAAGAGACTCTGCCCTAAGCATAAACATTCTGACCCCATAGTAGTTGTCCAAAAGAGCCGTTGTAACAAAAATTGTTGCCTGGTTTCTAGATTGAAGTTGAGCCCTGGAGTGTGTTAGAAAGTCCAGGGGTGATCAAACTCCTACTTAGAGAAATTTGCCTCTACTATTTGCAGGCAGATTGGCTTAAATTGTTTTTTTTTTTTGCAATAGTATGAAGATTTTAAAAGGAAGTCAGAATATCCACCAATTAAAATTTATTCTGTGAACTATTTTGCTCTAACTCTAGGTTGTATCTGCCATTTGTGCTGCCACTAATAAATCACATTGGTATAGTAATTTATAATCTATAAATTCTTTTCACGTTTATAAATTTTATAATCCATGCAAAGAAAGAAAACACTCAGGGTTTTGATTGACAGCAAGTATAAAGTAACCAACAAGTGCTTAGTTGCCAAGAAACATGATGCAATTTCAGACTACATTAATAGAAATAAGGTGTCTGAACAAAGGAGGTGATAGTTTTGCTGCAATCTGTACAGTTAGAAAGAAGCTGGGGCATTATGGTCAGCTCTGGGCTTCACTGAGTTTTAAGAGAGACATTGATTGACACAACTGGCGACCAACCAGAAGGTGTGAGTTCTGAGGCCAAGGCACATGAGGGACAGCTGAAGAGCTAAAGTTACTTGGTCTGAAAGGAGCAATACTTAATTTTAAAAGAATAGCAACATCCTTTTAATATGAATAGGGCTAACTAAGAAGTAAGAGTGAACCTTTCTATATATTTACTTAGAGTACAGAATTAGAACCAAGAGCTGAAAACTACACATTTCAGTTCAATATTTTTTTAAAGAAGACCCAACCCCCAAAAAGTTCTTTTCAAATGACATGATGGCTCACCTGTCACTGGAAGTGATAACTCAATGTCTACATGGTCTTTTATCAGGAAACTCAGTTCTACCATCTATTTGTTAAGTGGCTTTGGACAAGTTACTTTACCTCTTTAAGCCTGTTACATGAGATGATGCAAGTCAGACCATCAGCAATGTCTGCTCATTGTATGTGCTCAGTGAAATGCAGTATTATCAGAGTAGCCTGAGAAGGGCATCTCCAAGCCATGCAAAATAGTAGGGAAGGAAGATAACATCAGGGTTCAACTCCTCAGGCGCCTTACATCAAGGGAGAGAGGGGTTTCTGAATTTTACTGAGTGTACAAAGGTACCCACTGAGCAGCACCATAGCAAGAAGGAAGAAAAGCACACTAGACCCCAGAAGGAAACAGATTTAAAACTGCTCATTGCCACCTTGTTTTTATGATCAAAGTACTGAAAAATAATAGAGGAATCTACATATATAAAATGCCAGCAACTGAAATGCCGGAATGACTCGAGTGACCAGTTGTTATGACCACTGTTGCAGCCAGCCAACCAACCTGATCAAGGGTGGGGCCAGCCAGACAACCTCTGCGTCCCCTCCCCGTGCCAGCCCGGCCCCTATCTGCCCCCATTGGGGCCGGCAGGTGGGACCCCAACCGTACACAGACTTGTGCTCCAGGCCTCTAGTACATAAATAAAATATATTCATAAACAGTTCCATATAGAGTTCAAATAAACTGGTCCTAAATATAACAACACAGACATGTTTTAAAATATAATTTTTAGTAAATTGCAGAAATATTATACTATATTATATGACTTGAAATATCTTTAAAAATATATAAAACCAACGCTAGCCGGTTTGGCTTAGTACATAGAGCATCGGCCTGTGGACTGAAGGGTCTCAGTTCGATTCTGAGACCCTAGGCGCATACCTAGGTTGCAGGCTTCTTCCTGGCCCGGACCCTGGTTGGGGCCCTTGCAGGAGGAACCAATTGATGTGTTTTCTCTCTGCTTTTCCTTCTCTCTTCTACTCTCTCTAAAAATCAATGGGAAAATATCATTGGGATAGGATTTTTAAAAAATATGTAGACTACATACAAAACCATACAAATGCATGTAGTGATAATATATATGGGAATGTATCAAATTCAAAACATTGGTTACAATTGGGGGAAATAAGAAGAAAATACTATGGAAAAAGTCGTATGGGGGAATGTAATGATTTCACTAATATTTTAAAATGTGACATGATTGATTAGAGTTGAGTAGCATGTACCCACACTTTTATAATATTATTCTTTATAATTTTCTATTTTTTGCCACATTTATAATAAATATTTTATAAGAAAGAATAGGTATAATCTTCATATTTTTCTGCCACAGAAGATATTTTATAGGTAGTCATGAGCATTGTTTCAAAAAAGTGATGAAGGCACTCTGAGAGTTTCCCAACCTGTGTTCTGGAGAATTCCAATAGATATTTTATGAGGAAAATAACATCTCCATGCTCGGATAAGGCGATTCTTGACTGGTTACTATGTGCAGAGTGGGGCAAAAGTAGGTTTACAGCTGTGAGTATGTGAAACACAGAGTTTATTCTTGCAATATAATTTATTATTGTATTACATATTTTTCCATATGAAAAGCTGTAAACCTGCTTTATATTTTTAATATAATACTCATTGATAACTTACTGAACCTTATTCCATGTAGCACATATTAGGTAAGTGCCAATTTGCACAAATAAAACATGGTTATGATATAGATAATTCTGTCATTAAATAAATGAGAAGGAAAATTATGCTATTAAAGAAATCATCCCTTTGTTTAAGCTGAGTCTGATTTCTCAAATGATAAACACAGTTCTCCCTGTGCTTGATTTTTCAGTCATACCTTATCTACTCATTTGTAATACATTAGTTCAAGGTTTGATGCTCAACTGAAAAATCATTTGTAGTAGAAAATATTACAAAAGAAAAGTGGTGTGACCTATATGTCCATTCCAATCCCACCAATTTTCCTGATTCTACACAAGCTCAATCAGTTGTAACACCCTTTAATTATCCACTAAAATAGTGGTTTTCCAGTTCAAAGCATTCAAAACCTACAAAAGCTTATGTTTGGGGCAGTGATTGACAGTACTCTTTTGGAGATGATGACCAGGGAAATGCAGCTAATTCTTCACTATTTCTTCTTATGGGTGTCCCCATAATTGAAAAGCATGAACTTAAATTTTGTAAATATCACTTGTCTTGTCAGAATGTTTGAGTCTTAAGTGAGTGAGGAATTCACAAAAGCAGTCATTTAAATGAAACTATACCATCAGGTCACTGGCTGGTGCTTTTGTTGTAATTTTCTGACCTTAATATTTGTCAGTTTTTCTATAAACACATAAATTCCAGTGTTAATCTTAATTTGTAAAATTCTAAGAAAGGCTTGGCAGGGATGACTTATTCAAAGTTGAAAATTGGTACTACACTTATGCTTTGAAAAAGGATGATCTTTTCTCCTTTACAGTTCTGTCTTTCATATGTGAAGTTGACTAACTTCTCGTTTTATAAAAATGTTCATTCATTCATTTATTCAATAAAGGTTTGCTGTTTTTTAATATGCCAGATTAATAGCTTTAAGCCAATGTTGATGAATTCAACTCCTTTATAAAAATGACCAGTGAGATTATAGAAACAGCGCTATGGCCGTGAAATGGTATTGTCCCTTCCTTCATTAAATATTTATTGAGCAATGACTATATACCAAACATTGGTCTAGGCATTGATGATTATAACAAAGGTGAAAAAGAGGAGCCTTAGTCAAGCAATTATAATAAAGTACATGTGTATAACTGTAGAGGGAATACTGGTTGATCTCTGAGAAATTAACTGGTCCTTGTTCATTTATTTAGCATTTTTTTGTTGCCTAATATGTGCTAGCCATTGTTCTAGGAACTGGAGGTACAGCAAGAAGCAAGCTAAGAATCTGTTCTCAGAGAGTTTTCATTCTAATGGAGGTCAAACCTGCAGCACTGGTCCTATGAGTACCATGCACCAAACCAAGATTCTCCAAACGATGGAACTCAGACCACTAGTGAAATATGGACTTAATTAGGTTGTGCATAAACTAACATATTAATAGTTAGCACTTATATTTATGATTATATTTTATTTATGATACAGATTTTCTATTTGTGTTAGTATAAATGATCTCTTCCTAATTGAATTTATTTAATTTTAAAAAGCTAAGTTCAGAAACAGAAAAGTACTTAGTAAATAAGTATCGATAATATGTAGCCTTGGAAAAAATGTTATGTTGATGCACATATTACACAAACACACACACACACACACACAAAGAGGAAAACAGCTTTCACCTATAATAAGGTAGCAACAGTGTCATTCCATGGCCCAAATTCTAAAAATAAATTTTTTTATGATTTTAAAATTGTATAAATATTTGACATAAAGTTAATTCAAAGGAAGAGGGAGAAAACAGATTCAAAAACTCTGTATGCCATACTTTTATAAATTACCTGAATGTAGGGAAAACCTTATCTTATTTATAGTTCTCAACATTGTCCTGCACTTGGTAAGTACTAAATAAATACTCAATGAAGGCATGAAAGAATTAATGAATGAAATGAGAAATGCTCAAATGCACCATTCAAGCTCCAGTGAATTCTCTGGCCTGACTGAATGTAGTTAATCATAGGGCCTGAGAAAAGGAACAGTCTCTCCAAACTAGTCTACAAGAACAATTTAGGACTCTGCATGAAGGTCTGAGATTTGCCTTACTAATAGAAGAAACATAAAAGAGATTAACCTTTCTTTATGCTATGTAACTACAGATCAATTGGTACACCTTGCCTTATATCACTGCCATGGAAGAACAGAGATAATGAAAAACCCTCACCAAGTCATGTGTATTTTGTAGAGGACTAATTAAATTAAAGACCCCATTAAGTAATCTTTTACTACCACTAGGGTCTTAGCATTATGCTAACAATCCAGAAACAATAAATTATAGATAGTTCTCTTTGAATCTATGGAAACTAAAAAAGGGGGAGCAACCTTTGAAAAGTTGAATCCTGACCATTTTGTGCAGAAGAAAAAACATCAAAATGATAAAATAGGGCTACCTTTCAGATTTCCTGCAACTTAAGAATAAAATTTTATTTCCCTTATTTCAAAATGTCAATTCCTGCCATCTTTAGCCACTGTAGAAACTGCTTTTCATTTTGAGACTTTGAAGGGATTAAAAAGCCATTAAATGTTTATTAATATAAAATATTAAGAAATAGTTTAATTTCATTAAAGATTCATTATGATGAACAACCCGTATTTTTATTTTTTGCTATGATAATTTAAAGACTAATTCTACAATTGACTACCTCGCACAATTACATCAGTTCAACCAGGTGTTATTCTCTTTTCCTTCCCAAACTGTGATTGTCTCACATTACCAACACACAACTGAAATTAATATCCTTCTTGGGTTTTCTTGTCCACTGTCATGAGAAATTTTGTCATTAGGCAGGTTGGTAGGTGCCCACTGCCAAGTCCTCTTGCCTCATTAGACCAATTTCATAAGCCTCTCTGAATCTATTCGATAGAAATAGGATCCAGACATCCATGTCTGAAATGAAATTTTCCCAGCAGTTATCTCTCAAACAGCGGTCATCTCTTTTGCTTTCCCTTTTCCTTGGCTGTGGTTTGAATTGAGTAGAATAGGATGAAGATGGACTGCTAGCCTTTTAAACTCCATTCTCCAAGGAACATGCGGATAGCCTCCTTAGTATGAGCAGCCACTGGGAGCAGGATTCAGTCTCTGGTCCTGCCTAAGTCCACTGTAAATAGCTTGACAAGGGGAAAATGACTCTTTTCCCTCTTGCTAATACATCTCAGAATATACTGAGTCTCTATCTACCTACAAGTAGTTGCTATGTCAGTCCTTTGACTACCCTTGCAAATCAATCAAAGGCTTTACCATTTCACTGTAACAAAACAAATGGTTTCTTAGTGCTGACGGGCACTCCCGCAGTAAAAGATCCTTTACAGAACATGCGTTTTGTAAATCAAAGCTATGGTAAATACAACACACAGAGCATGCTTTCTTTCCAATGACCACATAAACAAAGATTATCAATGCATTTATTTATTTACCTATCTATTTACATTCACATTTTTGTTTGGGACATGTCAAGTAAGAGATTAGGAGGCAATTTTCTCGCAAAAGCCCCAATGCAGCAGGATGCTATTTTGTGGGAGTTATTTGATCGTTCTTCATAGTCTTTTCCTTTCGATTGGCATGTAGAGAACTAGCCACACAAGCCGCTGTGCTGTCCTTCCTGCATGATACCATTTCTTCCTGTTCTCCTTATCTGTACCTTCGAGGATGCACAGCTTTCTCTTTTTTCTTTCTCCTGGGTTTGTGCAGTTTCTTGATGTTTGTGACAGGCCACCATAGGGGAAGCTTTTATCACCGTGGGGTTTGGAGGCCTCAGTAAATTGAAAATTGCAAATGAAATCCACTGGGCTTGAATTCATCAGCTATTATGTCAGATGACCTTTGGCAGCTGCTGATAAAAATGAGAGAATGTTAGCTCTGATCCAATTTTCAGCACTAACCATTCCTTTTCAAATCCATTCACAGTCAGGCAGCAGACACATGGGAAGTGAAAATGATAGGGTTTCAAGAGAACGGCATTGTGTTGCAGATTAAGATTTTCTCCCTCTATTTCTAGAGGTCGGCCCCCAGGTCCCTGTCTGGTATCTACCTATTGTCCAATCAGTTTCAATATCTGCTTCAGAGGACATGTTAGCCATCCTTACAGATAAGTGCTTACAGGAGAGAATGTTGGACTTAATAGTTTTGCTTAGGAGGCATCAAGGGTCGCAGTGTAGCAATATTGACTGGCACATGTTAGTTTAATCTGACATTCTCAGGAATGTGACACTAGATTCTTTCAGAGTTGTTGATCTCTAGGTGATTTTTGTTACCAGCTCTGGTTTTATAAAATTTATTTTTGCACAACTATTTATATTCATGAGTCAGGGAGATTCTAAAATGTCTATGAGAGCCAAGTGAAGGCAGCCTAAGCTTGTCTAAATAATGTACAGATGCCAAAATTAGGAAACCGGGAGTCACTTGAATTGTGCTTTCTGTTTTTGCAATCAAGTTAGAGGTAAATGTCATCAATAGTATTTCAGGGGCTATATTATCCTGAAATAAATGAGTTCCTGCAGACTAGTAGGTTCCTCAATAAATGCAATAGATTTTTATCATGCAGGGGGAAATATGAGACTTGTTATTTTCCATTGAGGTAGCATGAGCCAGCAAAATAATACTATGGATGGCTGAGTCATCAGTATGATTTCTCCATCTCTGAAACACAGAAGCCTTCTGAAAAAACAAAACAAAACAAAAAAACCCACCCTGAAATCAATAATTTCTTCCTCCTTTCACTGTTCAGAAAAGAAAATAAATTCTCTATCTTGAGAGTGCTGAGTTTATTGAGAGAACAGTCCTAAACAAAAGTGAAGTCAAAAAGCACCAAGTAATTGAAATCCACATATTATTATCAGTCTTTTCCAAAAAATCTAATAAACTAAAAAATATATCTGCACTTACATAGGTTTTGTTGTGTGCAGATTTACTTTCAGGGTTTCCCTTGGTACTGTCTTGGTTAACATTATATTAAAACAGGTGTTTCCTTATCAATAAGTTTGCAAAAATACTTTTCATGGTATAGCAGTTGCTTTCTTTCTAATACACCATTCTATGGTATACTAGAGGCTCAGTGCACAAAATTCATGCCTGGGTGGGGTTCCTAGGCCTGGCTGGCAATCAGGACCAATTGGGGCTGGGCTGATAGGGGCCTAAAAGCCCCAGCAGTGTCAGGAGAAGAGGCAACGGTCGCCAGGCTGGGCACAGAAGGAACAGACACCAGAACCAGATGCCACCCTTGGCACCCTGATGCTACATGGTTCCCTTCCTCTTCCCCTCCTCCTCCTTCCCTCACCACCGGGCCACACTGGGGCCTGCTGGCCTGTGGGAGGGATGGGGGGAGGGACCGTGGGAGGTTGGCCACCAGCCCCAAGGAGGGAGCCAGCCCTTGGCCCCTTTGGGAAAGGGGCCACATCGCCACCACCCACCTGTGGTTTCCTGTCCCAGTCATTCCAGTCATTCAGTCGTAACAGTCGCTTGGGGTTTTATATATACAGATGGCACTATAAATACACTTAGATGACTCTTCTAAATACTACTTGGGGGAGTGGGTACTAGGAGAGCGGGGAGAATAATATGGCTCAATAGGCTTCCTTTATAAGAAAAACAAAGTAAGTTCATATGTGTCTATAGGATGCATATTATCCATATAGTATGTCTTACTTTTAAAAAATAATTACTTAAAGTTCATACCTTACTATTGTTTTCCCTACTTTTTCCTGGTGATCTTAAGTCCTGTTAAGAGAAGGCAATTATCTGTTACCAGTGAGTGTATATAAATAAAATGCCAAATGTGATGTCCAAAACAAAGCTATTTGCACATTAAAAGTCAATTATTATTGATTAAGATTTTAAAGGACTCAAAATCAAGCTGTAAGTAATGATTGGATCTAAAATGAAGAGGGATACCCCAACCAAAAGGTATAGATTTGGGGCTGCATTGATTTTTCCCAAATGATTAATTTTCTAGGCTTTTAAAAAAAGAAGAAGAGGAAGAAGAAGAAGGCACACATAGATTTAGAAAGCCTCAATACATGGTTTCCTGGTCCTATCCACCTCTGTCCATATTATTGGACCCTAGGAAAGTGATGACCTGGCTGGCTCTGTAACAATACCACTGCAACTCTGAGTGATTTAGCTACCTCCCTTCTGACAGCACAGACAGAAGCTTGTATCACAGCCGAATCTGCACCTTCACAAATTCAGCAATGACTGCTGTCACACATTGCTCAGTTCATGTAGCAGGACTTGTTTCTTTATGTTATAGTTTCCTTGAACCTCTATCTGCCTTTAGGTTTGCAAGGGATACTTCCACTACTTCTAAAGAAACAAATGTCTTAAGAATGTGCATGTTCTTAGGAGACTGCAACTGTGACAGGCCTAAACCATTCCAATTGGACCTGGTTGGCTAACAAGTCCTTGTCAGAAGAAACAGCAGCACCCACACTTGACTGTGCCCTCAGGCCTGGCTTTCAGCCACCGCAATCTGCATGCCCAGATAGATGAAGCAATTAGATAGGCCTGTTAAGTCTTATGTCCTCATTATTGATTGATAGTATGAACTCAGCATGATTATTGAACCAGACCAGCCAGCAAAACAACTGAGTTATCGATTTATACGTAGGCATATATTTCCAATTTATATTTGTGGAGGACATATATAGGTATACCATTATTTCTGAGATTTTGTCCAATGGCTTCAACAGAAAGTTGGATAATTTATTGTTCCCACCTCCTGACCTTTCATTGCCATTTCTTCTATAGAAATGCTATCCAGTACAACTTCCTGTTGTGATGGAAATGTTCTCTGTCCTGCCCAATACTAGCCACATGTGGCTATTGAGCATTTGGGATGTGATTAGTGTGATTGAGGAGCTGCATTTTTATTTGACTTTAATTTTAATAGCCATATATGTCTAGTGGCTACCATATTGGACAGTGCAGGAGCTTTATAGCATAATAAACTTTTTTCCTCCCTTCATCAATCATACTTTTCAAAATTCTACCTCTCTTTCAAGACCCTACTTAAATAGGGCCTCTTTTGTAAAGTCTTTATTGATTTTCACACCTTTACATTTCCCCATTTCTCTGAATACGTATCATTTTTTACCCTTGATCATTTCCTGCCTCACATTGTAATCACCTGCTCTACTATACTGCAAGCTCCTTGAAGACAGCGGTTATATCCACCAGGTGATGTGCTTGCTGCAAAAAATATTTGAGGAATTTAATGGAGTTGTAGGTTTTCTAAAGAGAGAGGACATTATTTTGTATATGCATGCTAATTAGGGAAGCATTGACACTTTGTCATGCCTTCTTTTTCAAATGAATTTAGGGAAAGCCTTATTATTTTTCTTTGCTGATTTATCTATTAGCACCAGGGTAGGAGTGTAAAGCAAAACTGTTATATTTTCTCCTTTTGAATGTAGAAAAGTTGGTGACACTTCTTTCTCATCTTCATGGACAATAACATAATCCTGTACATGTAGGAAAAACTCAGAAAGTACTACCTGAATAAATGAATGAGACTTATTATCCAAGTTTTGAATATCTTTTTAAGTCCCTGAACATGGAGTTATACTTACGTTGTCTTCTTTTTTCCTATGTTTGTTTATTTAGTTACTTACTTATTTATTTATTTTTATTGATTTAAAGAGGAAGGGAAAGGGAGAGAGAGAGATAAAAATATCAGCGAGGAGAGAGAATCATTGACCAGCTGCCTACTGCACACCCCACACTGAGGCTCGAGTCCACAACCAGGGCATATGCCCTTGAGCAGAATTGAACCAAGGACCTTTCAGTCTGTAGGATGACACTTTACCCACTGAGCAAAACTGTCTAGGGCACATTGTTAGAATGTTAGAAAAACTCCTTCTAGAATGTTTACATAAAGTTATATTCAATAACAAACTCTAAAAACTGCTCTGCACCTAATTGTGGTAATGATTGTACAGCAGGATGTGTTTGTCAAAACTCAGAACTGTTTCCTTAAGAGGGTGAATTTTGCCCTAGCTGTTTTGACACACTGGCTAGAGCGTCAGCCTGTGGACTGAAGAACCCTGGGTTCACTTCTGGTCAAAAGCATGTTCCTGGGTTGCAGGATCATTCAGGAGGCAACCAATCAATGTTTCTCTCCCTGTCTCTCCCTTTCTCTTCCATTCTCCCTAAAAAATCAATGGAAAAATATCTTAGGTGAGAATTGAAAAAAAAAAAAAAAAGCACGAATTTTACTACATATAAATTTTTCAAAAGTGAGTAAAAATACTATATATGTTAATGTATGCTTACAATTTTTAAACAGCTGTTTAGCACATAACACTAAATTAATGATACTTATATAATATTAATTTTATTCCTTTATATGTTTATGTGATGCCGTATGACACATAATTGACTTTTAGGGAATAGTAAGGTTAATCTAAGACAATTGTGGTATGATTAGAAGACTGTTTTAAAAATCAATTCTTCCACTTAATAATTAGATATATGATTAGTAATTACCACATTATATTATAACTAGAAGCTCAATTCATGAAATTCATGCAAGAGTAGATGTTCCTTCCCCCAGCTGCTGGCACTGGCTTCCCTCTGGCACCCAGGACCTGGGCTTCCCTCTGGCTCCAGCTTCATCGGAAGGATGCCTAATTAGCATATTACCCTTTTATTATTATAGGTAGGTTACACTTATTGAATACATCCTATGCCCCAGGCACTGTTCTCAGTGTCTTATTTAGGTTAACTCATTTAATCCTCCAACAATCCGATGATGTCAACATTATTATCCCCACTTTAAAGATAAGCAAATTAAGGCGCAGAAAGATTGGTAACTTAGCAAAGGTCACACAGCAGTTAAAGTGGCACATGACCATAGTAGGTTCTCCATAATTTGGGGTACATTTGAATTTTAGGATAGTAGAGACAGGAGACAGTTTTAAGCAACACATATTGCCTCTCACCCCCTTAGCATCTCTGAACTTGTAGGCTCTACAATAAAGAAGGATAATACTATTTTCTTCCCATCTCACAGGGAAGGCTGCTATGAGGGTCAAATGAGATATTAATATGAAAATGTGAGTACTCCTTGACTAATTGTGTTGCCCTTTTACATTAAGCTTGGTGTGCCTTTTGGTGTTTAGGAAAGTTGTTGACCCCAAATATTCCTCATTTGCTGATGAGAGGTCGTCCTCACTCCCATTTTCATAGTCAGTCCTGATCAACTCAAAGAAACTTTTAGGCCTATTAAGTCTTCACTAGAGGCCCGGCACACCAAATTTGAGCATGGGTATGATCCCTAGGCCTGGCCTGTGATCAGGGCCATCTTCACCTGCTACTGACTGCCGGCTCCACCCCCCACCATCACTCACTCCCGGTTTCTCATTTGCCATCTTACACCCAAGGTGGGCCGGGCCCAGGATATACTTCGAGCCTGTGTAAGAGGCTGTGATTCCCCCCCCCCCCCCCCCCCCCAGTGGAAGTCCGTTCCATGGGAAGTGCTTTTTGTGGAATTTCTTTAAGGTAAGGGATGAGGTGTGGGCTCAATGCCCAAGAGAGTTCCAGGGAGACAGTGGCACTATAGGGTCATTCTGGTCACCCCTGAATGTTCACTGCATTTATTCGCTGGAGGATTCTACTTGCAGGGTCCTGAGGCATGACAACCCATCCCACAAAAATGTCCCATTAGATTTCAGGTTGCATCACCACTGAGGGTGATAAGATCAGGTGCTTTAAGCAGAGAACATGGAATTGTGAACAGAGCAAGAATTCAGCAGCATTAGGAGACAGGTTTCTCAACAACCCATCTAACCAAAGCCTGCTACCTTGCCAATGGCTTTTCCCTCCCCATCAGGGAGTAGGTGGTGAGGAGCGAGGAGCAATTGTCTGCAGCTGTGGACAGGCCTGTGTCTCTAAGAATGCCAGCCAGCCAGAGGGAGGGACTGAGAGACTGGCCATTCCAACTGCTCACCTGCCTCCTGCCACCACCCACTCCCAGTTCCCTGTTGGCCATCAGCCAGTTGGAGCCTGTGGGCTGGGAGCAGCTCTTGCGTTGAGCGTCTGTCCTCTAGTGGTCAGTGCATGTCTTAGTGACTGGTTGGTTGTTCAGTTGTTCCACCATTTGGTCTATTTGCACATTAAGGTTTTATATATATACTAGAGGCCTGTTGCAGGAAGATTCCTGCAAGAATAGAGTTTCCTGCGGCCTGAGCAAAGCTCCCTCTCTTCCCGGCTGCCTCACTTCCTTCTCTACAACCTCACTCTCTCGCATCTCTGCTGCCTTGTTCGCCGCTTTCCTTTGCCTCACTTCCTTCTCTGTTGCCTCCCTTCCTCTCATCTCCTCTGCCTCGCCCCGCTTGCTTACTTCTCCACAGCTTTGCTCCCTTCTGCAGTGCTTGGCTTTCTTCTCCACTATCTTCTGAGCACAGATATGCAAATTAGCCACCATCTTGGCTGGGTTAATTTGCATAATTTGCTCCTGATTGGCTGGTGGGCATGGCTGTGGGTGTGGCTTGATCAGAGGTGTGGTCAATTTGCACATTACTCTTTTATTAGATAGGATAGATTACTGATTTATGGGAAGGAACAACAAAGATTTCAACCTGGTGATACCTAATTATACAGCAGAGATCTTTGGGCCATGTTTCCCTTGTGAAAAAATCTGGGAAAGAGGAAAAAGAAGAGCAAATGAGAAGGGGAAGAAATGCAGGTTGAAGGGGAAGGTAGGAGAATCTACCAGAACTCACCATTTCAGCACTTCCATTTCCTGCTGCCTTCTGTCAGACTCACAAGAGGCTGGCCCCTAAATGGGTTCCTAGTGTAAAACTTTTTTTAAAAATGTTAAAATACTTCATGTTAGAGCACTTTGAAATTGTTTCTCATTCTCTTAAATAAGTATATGGAATATGTGGGGCTTTTTAAAATGGAGTTAAATTGTTATACCAAGTATTACTTTAGACATTTTACACCTATTCATTGTCCGTGAATAAATTACTTTAACATGATCACATATCCATATACTTAAGTTTGTTAGTCTATAAATACCCAACATTATGTCTAAACAGATTTACAACTATAAATCAAACTGTACTTACTAATCAGCACCTTCTACCAACATATTGTATTAATTTCTATTTCATAAAAGCAATCATTCAGATGAATAAGAGCTGGTGGCTTTAAGGAGTTCAGGTTAAGTAGAGATCTTAAAGAAATAAAGCTGATTATATTAAAATATAAAATACTTGCAGTACTTTTTTGTGCTTCTTGTGAAACAGCCTCCTGAGGACTATGCATTTTTATTAAGTTGGTAAGGGAAAAAGCTTTCAGAGTCAGAAGAAAATTGTCTTAGTCAATCTGGCCAAGGAATATTAAGTATGATGCAAATCTAAAGCTGACATTGGCTATTCTTTTTAATTGTGAATAATAACAATGGTAGTAGCTTTTATTTCTTAAATGTTTACCATGTGCAAGTATAATGCAAGGTATATAACTCTAGCTAGTACAGTCAGCCCCCAAATCCAAGTTCTGAATAAAAAACAATATCTGATAGATATCAGTAGCATCTGATATGAGTCGGGTGGCTCTTCTTTGTGACTTCCTCTAAGTCAGTGGTCAGCTAACTCATTAGTCAACAGAGCCAAATATCAACAGTACAACAATTTAAATTTCTTTTGGGAGCCAACTTTTTTAAACTTAAACTTCTTCTAATGCCACTTCTTCAAAAGAGACTCGCCCAGGCCATGTGGAAGAGCCACACTCCAGGGACCAAAGAGCTGCATGTGGCTCGCGAGCCACAGTTTGCCGACCACTGCTCTAAGTGATAATTCAAAGACACACCTTTTTTCCATTATGCAAATTTGCCATCTCAGGACCTCTCACTTCTAGCAGTGTGGGTGAAGTAGAAATAACTTTTACCTGCACCCTGCCTACTAATAACATATCACTTCTCTACATTCCATCAGTGAGATTAGTCATATGACCTTACCGAGCTGGGAAATATAGTTTAACTCCATGCCAAGGATGGTAAACCCATAATGTGTCTGCCACAGCCAGGCACTGAGCTTACATATATTATTGATGTTTCTAAGAACCTGGGAGGAAAATACTGTGGTTAGGAGTATGGAGCCTGGAGCCAGACTGCTGGTGTTTAAACTCTATGACTTGCTGTGGACACAGGCAAGTTACTGGACCTCTCCTTGCCTGTTTCTTCATCTCCAGGGTGGGCATAATAGTAGAACCCAGCTAAGAGAGTATTGCTGTGAGCATTAAATAACTTTATGGAATTCAATTACCTAGAACATTTCCTAGCATATGGTAAACTCTCAATACTAGCTCTTGGTAACTAAGGCAAGTAAGCAGTTATACCAAGTAAATATCTTTCTTTACTAGAATGACTCCACATTTGGTTTGGGTTATACCATACAGGACATCTTTATTTTGTATGGAGTTTTCATCCCAAGAATGCAGATGATAGATTCATTTTTTTAAATTCTTTTTTTAACAGTAATTAAAACTAGAAAGACCTCTCTCTCTGTGTCTCTGTCTCTGTCTCTGTCTCTCTCTCTCTCAGCTTAAACGCATGACCATTTGAACCTTTGCATTTTCCTCTTAAGACTTTAATTCTTACCATGTTGCAATGATAGAATGACAAAGGAGGTTATTTTTATTTTTGTTCTACTATTGGGCTCCCACAATGACCATATCCTACTACTGAGGAATATCTCTTAAATTTCACATCCATGAATAATCAGAGCACTACAATTTGATTAGTGCTTCATCACTGATAATACAGTTTTACATGCATCAGAGCACTTATGGTTCTTCCTGTACCATTTTCCTTTTGCCCAAGCTGTCTCCTTGCCTCACCTATATATTCAGCTGTATTTATGTTCAACCATAAGCCTAAGTATGAATTATTTATTAGTTGTTTATTTAAACTTCTTTATTTCGGTGAGCTGTGGGAGGCGCCGCCGGGAGCTGCCTTGTCTGAGGCTGGGAGCCACCACCGCTGCAGCCATGGTGTCAGTAATTAACACTATGGACACCTCCCAGGAGGACATAATACATGATGCCCAGATGGACTACTCTGGCACCCGCCTGGCAACCTGCTCATCAGACAGGTCCATCAAAATCTCTGATGTACGCAACGGAGGGCATTGCTCATCCCATGTGTGGCAATATCCTGGCATCCTGTTCATATGACTGGAAAGTCATTATCTGGAAAGAGGAAAACGGCACCTGGGAGAAGACGCACGAGCACACAGGACACGACTCCTCAGTAAATTCTGTGTGCTGGGCCCCCCATGACTACGGCCTAATCCTGGCCTGTGGGAGCTCAGATAGGGCCATCTTCCTGCTGACCTACACCGGGGAGGGCCAGTGGGATGTGAAGAAGATCAACCCCACTATTGGCTGCAATGCAGTCAGCTGGGCCCCTGCCGTTGTACCTGGAAGCCTCATAGACCAGTCATCACGGCAGAAGCCCAACTACATCAAGAAATTTGCCTTAGGCGGCTGTGACAACCTCACCAAGCTGTGGAAGGAGAAAGAAGATGGACAGTGGAAGGAGGAACAGAAGCTGGAAGCACACAGTGACTGGGTTCGAGATGTGGCCTGGGCCCCTTCGATTGGTCTACCCACCAGCACCATTGCCAGCTGTTCCCAGGATGGTCATGTATTCACTTGGACTTCTGACAATGCCTTAAGCAATTCGCGGTCTCCCAAACTACTGCACAAATTCAATGATGTTGTGTGGCACGTGAGCTGGTTCATCACAGCCAACATCCTGGCTGTCTCGGGTGGAGATAATAAGATGACCCTGTGGAAGTAGTCAGTCGACAGGCAGTGGGTGTGCATCAGTGATGTCAACAAGGGCCAGGGATCCGTGTCTGCTTCAGTCACTGAGGGCCAGCAGAATGAGCAGTGACAAGACTGATGGGGCCCAGCTCCCCACCTGCCAATTCTTGGACCACCTGACCAAATGCGGAAAGGAAGTGCTCCAACAAGATTATTTTCCCAGAAATAGTTAAAACTGCAACGAGACTGAACATCTGCCTTAACATGATTTGATATGGTTTGTAATTTACAAATCACTCATTATGAGGGGAAAACTACAAATGATCTATTATTTAAAAACTAGTGGCCCGGTGCATGAAATTCGTACACGCGGCGGGTGGGGGGTTGTCTCTCAGTCCGGCCTGCAACCTCTCCAATCTGAGATCCCTGTGGGATCGGGCCTAAACTGGCACTTGGACAACCCCCTTGTAATCCGCTCCTAACTGCTTACCTGCCTGACTGCTTGATCACCCCTAACCACTCTGCTTGCTAACCACTCTGTAACTGGTTCCCTCTGCCAGCCTGATCACCCCCAACTGCCTTCCCCTCCTGGCCTGATCACCCCTAATGGCCTCTGCCTTAGCCCCTCCACCATAGCAATCTGGGACCCCCATGTGCACACGCCTTTCACAATCTGGGACCCCCCGCGCCTGCAGTGAAGCATGGTGGTAGCCAGTCTTCCCACAGGCCTCCCATGGCCCCACCCTTCACGCGTGCACCAGTGATCTGGGACCCCCGTGCTCGCACCCTTCACGATCTCGGACCCCAGGCACCCACACAAAGCACGGCGGTGGCTGGCCTTCCCACCATGCCTCTGCGCAGCCTGGGGAACTGGCATCGCAGGCTTGCCAGGACCACCAACGCAGCGTCCGTTCTCCAGGCCCATGGCGCTCATTCCCCAGGCCATGTGGAGGCAGTGGGAGAGACAGGATGGTGAACTGTGTGGCCCCGCCCCCTGCTCCTGATTGGCTGGTAGCATAGCCAATCAGGAGCCAAGGTATGGTCACATTTGCATGTTACTCTTTTATTAGATAGGATTTTTTTTTTTGGGCCATTTTTATGTACCTTTTGGGTTCAGGCATTATTTGGGATTTTTTCCAAAGTAATTAAACATGATATTTATAATTCTCCCTAAATAAATAAATAAATAAATAAATAAATAAATAAATAAAATAAAATCCTTTGTTTCCTTAAGAAGGATTTTAGACAATAAGAGATTGAAAATCAATATTAGCTCTGCTACTTATCACCTTAAAACTCCCTCCCCATCCCAGCAAATGACCTGTTGCTCAGACACCCAATGGCTGGATCTGACCCCATTGCTCCAGCTCCCTCCTACAATGCTCCCTCACTGCCATTGCCTAGACTAGAGCTTGTCTTATTGGCCCCCAAAACCCTTTGTCCCAACTCCCAGGTCCCAGACAACCAGATCTCCTACATCACAATCTGTTCTAAGGAACTCTTGACCAGATTCTCTTTTACAGACCCTCTTGGGGGAAAATAAGAAAAACTGTAAGTGATGATAGTTAATATTCTCAAGGAAGTCATATCAATGTCCACGTTGATGTTGCTCAGAAAGAAACATTTCACATTATTGAATTCATGGGATAGATAATGCTTGCAACTATTTTGTGAAAAATCTTTGTCCAAAAGTTACCTAGTTTTCTGTTTAATTTTGCAACAACAAAAAAGCAATGTGACCTGTCTAGTAAGTCTCACCAATGTAGTAATAGATGCCATCACTGTCAATAAAAATGGCCAGAGTGCTTCCCAGGTCTCGGAAGCTGATGCCCAGATTACTTACAATCTAAAGAATGTAGATATGCTTATACTAATGAAAAAGAAGAAAGTGAGGGTCTAAAACTAATGTTTGATACATGAATGGTATATACTAATGGTTTGTGGGATTTTTGACTGAGTGACTTATTCAGATTCTTCCATAGTAAGAATTCCAAGATTCTAAAACACCAAGTAATTTTCATGGTACTTATCTGTTCCCTCAGCTTCCCTAAAAAATATTGCCAATTTTTTGTATATTTCTTATTGTGGTAAAATATAAATAACATAAAATCTGTGCTATAGTTGAGTATTTTTAGAAAGATTATATTTTAGGGGAAATGAGATCCAAGCTAAGCAACCAATAACTTATAGATGATGTTTTATAAAACTGTCTAAGGTTTTTTCCCTCTAGAAATTAATCCTAAAATGTAATATTCAGACCCAGATTTTATCTACATTCAGGATACTGAATTTGGGAAATAACCTTCTTTATGATTTTAAATGTATAACTTATTATTATTAATTACATTCATAATATTATATAAGCATCACCATTATCTATTTCCAAAATATTTTTGTGTCATCCTGTTTTGATTATTGTAGATTTATGGTAAATTTTGAAGTTAGGAAGCATGACTTGTCCAATACTGTTTTGGCTATTTGGAATTTTATAAATTTGAGGATTGACTTTTTCAATTCTGGGCGAAAAGACCATAAGTAGCTTTGAATAGAATAAGCATATTAGCAACACTGTCTTACTAATAACATGGAATATCTTTCCATTTATTTACATCTTCTTTAATTTCCTTATAGTTTTTGAGCATATGTGTTTCATTTCCTTGATTAAATTCAATCCAAGTAATTTCTTGTTTTAGATTATTTTGTTATTAAATGCTAGAGGCCTGGTGCATAAAATTTGTGCATGGGGGGGTGGAGGGTATCCCTCAGCCCAGCCTGCACCCTCTCCAATCTGGGACCCTCGAGAGATGTCCAACTGCTCATTTAGGCCCGATCCTACGGAAGACTGGTCCTAAACAGGCAGTCGGACATCCTTCTCACAATCCTGGACTGCTGGCTCCAAACTGCTCACCTGCCTGCCTTCCTGATTGCCCCTAACCACTTCTGCCTGCCAGCTTGATCATCCCCTAACCACTACCCTGACAGCCTAATTGATATCTAACTGCTCCCCTGCTAACCTGTTTGCCCCCAACTTCCCTTCTCTGCCAGCCTGGTCAACCCTAACTTCCCTCTCCTGTAGGCTTGATCACCCCCAACTGCCCTCCCTTGCAGGCCTGGTCCCTCCCAACTGCCTTGCCTTGCTAGCCTGATCGCCCACAATTGCCCTCTCTTGCAGGCCTGAAACTTGCTGGCCATCTGTGGTGGCCATCTTGTGTCCACATGGGGGCAGGATCTTTGACCACACGAGGGCAGCCCTCTTGTGTGTTGGAGTAATGGTCAATCTGCTTATTACTCTTTTATTAGATAAGATAGAGGCCTGGTACATGGGTGGGGGCCAGCTGGTTTGCCCTGAAGGGTGTCCCAAATCAGGGTGGGGGTTCCCTTGGGACGTGGGGCGACCTGGGCGAGGAGCTTATGGTGGCTTGCAGGCCAGCCATGCCCCCCAGCAACTCAAGTGGAGGCCCCAGGGATCTGGAATTAATTTATGCTCTATAATTGAAACTTTGTAGCCTGGAGCAGAGCCAAGCCTTCTGCTCGTTCTGTGGCAACAGCCATTCCTGTTTGGGTTTATTTAAATTCTATAATTGAAACTTTGTAGCCTAGAGTGGAGGCCTAGGTACTAGGGCTGCAGAAGCTTGGCTTTCTCCATCACCCGGGCAACCCTAGCCTCTGCTCTCTCCAGCTCCATGGCTGCCACCATTTCTTTTGGGATTATGTGTCTTCTGTAATTGCAACTTGTGGCATTGAATGGAGGCCTAGGCTGGCAAGGGCAGGTGAAAAGCTTGGCTTCCTCCATTGCCCGGGGAAACCCAAGCCTCCCTCCTGCTCTCGGTGGCTGCAGGCATCTTGGTTGGGGTTTATTTGCAGAATTTGCTCCTGGTTGGCTGATGGGCATGGTTGTGGGCGTGGCTTGATCAAATATATGGTCAATTTGCATATCACTTTTTTATTAGATAAGAGGATATTTTTATTGATTTTGGAAAAGGGAGAAGGAGAGAGAGAGAAACATCAATGATGACAGGAAATCATTTATCAGCTGCTTCCTGCATGCCCCACACTTGGGATCAAGCCCAGAATCCATCCAAGCACATGCCCTGACCAGGAATCAAACCATGACTTCTTGGTCCATAGGTCGATGCTCAACCACTGAGTCATGCCAGTCGGGCTGGTTATTTTTATTGTATACAAACACACCTGATTTTTGTGAGTTGGTTTTGTACTCTGCAGCTTTAGTCATTTTCTTGTGTATATGTTGAGATATCTGTGCATAGGCTCATGTCATCTGTGAATAGACATAGTTGTACTTCTTTCTTTCCAATTTCGATGCCTTGAATTTTCTTTTTCTTGTCTAATTGCTCTAAAATTTCCAGTAAAATGTTGAAAAAATAGCAGAGTATTTTTATCTTGTTCCTGACCTTAGGTGGAAAGCCTTTAGTCTTTCACCATTAAGTATGTTAGCTATGGTTGTTGTTTTTTCTCATTAATGTCCTTTATAATGTTGAAAAAATTTCCTTTCGCTCATAGTTTTCTGAGTGTTTTTATTTTGAAAGTGTGTTAGATATGTGTCTTGAGTAGAGAATAACAAGGATATTAAAAAACTCTTTCTTGGGGATCTAACCCACTACATGGGCATGTGCTCTGACTGGGAATCAAACCATGACCTCCTCCTGGTTCATAGGTCAACTCTCAACCATATGAGCCACACTGACTGGGCAAGGTATGAAAACTTTAAATCAAGAAAGTCTCAGAAGAAAGACAAACACTGATAAATAAAACTGTTTAAAGAAATCAATTACTCTGGTTAGTTAAATGTTTCTCATTAACAGAATGTTAATGAAAAATCCTGTGTCAGCTTACACCAGTGGTCGGCAAACTGTGGCTATTAACTAATGAGTTTGCCTACCACTGGCTTACACAAAAGCATATTGGCCATTCTTCTGTCTTGATACATGCAATTTATTAAATATAATTAAATTTTCTTTTACTGGTTAAGTAACTTAATATGAGGTAAAATTCCTTGCTCAGAACTATAATCATATTGAGTGTAGAACCAGCATCTGAGACTAGCTATCCATGCTCAAGCACTTGAGATATCAACAGGGTTCAGTAAGTTTGGGAAATATTATGTGTTATATCCTACCTTAGAGTCCACTGGCACATTGAAGACTGAGAAGTTCTGAAAGACATTTTTAAAATTTGGTTTACCCTGCATTTCTAAGTGTATTAACCCAAATGCTTTTTTCACCTAACAGCTATGCTGTACTGCTTAAGAGTGTGAACTCTGGAGTCAGACTGTCTGGTTCAAATCCCAGCTGCTTTGCCATATCACTTACCTTCTCTGATCTTCTCCTCCATGTCCATAAAAAGAAAATAACACTAGTAATACTTCAAAGAATATTAATGATAGAAGATGCAGGTAAAGCTCATATTAAGTGGTCTATAAATTTAGCTAAAATTGTTTTTAATATTCCTCAAAATTAGTATTTATAGAATATAATTTGAAAATGCCATCATCATAAATATTCAGATAAAAGCATTAAAATGCATACACAAGTGTCCTAGTTAGTTTGGCTCACTGGATAGAGCATCAGCCTACGGGCTGAAGGGCCCCAGGTTTTATTGTAGTCAAGGACACAAGCCCAGGTTGCAGGCTTGGTCCCCCTTTTGGAGATGTGCAGGAGGCAGCCAATCAGTGATTCTCATCATTGATATTTCTCTCTCTCCCTCTCCCTTCCTTCTGAAATCAATAGAAATATTTTAAAAATGCATAGCAAGTAATTATTGCAGGTCTATAGAATGGCACTGAGGACAGATTTATTGTAAGGTTTTCATTTTTATGAGGGGTGGCGGGAGATTATTTACAATCTTGGCAAAATTTGAATTTTTCATTCAGGGAGTAGGACCAGGCATTATGTGGTCATTGCTGGGACCTGCTGATGTCTCTCTAGATGTTGGCAGGCACACACATGGTCCACAGAAGGATAAAGGGGAGGCTGGTGCTCAAAGGCAGATAAAGAAAGGGGAGAGAGAGAAGGGAGCACTGACTAGTTTTGCCCCTCTTACCCCCATCAATGGAAAAGGAATATCTATCTATCTTTCCATTCACTTAACCCTTTTATTCAACTCACAAAGAGAAAAGATGCTCTTCTTGGTGACTGCAATTTCCAAAGAAGTATAAATCATGTTCTCTTTCTTTGAAACAGAAAATGGAGAATTACATAGAGAAAATGCCAATTGGTTTTCTTCTGAAATAAAGGGATGTTAGGTTAAATCATAAAAAAAACAATTCAGAGTAAATACAGCAGGCTTTATTTAAGTTGGTAAATTGGAAAATTCCTAGGGAGACTTTAGAAAACTAATATTGCTATTGTTCATATATTGTATAGCTATTACTTTTCTATATAGCAACATACTTCACATAATATTGAAGAACTTTAATTAAAATCACTTCAATGTGGTCAGTGACAATTTCATCACAGTTACACAATAAAACAATGGAAGATGTATTAATAATAATGTACAATTGGGAAACAAATAGTTATACTTGACTCTAATGACCAAATAGATTTTTTTTCAAAAAAAGGAATAAAATATTGGGTTTTTGACAGTGTAGCTTGGTCACATGCTTTTCCATGATTAAGTCATCTCCTTGATGCATTCATCACGCAATTTATACCTGAGTATGGTTGTATGGCTCATCAAGAAATCTTTATGTGACACAGCATTACATTAGTAGTCTGCCTGATGTATTACTTCTTGTTATAAAAATGTTTACCTTTCCTGAATGCGATGATGAGCATTTGATTCATTTGTTCATGTCTCTCTGAGGATGATTTATCAATGTCAATGGTACTTAGAGATCTGAGAGCAATTAATGTTGCTTCAAGAAAAGTTAATATGGCAGCCCCATGTATCCAGGGAAAACATTGATTCTTGTATGGGACTCTAACAAGCCAACCTCAAGAGTTCATTATATATTTGTGGGCAAATTAGAGGAAGAATATGGAGTGAACACAGTTCAAATATTACCTTTATACAAAATTACTTAGCAGAGCCAATATAAGGCATGTAAACCTCACCTCTTTGCTTTTTCTTTTCTCTTGCCGTATGCAATAGCAGTTTAATGCTTAACATTGACAACTCAGAAATTTAAAGTACTATTTGTTGTGCAAAGTAAAATATATTTGAACTATGACATGTTTCTGAATGCATCCAAATCATCACATATATGCCATCTTCTGATAATTCTCTGCTTTGATCAAATGAATCTCAAAACTGCTCTTGCAAAGTAGCGGCAGGAAAGAAGCCAGCTCTTTCAGCAGGTTCTGTATGGTGTGAGGCAGGGGACAAGCAGGTGGTGAGTCAAGAAGTCTCTCCTGGCAGGATGGGCAGGGAAGTGCAAAAGGGTGCTGGTGCCAGGAACAACCTCCTTAAGCAGAAATTGGAATTTGATGAGATTGAAAGGTGAAAAGACAGTGCTTGTATTGATTTGTTTATATTGGGAAATTGATGTGATATGCAAACTACCATGAATATATATTGATACCTATTCAACTTTCATTGAAAATAAAAGTGTGTTTATTGAATTCTTCGAACTAGTCAATTCTTTAGCATGTATTGTGATAGAACTGAAGAGGTATGAACACTTATTTCACTCTCCCTAAAAGATAAAAGAAAATTATACGCATATATTTTTTGCTTGGGAGTGTGTGTGTGTGTGTTTCAGATTGCTTATGCTTCAAAAGTCTCAAGGTATTTCTGGGTTGAGGAGAGTCAGCTCCATACACAAATTAAAATATATCATTCCTAATTTCCAGAGCACTTGCATTTATCTGTGGATAAATACATAGAAGTCAGGATTCTTTGACACTTAGAAAAAGTTAAGGGATAAAATCCTTCAAATAACATTAAGGGCTCCTGTGGAGCTGTGTTGTGACAGCATATTAATACAGAACTCTTCAGAATCTTAATTTACTTGAGCAGCCCCTGTAAAGATGTATGCCAGAGAGTGGGAGAGAGGTTGGCAGCCAGAGAACTAGATGCCAAATGGTTCCTCACTGGCAGTGGCATCTGGACGGGGGGTTGGCCTGCCTCCGGGACTCTTGGCCAGCAGCTCTGTTGTCTATACAGACGACTGTGTGTCTGTTCAAGACTCCAATAACGATGTGTGTGTATTTTAGTAAGCTATTATTTCTGGGCCAGAGATTTCATTTTTGCATCTGTTGGCACCAGTTCCATATTCACTGCCACCGCATCCCCACCCACTGCTACATTTCAGTTTTCTGATGAAAAATATTGTGCATAAATGAAAACGCATTGAGAGAAGAAAATGTCTCTTCATATTTCTCTTAAGTCCAAAAAAACATATAGGTATGGCATTGACATTGTTCTAGAATCTAGATGGTCTTTCTTCATTTTCACAGGCCATGAATAATGCGAAATTTCCAACCTCAATGAAAAAAAAATCTTCTTGATCTTTGTGGGGTTTTTATAGAACCTAATTATAGAACTATCAGACGTTACTTTATCAGAAAAATAATGGACCATTAAGAAATTTAAATTTAAGTTATTCTTTCAATGTTTCCAGAGTAACAAGATTATTTTATAATTTTATAAATGTAGCTACTGCAATATGACATCAGGGATTGCCACACATTGGAAGTCCTGCTTTATTGCACAGGGTTACAGTATCTCAACCTTTTATTTCTGCCACCACAAAGATTTGCTTGGAGGGCACTCCCACACTAACTTAATTGAAACAACACCTATCAGATGGCCCCTTTATAAGATGCTGGTGGATACAAAGTTGAATAAGATATCTACCTGAAAAAGTTCATAACTTTCCCCCCATTTTGATGAAGGAAAGTGGAAACACTTTTAAACAAATAGGAAGGTTACACCAGGGAAAATAAATAAAGATAAATTGATATTCCAAGCACTATATGGCATATGCTAGTAATGGAGGTATAGAAATGAACCCCAATTTTATGTGTATCATATAGAGACATTTCAATTGAGCTTAGTGTTTTAAAGCTGGAAAAGTCCATGCAGATCAGGTAATCTGTTTTCCTTCTTCTATGTATGTGTGTGTGTGTGTGTATATATATATATATATATATATATATATATATATTTGTTTTTTATTTATCTTTAATATGAGTCCCTCTATCCTCCCCCCCTTAATCCCCTCTACCCACTTCCATTCCCTCCTCAGGCCTTCCCCACACTATTGCCTGTCTATGGGCTATCCATATATGCATATAAGTTCAGTGGTTAATCTCTTTCCCTCCTTCCCCCTTTTCTCTGAAATACATCAGTCTGTTGCATACTTCAATGTCTCTAGACTTTTTTTGTTCATCAGTGTCTTTTGTTCACTAGATTCCACATATGAGGTCTTTCATATTTTTTATGAGGAAACTGATAGCCAAAGAGAAGAAGAAGTGATTTGGCCATATTCATATAGTAATTAGTACGAGGACACAGATCTAGTTCTCTCTCATCGCTATTCCTCATAATTTTAGAGCAATGATATAGTTAAAATAAATTTTTCAGGGAAGTTCTTTAACATGCCATGCATAATTTCATAAGATAATAATAAAGAGTGAACCAAAATTAGGGAATTAATATGTGATGACAATGAAAGGAAGAATAGAGTTACTGGCATTACAAGCAATTCTCTTTGGCCAAAGTGGCTAGGGCAGAACTCCCAAAAAGATAACAAACTCAGCATATAGGTGTTGCATCTGTCACAACTTTGCTCTCTCCCTATAGCCTGCAGACATCTTTATGGAGAAAGGAGGTATATCCAGAATCTTATGATGACCACAATATCACCTCCAAAAACCCCTCTTCAACTTGGTAGTGTGCAATATAAGATTGTTTTCTGAATTAAATGAGATATCAACATGTGATGGATTGGAGCCTTATTGAATTTGATAATCAACACCCAAAATCAATTAAAAGATACCAGAGGATCCCTAGATCAGAAGGACTTCTACATACCCCAACAGAGTCAGCAGATCTGAAGGAAGAATCTGTCGATTAGAAGGGAGGTTGGTCAACTACATGGGCAGACCATCTCATAACCATCCTGGGAAAGGCCCTGGCCCAAGGACCCACCTTTATTAATTTTGCCCTTTTATTCCCTGTGTTTTGATATCTGGAGCCTTGATGACACTGGAGAGACTAACCCTCCCAGGGCTAGCTATCTCGCAGAGATAGCACACAACCCAAAGCGACTACAATTTTATATGCAAGCCAATCAATTCAAAGCCCATACCCCCACATCCCTCCTGTATCTATATAGCTTTTATATTCTGGGCCACTGTTCACCTGCCCTAATCACCTCAGGGCCAAGTACCAGACAGCGATAGATAGCTCCTAACCCTTGGAACCTTTGGAAATTATTCATACTGAGCCAGCTACCCTACCTCTCTCATTCCTTCCCTCAAAAACCACAATTAAGGCTCTTTGCCATGTTTTTGCCTCACTCCTTCTGCCTCCTGTTCAACCTTGGTGTCTCCCTGTATGGCCCCCTTGCGCAGTTTTGTACCTTCTGTTTCCAGAGATCTAGGAACATAAAAACGTCTTCCTTCACAATAGTCATTTCCATGTTTGGGTGTTTTTCCAGATCTGATTAAAACAAATCCCAGGGACATTTTGAAATCAGCACTCAGGTACCAGTGGCATCGAGCTATCATATCTCTATTAGACCAAAGTCTTTGAACGGTCTAAGCACACAACTATCACCTACCGTTTCCTTTCCATTCTTAGTGAATATCCATCTGCTCTAGTGCAGTATGTCAGCTGGCATAGCTATAGGGACAGAAAATTCTAGATCAGTCTCTAGTACATTTCCCATTAGCAGATTAATAACTTAGATTTCTGGGTTTCTTCATTAGTCTTGTGAGCTTGGTTAGTTTACTTCTGGCCAGCTCTTCATCAGGTTGTTCTTATGGGCCTATATAGGGAGATCTAAAGCAGGGGTAGGGAACCTTTTTTCTGCCAAAGGCCACTTGGATATTTATAGTACCATTCACGGGCCATACAAAATTATCAACTTAAAAATTAACCTACTGTATTTGTTCAAATATTTAATTAACTCACCCCTAATGCCTTGGCAAAGCCAGATAAATGATTTCTCAGACCTTATTTGGCCCACAGGCTGGATGTTCCCCATCCCTGGTCTAGAGCCTTGCTTCTCAGTGTAGCCCTTGGACCAGCAGCACCAGCATCACTAGGTAGGTAGCCTGTTAGAAATGTAGAGTTGAATCTTGGGCCCCACGCTAGACCTACTAAAATCAGAATCTGTATTTTAACAAAATCCAGGTGATTTGTATGCACATTAAAATTTGAGAAATGCAGGGATTAGCAAACATTTTCTGGAAATAGTAATTATTTTAGGTTTTGTGGGATAGACGGTCTATAATGCCACTACTCAATTCTACCATTTTAGCATAAAAGCAGCCATAGACAAAATATGGAAACAAATAAACATGACTATATTCCAACAAAACTTTATATATGAATGCTGAAGTTTGAATTTCATGTAATTTTTACATCACAAAAAAAATTTTAACCACTTAATATTATTTTAAATTTTTTTCTAGCTTGTAAAGACTAGTGAACATAGGTGGCAGGCAAGATTAGCCTACTGGCCATAGTTTGCCCACCCTTGCTCTAGACCACAGAAAAACTCAATAGCATCAAGTTATTCTATGAAGTGGGGCATTCCCTGTTGTTCCACCCCAAAATCCCATTGCCAAATGAGACATTTCCTCTTTAAATTTTCAGAGATGTACTTTTTTTCTTGGTTTGAGCAAACTTGATAAAATACATTTTAGTTATTTTAATAATTATAAATTTAAATTAAGACTTTATAGGACCACAGGAATTCTAGAATGTAGGTGTAGAAGTTAACTACAATTTCCAGTTTGTTTCATGTAGTTGGGGAGGTTGTCTGACCCTGAGAAGAAATGAGGACATGAAAGACCAATGACAGTCTTAAAACAGGGCACATATATGCACTACGTATGATCAAGGCTCATGTAACAAAGTGCACACAGAAACAGGCGTAAGGTAACTATTACCTGATTTTTAATCCATGTCTATATGTGCCAAGTGGCAGAAACATTTTGGCCTCCAGGTTCTCTGTTACTATTTGTACTTGGAAGCAGGCCACATTCACCAGTCAGCCCTGCCAGCATCTAGGGAACCTGTCGGCCACAGAAATGGAATGCCTACCTCCACTGAGTTCTTTCATTTTTCCCAATGAGATAAGGCAATTGCCAATGAAATTCTAATTAATGATATAAAGTGAATTGGTGAAGTCGGAATATCATTTTTTATGGTTTTAGTTATTAGACATTTTTCTCAGATTGGATTAACTAAGAAATAAGGCATGCCATTCATAATTTCAAGTAGTGATTTCAGATAACTAAAGCTCCCACATTGATACACTTAAATTCTTAGACATCCATTTCACAATAGTTCTATAATCTGAAAAAAATTTACTTTTTATATTAAATCTTATGACATAAATTTCTGAGTGTCTATATTTATCCCCAGTTCTAAATCTTAGCTATATATCAGAATCACCTCCAGAATTTTTTTTTAAGTTGATGCACTAGGGGTGCCGCCCAAGACCAATAGAATAGGAAGAGCTGGTAGTAGGTACTGACATTGCTATTAAAAATTTACCCTAGCCGGTTTGGCTCAGTGGATAGAGCATTAGCCTGAGAACTAAAGGATCCTGGGTTTGATTCTAGTCCAGAGCACATACCTTGGTTGCAGACTCCCAGCCCTGCCCGGGGGCATGCAGGAGGCAACCAATCAATGTGCCTCTCTCACATCAATGTTCCTTTCTATCTCTCCCCGTTTCTTCCTCTCTCTCTAAAAATCAATGGGAAAAAATATCCTCAAGTGAGGATTTAAAAAAAAAAACACAAGTCATCCTAGCCAGTATGTTAAATGGTTAGAACATTGATCTATGCATGGAAAGGCTGTGGGTTCTATTCCCAGTCAAGGGCATGTAACTGAGTTGCAGGTTCCAACCTCAGGCCAGTCGGTGCACTTGCGGAGGCAACTGATCAATGTCACATCAATGTTTCTCTCTTTGTGTCTCTCTGTCTCGGTCTTTCCCCCTTACTTCCCTTCCACTTTCTTTAAAAACCAATGGAAAAATATCCTCGGGTGAGGATTTTTAAAAAAGAAAAAAGACCTCCAAGGTTATCCCAATGTGCATTAGTTAAGAACCATTACTTTGGTAACTACCCAACAAGAGAGTTTTTTTTATTATTATTAAACATTGCTATTTTTTTTGAAAGTTTTGTGAGGCACTTTTTTTATCATTTAAAAGTGAATTAGAAGTATTATTAAAAGAAAAAATTTTAATCATTATGATTCTTCATAAAAACTACTTCCAGAATGTTCCTACAATCAGTGTAGCTAAAGCTGAAGCTATATGCCATCTTCTTTATCTTTTTGCTTTTTATCTAGATAAATTGGCCTCAGACATTAGTTAAATATGATTCAGCAAGCATATATGTCCTAATGTCCTAGAAACATGGTAGTTCTATTACTTCTCAGCACTGTTTCAAAAACTATAATTACTGTATACTGCCTCTCTCTGTACTTTCATCACTTTCATTTTGTTAGATGATTAATATCAATATCTATCTATATATAAAGAGGTAATATGCAAATTAGGCCAGGATGCTGTAACAGTCACGACTGTTAAGGTGGAGGCTGTGTGCGCAGGTGAGGCCTGGAGTGGAGATGAAGATGAAGACAGAGACAGGGGGGCCTGCCCAAGCTACCACACTGCCGCACCAGCTCGGGAAACCCAGGAGCAGACACAGGCGGGGGGAGGGGGGTATGGGGGCCTGGAGCAGAAGTCAGGGTCAGTTTCAGGCAAGCCACGGTGGTAGTCAGACCTAAGTCCATGGCAGCCTGAGAAGAGGCGAGGACAGATGACTAAGGGTCTCATATACATAGCAGGGAGCTTAGGTTTCATTCCATAGAAGGAGGAAAAGTGAAGAATGTCAAGCATGGAAGCATCCTGGTGTCGCTTTCATTTTAAGTGAACCATTCTGGTGGCTATGGGAAGGATCAATTAAGCAGCTGCAGTGTTTTGGGGCCCAAGAAAAAGAGAGCTGATGTTGGGAACTAGGATTAGACAGAGGCAGTGGATCAGAGACATACTTATGAGGAAAGCTGACGGAACTATTTGGCTGATTACACAGGGTTGAAAGAAAATGGGATTAGCCCAGGTTTTCTAGTTTGGGCAACTTTGTTGAATGGATGATTCGAATAATTGGGATAAGGTATCAAGGAAAAGGAACAGGGTAAGGGAGCTTGCTTAGTTCAGCAATAGCCAAAACAATTAGGACAGAAGACAGACTTAGTGCTCTTTCTTTGCTGCAACATTTGTTTTTCTGCCTTCAGCCATCACCATGTAAGGCTAATGTGCCATCTTTTCTCCTAATCTAGGATATTACCTATCCATATACATTCATATCCCCTAAATTAGCTTTCCTACATGATCCCTTAAAAATACGTATCAAAGTCATTCAATGCTCCGTGAGAATGGGGACTTTCAAGATGTGGAAACAAGCCTAAATAGATTGATAAAGAGATATTGGGTGCTCAATTTTTAACAATAAAAATCAGATACTGAATGTGGTCATGCCAGAGCATAATTTTAATGAGCCAATGTCTCTTT